>SZWC01001000.1:82765-132189 GCA_023375785.1 Penium margaritaceum
GTGCGGGCTTCGGATCATGGCTTCCTTGCTTTTGCGTTTGCGTAAGCTTGCTGGAATGGTGCATGTGTCTTGCAGGAGACATGTACAAACACAAAAAACGTTAGATTGCTTTGACAATATGTCGTATGAAATTGCAAAAGTATTCACAACACCACGTGACACTAGATCACATACTGCATAGTGTAGAATTAAAATTCATTGCACAAGCCTATCATTCAATTAAAAACAAATCAGACAACTATGTGGCAAAGGGGGAAAGGTTCAGGGGGAAAGGACACATTTGGTAATCAGAAGACCCCCACCCATTGAAGTCAAACGGCTGGTTTGAGGGCTTGTTGAACAGGCCCAAAGGCCTATTATCTGTGATATTTTGCTCAAGAGGGCTACTTGATTGATCTGTGGGCTTGCCAAACAGGTCCGTGGAACTTTCATGCAGGTCTGTGGGCCTAACCTCAGAGAATTACACTGAATTTGATAGGATAAAGCTGTGAGAGGTTCCTGGTGTGACCACGGTCTTGACGTGGGCTGCCTTCCGTCGGAAGTCAAAGCTGCATGATGCCCTAGCACTTCCTGGTTGATGGGAGGGGCCTGCCTCGGTAGTGCCCTCCCACTGGATGTCTATGTGAGGGGGAAAAACCATCAAAACCATCATCTTGACAGCCTTCAAAATAACGAATGGAGCAATGGTGAGCGAAACCGAAGGATGGACGAAAATATTCTTCTGAAAGATGTCGACAGATCTCACCACCGGTAAAATGTGTCCAAAATGTTCTATTGCAAAAGACAATGACAAATTGGGAAGGCAGCTCATGCTTCGTGGGCCAGTGAGAGTGGCCACGGATTCCGCATGATCTGTGCATTTGGCATTTCTCATGGTTGGGGTATTTCTTTTTGTCTGTGGCTGTGGATTGGAGCCGAGTCAACGCAAAATATCCATGAGCTTGTACTACAAACACCAAGGTCGCTGTCAATTAGCATCACCGATAACTTTGCTTTTAGATCCGGACATGCAAGAATGAAGTCCGATGGTAGAGGGTCTTTGTAGGTGTGCGGCTTGGTACAATGCACAAATCAGACATGAAAATCCAAGGATAGCATTTTCATGGTCTAATCTTGGATATAGGCACCTTCCGTCATCATGATTTGAACTCATCAGTTCACGCCCATGTGAGGCGCAAACATCACAGCTCGCATGTATTTGCCGAATTCAAAAACTTCTGACAGGTCCATGGACCTGTCTGAAATTTTGAATGTTTAAAGTAAACTCTTTTACAGAACAGGTCCTCGAACCAAAAGCAATAGGTTGCTATGTGACCCGATGTTACGTCTCGGACGTACATGCGTTCCTAAACTTTGCGCGTGGGTAACTTTGTTTCTACATTCATGGCCCACCATTCATCGACCTCGCAATTTTTTCACCGCTTGATCAAGGGTATTTTAGCCACCTGCCCTGACCTCCGATGTTCTGCTTTCAAAGGTTCTGAAGCTTTCAACCACTTTTGAGAAGGGCCAACAGAAGTATCAAAAACAGTATTCATGTTCTGACACTGTTCGGTCAACTTCTTAATGGTGCTAGAATTCTATGAAGCTGTGCCTCAATGTTGTTGTAACACCCTAACTTCCTGGCGGAGTTTTCCGAAGTGACCCCTTGTGATGCGGCGTTGCACGTGTCACTCGACTCAAGCGTCCAAGTCCACACAAATTCCTCATGGTGTTTCTCAGTATTGTATGTATGTGCTTGACTTGTTCAACACTTGTCATCAAAGTACACTTACTGCAAAATACAAGTGTACTTTGATGAAAAGTGTTCAGCACTTGTCATCAAAGCACACCACATGATTTGAAGAATTGTCTCAATTCCTCAAATCATCTTGTGCTCCGCACCTCATATCTGTGAACCACCCATGTTCCGCTCACCATAACACTTGGTATCAAAGCATAGCAGCGCTGGAGGGGCAGCCGACGAATCAACTACAAGGCAACAGTCTTCAGCACATCTCCATAGTTCAGATGTTCACAGACCTCATGACTACAACAGTGAATAGAGCAAGCGCACCCAGCAACAAGCAGCAGAAACTGGCACCAACTCAGGTGATGGAGGATCAGTAGCACGCGATCAATGAAACCATCCAGGCAAACCAGGTGGCAGCGGCAACTTTTGTGATAAATGGCACGGCACCAACGACCCCGACGGCCAACCCAGTGACGGACCCCTTGGGGCTCCGTGAACTCTTTGCCCCCGCCATTGACCACCGAGCCGACAACTGGCATGATGGGAGCCACCGGCTAACATGCTCCCATCAACAAAGACCTTTACCAGAAGCTTTCAGGACCTGAGAGCCTCAACACCCAACTGCTCCAACAACTCAATGTGACGGTTGATGAGCTATGGAAATCACGCACGTGAGAAGCAATGCACACCGAGAGAAATCTTCCACTCTTAAGTGAACTCCAAATTCGACGAACACTCCCTTCACCGTTTGATCCTACAAACTCCAAAGGACTAACGGACTGGATGTGGCTGACAAGTTTGGAGGTGTAATTCACCACTGCTAGGGTCAACAACGACAAAAAAATGACCTCCCGGCCTCCCTTTTGCATGGCACGGCCTCGAGTTGGTGGTCTGATCTAAGGACCATCCAAAGGAAGTAGGAGACTGGTACAGCTGGTTCAAGAGCTCGTGCGCCGCTCTCACAATAGTCGACCATAGTTATGCTATCTCTCAAGAAGACCAATGCAACATGCCACGACTACCTAACTCCACGAGAGAACAAGATAGAATTCATACACACCACACTTGCCCACTTTGGAAAAAATGAATGAGAAATCTAACGCACGGTACACACTTCAACACCTGCATCAGCAGTCCAGTGTGGTAGAGTACACACAGCGGTTTTGTAAAATCATTACCAGAAGTGACTGCACCCTCAAAGAACTCTGTTTCTAATACAATAATGACCTAAAACGTGATATTCGGCGAGCAATCGTTGTACTTGGAACCCAAGAGGACCTTTCATGAATTTTGATGGCATCCAATTGCATTGAGAGTTCCATATACAATACTCAGATATGGGAATCTAATGGCTGGCGACTCCAAGGCTACAATTGTTGACATGGTGTGCCCCTTTCCATGAGTGCCGTTGATTGTACTCCCTGGTTTGACCACTAGGGAGCGGTCGAACACCTGATCTGACTTTTTCTTTTTTTTTCTTGATTTCTTGGATTTTTCCGTGCAGGATCGAGCTTTGAATTGCTCGATGTGAGTGAGTATTTAGAAAGTTAGCCTAGCCCGAAGTTCGGGTGTTGGGTGGGTGGAATTACATACCCACCATGGATGGCGGGATAATCCACCGACAGTGATCCAAGTTCGTCTCCAACGAGTTCCAAATGCACCAGGGGCTTAAATGAAGTAACCAGAGGCACCTCCTTGACCAGGATGAAATCATCCTTGACTTCTGGGCAAGGAAAGGTGCTCCAACGGGTCATCGTCGAAGCGCCTCCCGTTGCCTAGCGTGCAAGGGAAGGTGGACGGCCCCACCAATGGTTACTTCAACGGCCGTAGCAGGGGCTTTACTGCCCCAATTTGGGCGTTCTTGGATGCGCTGCAAGGCTTAGGTCACAGGCTATAAGAATCTGATGTAATATTACTATGCTAACTAACAAAACATGTTTCGATCCAGTTCTACTGAGTGCGAAGTATTCTGTCCACTCACATCCGTGATCCTTGTACTCCACACTCTTCACCAAAGGTTTCCATTGGCTGCCCCAAATATTGGTAGCGTGCATCAGTGAAAGCTAGGAATCCTTCAGGTTGCCTCCACACCCACTAGTTCCAACAAAGGGTTATGGGCCCACGTGCCTAGAAGGACCCTAGCTGTACAACTTTTCCGCTACCGCCGCGCGCCATGGCAATGACCGAGCAGGAGAGCATCGGCTTCATCTCAAAGTTTGACGGGAACGGCTTCTCTTTGTGGAGGTGGCAGCTTGAGTTTTACCTGGATGACAACGGCTTGCTTGAGCTGGTCAACGGTAAAGAAACCGCCCCTCCGGATACCGCGACACCAGAGGAAGTGGACAAGTGCAAGAAGTGCAACAAGAAGGCGCTTGCTTTGTTGGTGATAGCTCTAGCTGTGACACAGCGCGCACTGATTCAAGGATACACAGAAGCCGCGGAGGCCTAGAAGAAGCTCTGCACCATCTACCAGTCCACCAACCTTGCTAACCAGGTCTTTGTCTTCAAGACACTTGTCACCCTCCGAGCCAACGAAGGGGACAACATCATGGAGATCCTACAGCAGATCGAGTCACTTACTGCCAAGTGCGTAGCCACTGGATGGAAGGTTGACCCTCAGCTGTAAGCCATGATCCTCGTCTTGGCCTTGACAAAAAGTTGGAGTCCCATGACCACCGTCATAGGCGGCTGGTCCGCTGATGAGCTGAAGTACCCAAAGGCGGCTGAGTACGTCCGCAATGAATGGATGCAATGTGGTGGGAGAGAGAGTGGGGCAACATCAACTTCCACCGATGTCATCTGCCCTCAAGGTAGAGGGAGAGGCAAGAAGGGCAAGGGTGCCAAGCAGGGTACCAAGAAAGGTGACAAGAAAGAGGAGTACTAGGTTTGTGACAAAGAAGGCTACCACACACAAAACTTCCCCAACAAGAAGTCGGACCAGCCGGGGAAGGCTAGAAAGAAGGACAACCATGCAATGATGGCAAAGGAGTCCGCCGACTTGAAAGATTTGGGAGTCTTCGTTATGGACTCCGGATCGGGCCGCCACACGCAATTCTAGTGGGCGGCATTCGTCACCTGTAGTGCCTTGGAGCGGTACATGACGGTGGCCAACGGCGAAACAGAGTTGGCTGCCGGTGAAGGCAACATTTGCATTGAGGTGGGTGTGGACGGGGAGGTTGTCATGAGCACAATTCATGATGTGCTCCACATGTACAGTCGCAACGTGCACATTACGACTGTGCGCTCCATTGGCATCAGCAACACCAGCATCAACATAGCAGCTGCAACAATGTTCGCAACCGCCACAGCAACCACCGCAGCTACCGTCACAGTAATAGCCGAGCTGTGTTGACAGGCGTGCTGTTTGCATCTGCAACAACAGCGACAAGATCAGCTGTGGACACACCGTCACAGTTGAGTGTACAGTCACGTCGGTGCCGGTGACTACAGCCGCAGCCGTAGCCGCGTCAACAGAAGTCGCAGCCCGAGTCACATTAGTCACCAGCAGTTGCTGCAAGCACGCACTTTGTAGCTATCGCCTAACCGTTGTGCTGCATGTGCCCGAAAACTGCACCTCCTGAGAAAACTGGGCCAGGAGGTTGACGGCGAACGCGATGTCTGGACGTGTCGTCGTCGCCAGGAACATCAGTGACCCGATAACTCGCTGGTACGTGGTCACGTCAACTGGCTCCCCCACAACAGCTGGGTCAGGACTCTTCAGCTTCACCTGGCCATCGGGCGACATGGGTGAGGATGCGCTCGGCACGAGTGGCAGGTCCTAGGCGAAGCGAGTGGACAGAGTCTGCACATAAGCAGCCTGATGGACATGGAGGATGCCCTGGGAGCGATCATGCTCGAGCTCCATGCCCAGGAAGACTCGGGCAGATCCGAGATCCTTCATCTGGTAGGTGGCGTGCAGCAGGTCCTTGACGCGCTGGATGGCGGCCGTGTCTGGCGACGCAACGAGGAGGTTGTCGACGTACACCAGAACAGCAACAAAGGTCTGGCCTCGCGGACTGACAAACAGTGCAGGGTCCGCGGTGCTGCGCTGGAGCCCACCACGAAGGAGCGTGCTGCTGATCTNCAGGTCCTAGGCGAAGCGAGTGGACAGAGTCTGCACATAAGCAGCCTGATGGACATGGAGGATGCCCTGGGAGCGATCATGCTCGAGCTCCATGCCCAGGAAGACTCGGGCAGATCCGAGATCCTTCATCTGGTAGGTGGCGTGCAGCAGGTCCTTGACGCGCTGGATGGCGGCCGTGTCTGGCGACGCAACGAGGAGGTTGTCGACGTACACCAGAACAGCAACAAAGGTCTGGCCTCGCGGACTGACAAACAGTGTAGGGTCCGTGGTGCTGCGCTGGAGCCCACCACGAAGGAGCGTGCTGCTGATCTCCTGATTCCAGCACCGAGGCGACTGCTTCAGGCCATAGAGGGCCTTACGCAGTCGCCACACTCTCCCGGTGCCATCGTCGAAGCCTGGTGGCTGCACCATGTAAAGCTCCTCACCCTCCAGTGAACCATGGAGAAAGGCGTTGCTCACATCCATCTGATGCAACTCCCACCCATGCTGGGCGACCAGGCTAAAGAGAGCCCGGCTGGTGGATAACCGGCCAACTGGGGCGAAGATCTGGTCATAGTCGACCCCAGGGACCTGGGCAAACCCCTTTGCAGTGAGGCGGGCCTTGTACTTGTCCAGGGACCCGTCGGGTTTCCACTTGCGCCGAAAGACCCACTTGGCGCCGATGGCCTTTCGACCTGGAGGAAGGTCGACGAGGTCGTACACGTGGTGCTGTCGGATAGCAGCTAGCTCATCGGCGCAGGCAGCGTCCCAGTGTGCGGCCTCAGGAGAGGCTCGTGCCTCGCGCAAGGTGACTGGGTCCTCCGGGCGTGCTGTGGAGCGGACTGAGAGAGCGTGTGCCTCTCGCGCCCCAGGTGGGATGCGCGCCAGGGCAGCCACGACAGCGTGCTGATGCTCGTGATGGAGCATGGCGTAGCCCAATGCGGAGCCCGGGTGCAGATCTGTGATGATGGCCGATGTGGTCAGGCCCAGGGCCTTGGTGCCAGGGTCCCCACTCACGACCGTGGGAGTGCAGGAGGCACGGGGAGCCACAGGGGGTTGAGACGCTACCGAGCGCGGTGGGACGGTCTACATGCTCACCGATGGCCTGGGTCGGAGGCTGCCGCCGGGGCCACGTGTGTAGCGTGGCAAGGCGTGCAACGGCGATGAGTCTGATGGGCCAGTGGAGGCGACTGGGGCTGTCGGCCCAGAGAGATCAGCGGACACGACGGGTGCTGCCGGCCCGGAGGGACCAGCAGACACGACTGGGGCAGCTGGCCCGGAGGGACCAGCGGACGCGACTGGGGTCGCTGGCCCGGAGGGACTAGCAGACGCGATTGGGGAAGCTGGCCCGGAGGGACCAGCGGACGCGATTGGGGAAGCTGGCCCGGAGGGACCAGCGGACGCGACTGGGGCAGCTGGCCCGGAGGGACCAGCGGACGCGACTAGGGACGCTGGCCTGGAGGGACCAGCGGACGCGACTGGGAACGCTGGCCCGGAGGGACCAGCGGACGCGACTGGGGCAGCTGGCCCGGGGGTACCAGCGGACGCGACTGGGGCAGCTGGCCCGGGGGGACCAGCGGACGCGACTGGGGCAGCTGGCCCGGAGGGACCGGCGGACGCGACTGGGGCAGCCGGCCCGGAGGGACCAGCGGACGCGACTGGGGCAGCTGGCCCGGAGGGACCGGCGGACGCGACTGGGGCAGCCGGCCCGGAGGGACCAGCGGACGCGACTGGGGCAGCCGGCTCAGAGGGACCGAAGAATGTGTCTCCCGGACGCGGTAGGACAGAGGACGGACTCACCACTCCCCCACGCGATGGGATAGACACAGACGAGCCGGAGCGAATGAGATCGCGAGGAAACAGGTCCTCAAAGAAGAGGGCATCCCGGGACTCGACGATGCATTGTCGGGAGGGGTCCCAGAAGCGCCAGGCCTTGGACTGACTAGAGACACCGAGGAAGGTGCAGGGACGGCCGCAGGGGGCGAGCTTGCCGCCCTGCTGTGGGGTGGGCAGCCAAACAATGGCGACACAACCCCAGACGCGAGCGGGGCGGAGGTCAGCGCGCTGACCGCACCAATGCTGGTACGGCGTGGACTGACGGGGAAGGGGACCGTGGGGAATCCGGTTCCAGACCCAGGTCATGTAGGCCATGGCTTCAAAGTAGAAGCCCTTGGAGAGACCGGACTCGACACGCATGGTGCGGACGGCGTCGGCCATGGTCCGGTTCCACCGCTCGGAGACACCGTTCTGGGCGGGTGTGTAGGGCGCCGAAGTCTCGTGGTGGATCCCGCGGGAGGCGAGGAAAGTCGTGGCCTCACCCATGCACTCGCCACCGCGATCGGAGCGGAAGCAGCGAAGGGAGCAGTCACACGCGCACTCTGCGAGGACAAGCCAGTCCTGGATGGCCCGGGCGACATCGCTCTTCTGCCTAAGACAGAAGACCTAGCGATAGCGGGAGTAGTCGTCCGTGAGGGTGAGGATATAGCGGCCATGCTCGCCGACCGACTCGGTGGGGAGAGGGCCCATGACATCCGAGTGGACAAGGTCGAGAGGGGCGGATGTACGGGAGGCAAACAAGGGGTACGTGGACCGGTGCATCTTCCCCTGAGCGCAGTCAATGCACTCTATGGGGCACGGGAGAGGAAACGTCTCCGGGTCAAGGTCCGAGGCAGGCTGGGTGCGAAGCATGCTGTCCACAGCGGCAGAGTGGATGTGGCAGAGGCGGCGGTGCAAGAGGCGGGTGTGTTGAGGAGAAAGCGTGTTGGTGACGAGCACATGGCCTGTGGCGGCCGACGAGGAGGAGACGGGAGAAGAAGAGGAGAGACGAGGAACATGCCACAGGTTGCCACGGGCGGTGGCGTGCAGGACGACAAGACCTGACGGACGCAACGACACAGTGCCAACACCACGCGAGTGCACAACATCCATGCTCATGCGGTCAAGGGCAGTCACGGACAGGATGCTGAGCTCGAGACCAGGGACGAAAAGGACATCGGTCAGAAAGACGTCACCGGCAGGACCACAAAAACAAACGACGCCAACACCACGGACAGGTAACACCTGTCCGGAGCCCGTCCGGACACCGGAGACATCACCGACGGGACCGAGCATACTGAAGGCCTCACGAGAGGCCGTCATGTGATGCGTGGCCCCGGAGTCGATGATCCAGGTCTCAGCAGGGTCCTGGACCGGGGTCGCTAGATCGCTAACGGTCACATGGCAGCAGGCGAGGGACGCAGACGCGGTGGACGGAGGCGCGAAACGGGACTGCCAATCGTCAAGCCAAGCAACATCATCAAGGAGAGGGGCGGAGGAGACCACAGGCGACGACGAGACAGACGAGGAAAGGGGACACGACCGTAGCTCAGTCTCAGTCATGCAGGGGTGGGCAGGAGAGCAGGAGGTGATGCAACTCGCACTTCCCTGGGGAGGAGGGCGAGGCAGGCCGAGCTGGAGAGCGATGAACTGCTCCAGCTGACGCTCACGGGAGGAGGGCACGAGAGTGTAGACGGAGTGCGGAGTGACGACGCTGGAGCCCGGGTAGTAGGAGGGCTGCACCGGTGAAGGGAGCTGGGGCGCCGACAGCTGCGGGTAGTACTGCTGCGGCGCGGGTGTCTGTGGGACAGGCGGAGCTGCCAGAGTGGCAGAGCCGCTGGACGAGGTCAAAGTGGTTGGGCCAGCAGCGGCGACGGCTGCAGAGGTGAGGCGGCGCTCTCGCTGGCGCCGCATGGTAGCGATGACGCGCGCCTCGTCCGTCGGGAGAGGGCACGTGTACCACCCGTGCCCGGGCTGACCACAGTTGTGGCAGACCGAGCCACCACCGTTGGACCCGGTCGACGACTGCGGCTGCTGCTGCTGCGGCTGACCCTTGCCTTTCTTGTTCCGGTTCTTCTTCTTCTTCCTCGACGACGATGAGGCTGCTACGGCGGGGGAGGCGACGGCCACGGAGGCAACAGCAGGGGCGGCGACAGCAGGGGAGGCGACGACAGGGGATGCAAGCGCCTCCGTACGATGGAGCTGGGACTCCTGGAGAGCTTCCTCAATGCGGAGGAAGAGCTCGTATGCCCAGGGCATGAGGGTGCCCTGGGTCGCCATGGTGGAGAGGACGTCCTGGGGGTAGTGTATGAAGACGTCTACGTAGTCGCTAGTGGCGCCGCGCTTGATGGTGAGGAGCGCGGACAGAGGGGGCGGAGCAGATGTGCCGAGACGACAGAGGATGTCCTCCGCCCGCTGCCAGTAGGCAGTGACCGTCTTGGTCTCCCCCATATGCAGGGGGTTGAACTCCCGGAGCAGACGGCTGATCTTAGCAACGCTAGACAGGCAATGGGGCCTGGTGAGGACGTGCCAGGCGGCTGCAGGGTCTGGGATGTCGCCAGCCGTGACGTCGCCGAGGAAAGGCTCTAAGGCCAGGCGGGAAGCTGGAGGGGCGACTGGGACAAGGGCACGGATGGCGCGACCAGCGTTATACAACTGGTCGGCCTGGGTGGAGTCGTAAGGGAGGGTGTACTATGCCCACAGGCCCTCACCCTGCGCCCAGATCCGGAAGCTGAGCTCCCAGCTCCGGAACTGCTCGCCGGCCTGAAGCGGCGGCGGCGGCGTCTCAAAGTCCTTCTGCCTGCGGCCGGCACCCGGAGTGGGGCCAAGGACGGAAGTGACTGTCTGCCACTGGCGCTGAGTCTGCTGCTGTGCCACGTAGTACGTGGCAGCAGACACAGCTGGGCTGGCGTGCCCTGGAGGGACAAACGACGGTAGACCACTGGTGGCAGTCCGGGCGGCTACGGGCTGTAACGCTGCAAGCTGCTGCGTCAAGGCGGCGAGCTGTTGCTGAAGAGCAACGAGGGGGTCAGGATTGCCGCCGACGACACCAGTGGGCTGCAGCTGCTGTGGCTGCTACTGCTGCTGCTGCTGCAGCGGCGGCGGCGGCTGCTGCTGCTGCTGCTGCTGCTGCTGCTACTGCTGCTGCTGCTGCTGCAGGCGCTGCAAGAAAGGAGGGGTAAGGGTCCCCCCAACAGTGGAGGACCCCTCCCCACTTGGGCTACCTTCCATGGTGTGGTGTCCCTTGTTTTGCTTTTGTATTTGTTTTGTTTTGTCTTTGGTGATAACAGCAGGGGTGGTGGGAGTTCTACCCACCCCTTGGGTTTTCCCCCTTCCCTTTCTTCCCCCCTTTTTTTTTCTCTTTGTTGATGACATCAGCAGTGACGTCAGCAGCGGGATGTTGACGTCAGCAGTGGGGGTCGTTGGGGCCGCCGCTGTTGCTGTTGATGGTGCTGATACAGACGCTGCAGCTGCTGCTGTTGCCGATGCTACTATTGCTGCTACTGCTGCTGCGGCTGTTGGTGCTGCTGCCGCTGCGGCTGCGGCTGTTGCTGTTGCTGATGCAGGTGCTGCTGCAGCTGCTGCTACGGCTGCTGCAGCTGCTGCTGCTGCTACTGCTGCTGTGGCTGTAGCTCCTGTTGTAGCTGCTGCGGCTGCGGCTGCTGCTGCGGCTGTAGTTGTTGTGGCTGCAGTTGCAGCTGCAGCGACGGCTGCTGCGAGCTGCTGCGGCTGCTGAGGCTGCTGCGGCTTGCTGCTGCTGCTGCACGCTGTTGCAGCTGCTACAGGCTGTAGCTGCTGCTTGCTTTTGCTGTAGGCTGCAGCAGCAGGCTGCTGCTGCAGGCTGCGGGATGGGTTTTTTTTTTTTTCCGTTACAGTGGGCAGCAACCCGCAGTCTGCTGCGAGCAGCGGGCTGTTGCTCGCAGGCAAGAGCGAGCTGCTGCTCGATGCTAGCTTACGGCGAGCTGCGAGCAGCAGCAGCCGCGGCTGGCTGCTGCTAGCAGCAGCTCGCTGTTGCGGCTCGCTGCTGCGGCTGCGGGCTGCGGCTGCTGTAGCCCGCAGCTGCTGCAGCACGCTGCTGCTGTAGCTGCTGGCTACGGCTGCTAGCTACGGCTGCTGCTGCCCGCTGCTGCAGCTGCTGCGTGCTACGGCTGCTGCCACCTGCTGCTGCGGACTGCTGCTGCAGGCTGCTGCTGCGCGCTGCTGCTGCTGCGAGCTGTTGCTGCGAGCTGCTGCTGCTGCTGGATGTTGCGAGCTGCTACTTCAGCCTGCTGCTGCTGCTGCACGCAGCTGCTGTAGGTTGCTGCTGCCACTGCTCGCTGCCGTTGCCTGTGACTGCCGCTGCTGCTGCTGCAAGCTGGTACCAGTCACTGCACCTGGGTGACGTTGCCACGTGCGCCGCCGCCCACGGGTGTCGGACGCCGCTTGCCGCTCACCTCCTCGCGTCACGCGTGGGGGTCAGTGCTGCCAAAAAAAAATCGGCAGCATTTCCCGTGGCCTAGTGGCCGTGGGAAAAAATCTGACGCCGCCACCAGGAGGGTCAATGCTGCCAGGAAAAATCCGGCAGCATTTCCCTTGCACTGGCGCGTACGGGGGTCCGCCGGCGTTGCCTGGCACCTGTTCGTCAGTCTTCTGCTGCTGCTGCTACGCTCTGGCTCTGATACCAAAAAGGAAATGCCTAGGCAGCAGGTTGGGGTAGCAGCGTTGTTGATGCAGCGTACGGGCTTCCACGCTCGTTGCTTAAGTCAGCTGCCCCCTCAGTCTGCTGCTCTAAAGTCTGGAAGCTCTGGGTTTGTTACTTAGAAATGCGCGCGCCAGTGTTAGCGTCAGAAAGCAGCTGAAAACCGTAAGTGACTGGTTAGGAATGAAGAATGAACAACAATGGGATACCCCTCCAAGTTCTAGGTCCCCCCCCCCCCCAGCTGTGTAGAGCTTGTTACTCAGTTCATCAGCCAATCAGAAAATAGCTCAGTTCAGGCTGGCAGGTTTTCTCGGTGAGGCCTGCCAGGCAGCCGACAGCCCAAAACCTGGGCGTCGTCCGTTTTGCCTGAAAACTGGACCATACCATAATACCAACGCTGCGAATACAGCCGTGCGGTCAGAATCTGCTAGAAAAATAGTAGCGAGGAGTTATGGCAGCCTAAACCCAGATAGTGCCCACAATGGTTTATGCTGTCAAACAGGGCCATGCAACATGCAACTGGGACCCTAGGCAGTGCATGACGATGCAGACGCGATGTGACGCGCTGGACGCATGCAAGCAGCAACTGCGGTGTCTATGACCGCCGGCAGCACGACCGCCGAGGAGGCCTGCCGATGGAGCTGAGCACGTCACCGGAGAGAGGAGGCTCTAGCAAACTGCGAGAAGACCTTAGCGTGCGTCGGCTCCACCGGACGACACTCCATCAGCGTCGAGTCTCGCCATCAGTCATCTGCACGCCGATGTACACAAGTCGAGAGGACACAACAGAGCACAATGAGAGATGCGAAAAATCCAACAGGCTCCAGTGGAGCCACTACAAGCAGAAGCTTTAACAAAGCTCTGCAAGTACAAAAGCCTGTACCTTGCATGCATCCATTTGCAGTTGTTGCCTTTGAGACTCCTCACAGAGTGTCCAACCAAAGGTAGACACTAAAGACCAACATGCGGACTTCGTGAGGTTGCAAACCAAACGAACCTTAAGTGTGGATCCCTCGTTCAAGGGTGATATGTTATCTTGGTTGCAATACCAAGAGCGGTTGGCGGCCTTCCATGTCAGGACCCGTTTTCTAGACCGTTGCCATCCGGCGCATCGAAAAAGGGTTATGGGCCCACACTTCTGGTTCTAAGGCATGCTTCCAAGACCGACTAGCACGTGGTCTTGCAGGGCGCACAGGTACAACAGGGACACGACCATCGGACGGCTCCATCTGCTCCATCGGCTCCATCGGCTTCTTCAGGTAGGGTGCGCGCACGTGGCGAACTAGGTGACGAGGAACAACTCTGTCCATGTTGGACACGACCCTCGAGCACGAGATTAAGCTCTACCCCTTTCTAAAAGGTGGTACGACCCCGAGTCCGTTCTCTCACGATGGCACCATCGCCTTAGGCGATCATAGGCGGGAGGGGTATGCAACAGATCAACTGCACCTTTTGACAACGGTCAAAGTGAGCAGCCTCACCAGCCTCATCGGCCTCAACGAAGCAGAGTAGCAGCAAAGCAGAGAAGACGAGCAACTGCAAGAAATGGCGGATCCGACTCCAGCCCGCCTTGAAGCGGGTATGTCAAAATTCGTGGGGACAGGTTTTCCCTTGTGGAAATGGCAGTTTGAGATTGTCATGAACGTGCGTGGCTACCTCGATATCCTAAAAGGGACCGAAATAGCACTAGCCGATGCGACCCTGACGACGCATGCGGCTGACCTTGCAACATGGACGATGAAGAACAACATGGCTCTTGCCATTCTTGTGACGTCCATCAACGAGACTCAACACTCCCACATCACAGGATGCACGTTGGCTGCTGAGGCCTACGTAGAACTCGCACGTGTGCATCAATCAAACACCTTAGCAAACTGACTTTTCATCTTCCAAAGGTTGATGTCGATGAGGGTGAGCGAAGGAGACTCGATACCTGCATTTTTGCAGTCGGTCGACAACGTGCTGCAAGAGGTCCAGCAAATGGAATGGAATCTCGACTCCAACATGGGTGCCATGATCCTTCTAATGGTGCTACCGGAAAGCTGGGGGTCCTTGATCACCATATTTGGCGGTTGGAAGGAGGCAGATCTGACGTATGAGGCTGTCGCCAAACACGTCCGCAACGAGTCCATGCGACACAATGGTAGTGAGGCAAAATTTTTAACCTATGCCTCTCACTTTGGTGGACAAGGTGCAAGCTCTTGCTCCAGTCAAGGAAACAGCGGAAGCATTGGCGGTGTAGGGAAAGGCATTGGTGGTGGGAAGAGTTCCAAGATGCCCGGCAACTGTCACAAATGTTGCAAGGCTGGGCACTCGGCTAGGGAGTGCCGTAGTCCCAAGAAAGAAGGCGGTAACAAAGGTGGAAAGGACAAGAAGGAGCTCGCCAACATGATGGCTAGGGGGCTGCCCATGAAGGGGGCAGCGATCCTTAAGCCCGGGGTATTTTCCCTTGACTCGGGCACCAACCACCACTCATGAAAAGAGAAGGGTGGATTTGTCTCCATGGTCGAATGTGTCATGCGCATCAATTGTGCAAACGACGGCGTCGTTCAAGCCATGGGCGAAGGGGACAAGGTGATCACGTTCAACGTGAACAGTGCAGAGAAGGCGGTCAACCTTCAAAAGGTGGTGTACATGCCCTCCTTTGCAGCCAACTTGCTGTTTGTGTCACAAATCACTGACAACAACATTGCAGTGGTGTTCACCAAGAAGGAAGCGGTGGCCCTAAAAAACGAGGACATCCACATTTTGTACACCAAAGACGATCTCATGCTTCAAGTTCCAAGAGTCGACGGCCTCTACGTGCTTCAAACCAAAGTCACAAAGGCGTCCGATGAGGGACTTGCATGTGCCACCAAGACAGTGGCACCGGAGCTGAAGGATGCACCACCGACGACCGCTGTGGCCGCCACATCAACCAAGGACACTGACGTTGAGTTGTGGCACCGGCGATTTGTCCATGTGGCCAACAGCACGCTGAAGAAGATGCAGGAGCAAGAGGTAGTCCGCGGAATGGAAGGGTGCACCATGAAGCATGGCGGAGGGTGTGCATTATGTGAACCATGCCTCCAAGCGAAGGCAAAGAAGAAGTCGTTTGGGAGAGGAGGTCAACAAGCGGAGCACATCTTGGAACTGATACAGAGTGACGTGTGTGGACCCTTCCGCACACCATCTAACGGAGGAAGCAAGTACTTCCTGACCTTCATTGACGACCACAGCCGCAAGTTGTGGATCTACTTCCTCAAAACAAAGGGAGAGGTCAAGGAGAAGCTGCTCGAGTTCGTCGCAATGGTGGAGCAGCAAACGTCGAAGAAGGTGAAGACACTCCGAAGTGACGACGGGGGTGAGTACGAGGCATGNTGTGAACCATGCCTCCAAGCGAAGGCAAAGAAGAAGTCGTTTGGGAGAGGAGGTCAACGAGCGGAGCACATCTTGGAAGTGATACAGAGTGACGTGTGTGGACCCTTCCGCACACCATCTAACGGAGGAAGCAAGTACTTCCTGACCTTCATTGACGACCACAGCCGCAAGTTGTGGATCTACTTCCTCAAAACAAAGGGAGAGGTCAAGGAGAAGCTGCTCGAGTTCGTCGCAATGGTGGAGCAGCAAACGTCGAAGAAGGTGAAGACACTCCGAAGTGACGACGGGGGTGAGTACGAGGCATGCAAGCCTTGGCTCAAGCATCATGGCATCCGCCACAAGCAAACTAACTCTTACAACCCCCAAAGTAACGGCGTTGCCGAGAGGATGAACGAGACCCTACTTGGCATGGTGCGAAGCATGCTCTTCGACGCCAAGCTCCCACCTCGCTTGTGGGCAGAAGCAGCAACAACGACCTGCTACCTCTTGAATCTCACACCAGTAACCGCCTTGCGGAAGCGTGGAAAGGAGCAGGACAAGTAGCTCAAGACCCCACAAGAAGCATGGTCGGGAAAGAAACCCAACGCATCTCATCTAAAGGTGTTTGGGTCAACTGCATGGGTGAAGATCCAGTCAGGAGAAGGTGGAGGCAAGCTTGACGCACGTTCGAGGAAGTGCATCATGGTTGGGTACGACACATCACACAAAGCCTATCGGCTTTGGGACCAGTCAGCAGGCAACCTCGTGAGGAGCTATGACGTTTTGTTTCACGAACGCACCCTTGAAAAAAGAGAGCTGCAGGACCCAAACCTCGCACCCAAAGCGAGAGAGCGAATAGTGTTGCTTGAGTTTGGAGACCAAGCACCCGTCAACTGGCTCGCTTTGCCAGCAGGTGGTGGGAATGGGAGGGTAGCTGCGGGGGATGATGCAGCATCTGACATGGACACGGATATCAAGGCGTCCAAGGTTTCTGAGTCTGACGAATCTTCTGATGACGACGATGACATCAAACCACCACCTGTGGAAGCACCAGCACCAAAGCAAGAAACCACACCACAACCCCGGCGCAGTTTGCGACCAAAGAGAGCACCTTTGCGGTATGAGGATGATTGGACCGGCCTTAGCTGGTCGTGCATGGCTCAAGGAGAGCCATCCATAGTGGCGGAGGCCGTGAATGGCCCAGATGCGGCCAAGTGGAAGGAGGCAGTGGATATCGAGCTCGCGTCCATTGCCAAGACACGTCACACGGGCCTCGTCCTTCGAGGCCAAGAAGGAACGGACCCCCTTTGCCTGAAAGGCTACACCGACGCTGACTGGGGAGGAAATCTTGACGACAGGAAATCCACCTCTGGGTACGTGTGCATCTTGAATGGTGCTGCCATCTCATGGGCCAGCAGGAAGCAGGATTGTGTTTCTATGTCCACGGCTGAGGCAGAGTGTGTTGCTTTGTCTGAGGTGTGCAAGGAGACTCAATCGGTGCGCAGCCTACTTCGCAAAATGACAGTGCCACATAAGGATGCCACGGTTGTACACGTGGACAACATGAGCACCATCTCGATGGCTGAAGACGAGATCATCTCCCGGCGAACGAAGCACATCAACATACGTTACCACTACTCACGTGACCTGGTCATGAAGAACGTGGTGGAATTGCAGCACTGCGGAACGAAGAGCATGCTTGCTGAGTGCATGACCAAGCCGTTGGAGAGCGACTTGCACTATGCAGGCATTCGTGGATCCGGCATGAGGAGTGCGGCGGAGGAAGGGTGAGCCCCAAGGCAATGATGGAGCCCAGTAAGCGACAGATGGACAGAGGTGCAAGGGAGAGATTTGTTGAAATAGTATACACCTTGTCCATTGCCTAGCTGGCTAGCTACACATACAGACAAGGCATGCACTGCTCTATGGACTATGTCCCCTTGGTCTGTTCTGAGATGGGCCAGGAATGCACTGCCCATAATGGGTATGTCCCCTATGGCTCATCATAGGAACCATACCTTTTTGGCTTTGTTGAATAGGCACCGGAGTCTCAAATGAGAGGTCGCGGGTTCAAACCCCGTGACGGCCGCAATCTTCTTTGTGGCCAAAACTGGGACAGGAAGCTTCTAGGAAGCTTACTAGAGACTGCCTTGAGGATGAAACTTGGCGGACTAAGGACGCGCCAAGTAGGACTGTAGGTTGAGGTTGGCTCCACTGGAGCCACTACAAGCAGAAGCTTTAGCAAAGCTCTGCAAGTATGAAAGCCTGTACCTTGCATGCATCCATTTACAGTTCTTGTCTTTGAGACTCCTCACAGAGTGTCCAACCAAAGGTAGACACTAAAGACCAACATGCGGACTTCGTGAGGTTGCAAAACAAACGAACCTGAAGTGTGGATCCCTCGTTCGAGGGTGATATGTTATCTTGGTTGCAATACCAAGAGCGGTTGGCAGCCTCCCATGTCGGGACCCGTTTTCTAGACCGTTGCTATCTGGCGCATTGACATTGTTTCTCTCCAGTTAGTCACCTGCATAAGTGAGGTGAGGGTGCAACAAGGCCAGAGGTCACCGTGTGGTACTGACACAACACGAACACTCCCCCATGACCCCCGGCCGACTTGCACAATGGCACGCACAAGCGACACCAACGTCACGAGGGGTGACACGACACAAAACTGTACACAAGCACTAGCACAACAGATCAACCAGGAGGATCACGAGGACACAACAACCCAACGGCGTGAACTGCTGCCTTAAAGACATTGCTGCTAAGTACCTTTGTGAGGAAGTCTGCACGTTGCTGTCGAGTATCCACCCACACAATCTGAACATCTTTAGCAGCCACACGCTCACGCACAAATTGATGCTCCACATTGACATGCTTTGTGCGACTATGGTGCATGCCATCATGTTCAGCGATAGCCTTCGTGGTTTGGTTGTAGCAGCGGAAGGTGATGCAGCGACTGGGAACACGCAATTGCTGTATCAATCGACACAACCAGACACTCTCACAGGTTCTAACACCAAGAGGCACATACTCCACCTCACTAGAGCTACGTGCAATACAACCTTGCTTGCCACTCTTCCAAGAGATTGTAGTCCCACCAACAAGAAAGACATAGCCAGTGTAACTGCGTGCATCCGTGTAATGCGCACAGTCACTGTCAGTATACCCATCAACGACCACTGACGGCTGCGCTCACTAACAGAGACAAACAAGGGCAATGGAGAGCGCATAACGCACAACACGCAGTGCAGCCTCCATGTGCCGAGCCCGTGGAAACTATGAGAACTGAGCAAGGAAGTTCACAACAAAGGCTACGTCTGCTCTGGTGGTGGTGGCCAGGTACATGAGTGACCCTATGACTCACAGGTAGTCGGTCACACCCAGTGACTCCCCCAGTTTTGACATGTCCAGAGTCTTCAACAACCTCTGCTTGACAGGCGTCATCGGTGTTGAGGCAGTGGGAATAGAATCAAGCAGGGAGGTAAAGTGCTCCCCCAGGCTCCTGATGTACGCGGCCTGGTGGACGTGGACAACGCGACGAGCACAATTACGCTCAAGCTAAATGCCAAGAAAAACACGAGCTGGACCTAAGTCTTTCATCTTGTACGTGGCCTACAGCAGGGACTTCACAGTGGACACTACGTCGTGACCCGGGGATGCAATAGGAAGATCATCGACGTACACAAGGATGGCAGCAAAGGGCGCCAACCGTGGAGTGACAAAGAGGGAGGGATCCACCGTGCTCCGACAATATCCCCCTTCTCCAAGGTGGAGGTATTCTCCTGGTTCCAACACCGTGGTGAATGCTTGAGGCCATACAGGGCCTTTCGCAGTCTCCAAAATCGATTGGTGCCGTCATGGTGCCGCCTTGGAGGCAGCACCATGTAAATCTCCTCATCCAGCCGACCGTGCAGAAAGGCATTGTTTACATCCATCTACTCCAGCTCCCAGTCGTGGTGTGCGACAAGGCGTAGGAGGGCTCGAGCTGTGGTGTCGCGTCCAACGGGAGCAAAAGTCTTGTCAAAGTCAATGCCGGAGACATGATAAAACCCCTTTGCTGTAAGTCAGGCCTTGTGCTTGTCGAGCTCGCCGTTAGGCTTGTACTTACGACGAAAGACCCACGGGACATCAATCGCCTCGCGGCCTGGTGGGAGATCGACCAGCGCGTATACGCCGTGGTTATCAAAGGCTTTCAGCTCGTCCAGCATGGCAGCCTCCCACTGCTGGGACTCGGGTGCTGCCCGTGCTTGACGAACAGTGGTCGGGTCAAGCGATGGCGGCGGGGCGGCAACCGTTGCATTGCACTCGGCAATGCTTCCAAGGATGGCGGCTTCGAGCGCACGCTCGTGCTCGGATGTGAGCAGTGTGTATCCAAGGACAGAGCTAGGATGCACAACTCCTGTGGCTAGGCCCAAGGCATCCATACCAGTCGGCAGCGCTGGGGACCGCCCAGACGAGGTCTGCGAAGGTTGGATGGAGGACGCTGCAGCACTAGAGGAGCGAGAGGGAAGCGTGCGCAGGCGGCCGCCGTGAACAAAAGGTTCGATGGGTGCAGGGCGTGGAGGAGCACCGGGTGGACTGGGCATGACGGGAGTAAGCGAATTGGATGGGGACGTAGTGGAGTGTATGGGAGAGACAGACTCAGAAGGGACAGATGGGGACACCACAGGGGATGACAGAGCTCCAAGAGAGCTAGACGACACCGACAGGGTGGTATCAGAGGATGGTGGGATCGCAGTTCCGGCTGTTGGAGAACGCTCCGAGGGTGAAGGCTGCTGAGACGGGACAGCAGCAAGGATGGCAGGGGCAGATGGGACTGCAAGGCCGACCTCCCCCCGCAATCGAGAGAGCAGGAGCAGGGAGGCAGCGGACGCGTGAAGATCAAGATCACAGAGAAACACAGACTTGAAGAACAAGGCATCCCGGGACTCAATGACGCGCTGACGCTCTGAGTCCCAGACGCGCCAGGCTTTCGATTGGGAGGAAACGCCCAAGAAGGGACAGAGACGTCCACACGGGGAGAGTTTCCCGTCACGGAGGTCCTCGGGGAGCCAGACAGACGCAATGCTACCCCAGAGGCGAGCCAGACGGAGGTCAGCACGAGAGCCGTACAAGCGCTCAAAGGGGGTAATGGTGCGGGGAAGAGGACCGTGAGGGACGCGATTCCACACCCAAGTCATATAGCTCATGGCCTCAAAGGCAAAGAGAGGGGAGAGCCCAGACTCAGACAGAAGGGTGCGGACGCCATCGGCAAGGGTCCGATTCCAGTGCTAAAAAACACCGTTTTGCTGAGGTGTGTAGGGAGCCAAGGTCTCTAGACACACCCCTTGGGACTCGAGGAACCGGGCACTGGGTCCAAGGAACTCACCGCCATGATCACTGGAAAAGACGCGCAGTGAACGTTGACAAGCGCATTCATCCTAAACCAGCCATGATGCGATGACAGAAGCAACATCACTCTTCTGATGAAGAGCGAAGATCCAGCAAAAATGGGAAAAATCGTGAGTAAGGCACAGAATGTAACGCCTGACCCCCCCAAGAAAGTCATGGGGAAGAGTTCCCATGACGTCGGCATGAACAAGATCAAGAGGGTGAGCGGACTGGGAGTTAGAAGAGGGAAAGGGAGAACAATGCATTTAGCATAGGGCACAGTCCAAGCAGTCAGAGGTGCATGACGCAGGGAAGATGGAAGGGGACAAGCCAACAGCGGGCTGAAGGCGGAGCATGCTAGTGATAGCATCAGTGTGCACATGGCCAAGACGGCAAGGCAAGAGCTGGATATCAGCGAGAGAAAGGGAAGACGTGACGTGAGCAAGAGACAATCCAACAGCGGGTGCAGAGGGGGAATGAAGGGGGACATGATACAGCTTGTCACACTTAACCTCCCCCTGCAGGACGACGCGACCAGAAGAGCGAAGACGGACAGCGTCCACACCCTGACTAGCTGAGAAATCCACGCCCTGATCGTCAAGGGACATCACCAAAAACTGGCTGAGTTCAAAAGAAGGCACGAACAGAACTTCAGGGAAAAACAACACGCCACTCGGACCAACAAAGTGGACAACACCAACGCCCTCGATGGGAAGGAGCTGGCCGGAACCAGTGCGCACAAAGCGAACAAAGCCGACAGGACCCAAGGAGACAAAGGCGGACCGAACAGAGGTCATGTGATGAGTGGCTCCAGAGTCAAGGACCCAAAAGCCACCAGAGACACGTACATGGGGAAGGACACCACAGGTGGCGACAGTGCCGACGGAGGGCGGGGATGAGGCACAGGCAGCAAGAAAACAAGGTAGAACGACAGACTGCCAGTGCTCGACCCACAGAACAGATGCGGACGACAACCCAAGGACGTGACCGGGGGGGGTCCCCACGGAGGACAACGTCAGTCTGACAGGCAAGACCTCTGGCCAACGAAGACACACTCTCACCTCCCTGATCGCAAAGGTGAAGAAGATGGAGGAGAGACTGCTCCATGTAGCGCTCGCCGTCGACGGAGGCTAGAGACGATGGAGCAGGCGCGGTTGAGGGAGGGGCAAACCACAGAGGAGGGACGTAGGCCGAGGAGGATGGGCCCGCGAAGGCGGGCGCGCCATAGGGTGGCGGCCAGCCCCAAGGATAGAGGACGGGCGGATGACGCCGACGACACCGGCGGTGGAGTAGGCCTGAGCTGGGGAGGAGCTGGCAGCCAAAGAAGAGCTGGAAGGAGAAGAGGAGGACCCGCTGGTGCGCACCCAATGAGCACGCATGGCGTGTGCGAGATGGACCTCGTCAGGGGGTGTAGGGCACTTGCGAGCGGAATGCTCAGAGGAGCCACAGTTCCAGCACACCACCTCACCAGGAACACGAGGCGGCGTAGTAGATTTTCCCTTCTTCTTGCCTTGCCCATGACCGTGTCCGCGTCCACGGCCCTAGGAGTTAAGGGCCGTGGCCGTAGAGGTAGAAGAGGAAGTAGAAGAGGATGGAGACGAGGCCGATGTAGCAGCGGACGAAGAAGAGGAGGTTGCAGTGGAGACGGCGGCCAGCCCCTGCGACTGCAGTGCCATGAAGGCGCTTGTTTTGGAGGCTCGTCCATCAGGCTGCAAGCCTGTCAACGACAAAGTCCTAGAGGGCACCGACGCCGGGAGGGGACTTGGGTGGAACAAGCTAGGAGGCAAGGCGCTGGAGCTCGTCTGCCTTGACATCACGGAGAAGGTCAGACAGCGCAGAGATCAACCCGCTGACCATGGTGTGCACAACTGAGAGCTGACCTGGCGCAGCCTCACCAAGCTTGCAAACCAGCCTGAGGCCGCGTGCCCAATAGAAGTCGGCCGACTCGTCCGCACGCATTAAGAGCGTGTTGAACTGAACGATGAGAGCACTTTGAGCGGCCTGACCTGTGACTGTCGTGCGCGGACGAAGCATGGTGTATGCACCGACTGGGTCAGCCAGACGCTGAACAGCGGGGTCAACATTATAAGTGCCAACATCGTCGACGAGTGTCTAAGGGGAAGCAGCAATGTGGGCACGGACAGCACGAGCAGACTCGTCAGCGACAGGGGTGAAGGAAGGTGTGGGAGGGAAGTAGTATTCCCATAGACGTTCTCCCTAAGCCCATGCACTAAACCGGGTCTCCCAGGAAGAGAAGACAAGTCCGGTAGAAAGGACAGGAGGCTGGGAGAAGAAGTCATGCTGGCGGGAGACTACGGCAGGAGGGACAGTAGATGGGGTGACAGCGGGGTTTGCGGCAGCACCAGGTGGGGTGGAAGAGACACCGGCACCGGTGCCAGCAGAGGAGCCAGCTGCCAGGACAGAGACAGCAGGCAGTCGCTTGAGCACAAGCACAGCCACCTCATCTGCAAAGGCGACACGATTGTCATTGGAGACTTTGAGACGCTCTTCATCTTCACGCTGAGTGTCACGAGCGAGACCCAGCTGGCGCTGAAGGTCTGCTATGACCGCCTCGTCATCACCAGGCATGGTGACGACTAATGAGCCCTGCCGAGAAAACTTTGGCAGAGTTTTCCCCACCCCAGTGGACATGGGAAAACTGGGAATGCCTTTAGGCACGGTGGATGGTGCTGCAAGACAGCCCGATCCAAGTCATACAAACAAGCCACCACAGAGAAAAGAGACAGAGGGCAGGAAAAGGGAGATGCAGACCAGGGGACCTCACGAGGCGTGTGAGGGGCTGCGCAAAAGAGCAAGGATAGGCGGGACAATGGAACCAGCGACAGCGGGGAGCACAGAGATGCATGACGCAACCGGCAGAATCAGTGCCAGGCAGCCTATGGTGAAAGCGGCGCCAACGTTGGGAAGGGGCGCCAACGTTGGGAAGGATCGCCACTGCAATGACGGCCGCTATGACAAGTGTGGTGATGTCAGAGGGTGCAGATGTAGATGCTGCAATAGCGACGACCGTGGAAGTGCGAATGGCCGCAACTGCAGTGGATATGGAAGAGGCTGCAGGCGCTGTTGTAGAAGCAACAGCCGATGCGGCTGCCGCCAGCTGTGTCCCAATGTCTGCAGCTGCCGCAACCAATGGTCCAGCTACGACAGCCGCCTCAGTGTAGGACGCAGCTGCGCGTTCAGCTGACGTTGATGCAGGGACGCGTGCTGCTCTAGTTGCGGCGGCAAAGGTGGCAGCAGCTGCAGCTGCCGTGTCTATCACGGCGGACGCGGTACGTGTGAAGGTGCAAGCGAGCTCTACCACGTCCTGACGCCAAGTTGAGTGCGACGACGCAGCAACGGTGTTGTGCGGCTGCTCAATCCCCCTTAGAGGCACCAAGGGAGGGAGGGCTTACCGAGCTTTGTCGCGTAGCCAGCGGCAAAGGCGGGGGCTGACGCGCCAGTTGTTCCTCATGGTGCTCGCCGCGTGATGCCGCACCCGGCACGTCTGAGGGAGCCAGTTTGGCGTGCACCATTGCAGTGGTGCGTGCGCGGTAGTTTCCAACACTGATGTAGAGAGGGTGCTACTGGGCAGCCGCCACCACCGCTGCAGCGTGCGTGGTGGTGCACCTACACGACTGATCGCGGTAGTCGCTGGCGGCTGCTGTGATCAGTTGCAGGCGTCGCTGCTGCTGCTGCAAGGCGCTGCTATTGCTACTGTTACGTGAAGGACTGTGGCACAACAGTGGGAGTGCTGCTGCTGCAATGCTGCTTGCTGCTGCTGCCACAAGGTGCCGATGGTGCTGCTGCTGCACAAAAGCCTGTGGCACGGCAGCGTGCGTCCTGCTGCTACAATGTTGCTTGCTGCTGCTGCTGCTGGGCGCCGATGTTGCTATTGCTGCGCGGAGGACTGTAGTATGGCAGAGAGAGATAAACTGCTGCAATGGTGTTTGCTGCTGCTCAGGCCGTGGGTTAGGGTGGATTTGGATTACGGCAGAGGTGCAGAGGTGCAGAGGATCTCGGCTGCAGAGGTGCAGCCCGTGGGTGACACTCCGCCAAGCAAGTCGGTGGCGATCCGTCAAGGACGGCAGCCCCCCCCCTCCCCTCTCGCGTGGGTGGCAATCCGCCACATACGACGGCCCACCTAGGGTTCACAGTGGGGTCCTCCGCAGATGCGAGGACCCTTCCTAGTGCAGGTGAGGCCTGGGCAGCGTGCGGGAGCGAGGTGAGAGTGCAGAGGCGAGATGGCTGGGGTCCGGCGGCGAGAGGGCGCTGCACCTCAGAATCGAGGGCCGTCGCTTCAATGCGTCATCCTGCTTCCATGCTGCTGTGATACTAGTAGGCTGGTGTGCTAGACAAGCAAGCAGTAGCTGGGCTATGGCAAGGAAGACACCAAGCAACGGAGGGCAGAAGCCATGGGCAGTTTGCGTGGGAGTTTGAATCAACGGAGCACAAAACGACGTCACACACACGAGGTGATAGCCGTCAGGAGGGAGGAGGCGAGCAAGCGAGCAACGAGCTCGATCTCGCTTGCCAAACACCAAGTTCGGTGAACACGACCGAACTACCCACTACAAAGTTGCAACCTGTCAACTAGGTCACTGGAGAGAAAAACTTCCATAGAACAGGCTAGCGTATGAACCCGATGTAAATGTGCGTGCACACATGCACGCCAATCAGAGGCACGTGAGACTTGTGGAGATGCCTGGTTGTGAGGCTCGTCGTGTAATCATGCCACCACGACGTAGAAGCCAGGAGGGGTTGTCTCTCTCTCCAGTTAGTCACCTGCATCAGTGAGGTGAGGGTGCAACGAGGCCAGAGGTCACCGTGTGGTACTGACACAACACCAACAGCATGAGCGGCACGAGAGGAAATCATACGCACCAAAACTGTACTGGTTGATAAACTCGACACAAGGTAGGTCTGTTGATTGTCCCTGTCCAACTTTGACTACACCTTCTAGTGGGCAGCTCGAATACCTAGGCAGCAGGTTGGGGCAGCAGTGTTGTTGATGCAGCGTGCGGGCTTCCATGCTCGTTGCTCAAGTCAGTTGCCCCCTTAGTCTGCTACTCTATTGTCCATGTCTGGAGGCTCTGGGTTTGTTACTCAGAAACGCGCGCGCCAGTGTTTGCGCCACAAAGCAGCTGAAAACTGAGAATGACTGATTAGGAATCAAGAATGAGACACAATGGGAGACTCCTCCAAGAGCTAGCCCCCCCCCCCCCAAGCTCTGTAGAGCTTGTTACTCAGTTCACCATCCAATCAGAAAATAGCTGTATTTTCAGGCTAGCAGGTTTTCTCGGTGAGGCTTGGCACACGGTCGACAGCCCAAAATCCGGGCGTCGTCCGTTTTGCCTGAAAACTGGACCATACCATAATACGGACGCTCCGAACAAAGCCGTGCGGTCAGAAACAGCTAGAAAAACAGTAGAGACAAGTTATGACTGCCCGAACTCAGGTAGTGCCTACGCTAGGCCACTGAGCTAGACAGTGCCATGCAACGTGAAACATGGACCACAAGCAGAACATGACGGTGTAAACGCAACAGCACAGTCAGGTCCAGCACTGCAAGCATGTAGACTGCCTCTGCGGTGGCATTGACCGCCGATGGTCGACCGCCGAGGAGGCCTGCCGATAGAGCTGAGCACGTTGATGCGGGGAGGAGGCTCCAACGAACTGCGAGTAGGCCTCAGCGTGCGTCGGCTCCATCGGAAGACGCTCTAGCGGCGTCAAGTCTCGCCGTCAGTCATATGCACGCCAATGTACACAAGCTGGGAGGACACAACAGAGCACAATGAGAGACGTGGAAAAAACCAACACTCCCCCATGACTCACAGGCGGAGTGCACATAGGCGCGCAGTGTCACATGCAGCAGACAAAACTCCTCCAGGGCACGTAGAGACACAGGCGAGGACAAAGAGTGAAACTCACGGACGCACGCGGACTGAACTCACAACCTTCTTGAATGAGTCGTGCTTCAATGCCTTGGTCAAGAAGTCAGCCAACCGTCGTGTTGTCTTAACCCACACAATGCTGAAGCTGCCGTCATGCAACAATGAATGCACATAGTGATACTCAACATTGATGTGCTTTGTGCGTGTGTGATGTACGTTGTCATTGTCGGTGATGGCAATGGTACTCTCATTGTCACAATGCAACGTGATGGATGCGACAGGCTAACGCAACTCAGACAACAGACGATGCAGCCACACGCTCTCACACACGCCTGAACCAAGGGCTACATATTCAGCCTCAGCAGTGCTACGTGCAATGCACCCCTGCTTGCCACTGCGCCAAGACATCGTCGTGCCGCCAACGAGAAAGACCCAGCCTGTGCGGCTCTTACCGTCTGGACAGCCGGCCTAGTCACTGTCGGTGTAGCTCACCGCGACAATGCATGGCTGTTGGTGAAACATGAGACCTCGCCATGGAGTCTAAACGACATAGCACAGTACTCGGATTGCGGCCTCAAAGTGGAGGTGACGCGGTTCCTGAGAGAACTGGGCCAGGAGGTTGACGGCAAACTCGATGTCTGGACGCGTCGTTGTTGCCGGGAACATTAGTGACCCGATGATGCGCAAATAAGCGGTCACATCTACCGGTTCCCCCACCACGGGTAGATCAGAGCTCTTGAGCATCGCCTGGCTGTAGGGTGACATGGGTGAGGATTTTCTCGGCACGAGGGGCAGGTCCTACGCGGAGCACCCGGACAGGGTATGGACGTAGGCAGCGTGATGGACATGTAGTATGCTCGCGGAGTGATCATGCTCAAGCTCCATGCCCAGAAAGACTCGCGCTGGCCCGAGATCCTTCATCTGGTAGGCAGCATGCAGGAGGTCCTTGACCTGCTGGATGGCAGCTGCATCCAATGATGCAATGAGCAGGTCGTTGACATAGACCACGACAGCGACGAGTGTCTGACATCGCGGGCTAATGAACAGCGCAAGATAGGCAGAGCTGCAAAAGAGGCTGCCGCTAAGAGGCGTACGACTGATCTCTTGGTTCTAGCGGCGCGGTGAGTGCTTCAAGCAATAGAAGGCTTTCCACAGCTTCTAGACCTTGTCAGAGCCGTCGTTGAAGCCTGGAGGCTCCAGCATGTGGAGCTCCTCACCGTTAAGTGAGCCATGGAGGAAGGCGTTGCTCACATCCATCTGATGCTGTTCCCACCCATGCTGGACAACCAGGCTCAACAACGCCCGGCTGGTGGTGAATCTACCGACAGAGGCAAAGATCTGGTCATAGTCGATCCCAGGGACCTCAGGAAACCCCCTGGCTGTGAGACGGGCCTTGTACTTATCAAGAGACATGTCAGGCTTCCACTTCTGCCGGAGGACCCACTTGGCGCCGATGGCCTTGCGGCCTGGGGGAAGGTCAACGAGCTCGTAGACGTGATGTTACCGAGTGGCAGCTAGCTCGTCGGCTCACGCACCTTCCCAATGAGCGGCCTCGGCAAATGCCCGAGCTTCACACAGGATGGGTGGATCTGTTGGAGCGATGCTCCTCACCATGGCAGGAGTGACTCCAAAAAGGAACACCAAAAAGACAAGCCTTAGTGGCTTAGTGGTTTATGGTGTCCACCTCTAGAGGCAGGGGCCCTGGTTCATGTCGCACAAGATGAAATTCTGCCCTGCCTCAAGGGAGATGGAAAATAGATGCCAGGAAGCAAGCTCAACCTCTAGAATTCCTCTTTAAGTTTCTAGAAGGCCAGGTGAGGGTCCAGGAAGGTGGCACAACTTTTAGAAGGGGTGACTTGTCCTTCAAAGCATCTAGAGGTGTCTTGGTCTTCTGGACACCTTCCCTCCTACTAGAAGCAAGCTGAGGAATCTAGGAAGGGGCAGAAGCTTCTAGAGGAGGGAAGGGATGCTTTCCTAGGTGGGAAAAAGGACAGCCTACCAATGGAGACTCTAGTAGCCATAGAATCTGCTAGGAAGCTTCAAATCTGGGATGCTTTGGTGTTCTGGAAAGCTTAGATCAGTGGCTTTAAAATGCCACTACTTGTGAGCCTTGATCAAGTGTTCATTCCCAGTATATTGAGGCCAAAACTATTGCCTCACTCTCTTGGGACCATTTTGCCTCCACAGCTTTAGTCTTTCCAAAAACGGTTGGTGGTGTGAACCAGCCACTACTAGGGACCCTCCAGGGTGCACACTCACCCTCAGGCCAACAAAGGGTTATGGGCCCACGCCTCTAAGGGGTTCAAAGCCAGGTTGATTTCACGCTTCCAATAGCAAGGCATGGCAACCAGCGAGCAAGAGAGCAGCCGCGTTGTCCTTATGTTTGATGGGACAGGCTTTGCCTTGTGGAGGTGGCAGTTTGAGGTCTTCCTCGACAACAAGGGACTGCTTGAGCTCGTAGGAGGTGATGAGACTGCTCCGCCAGAGATTGCAACGGCTGAGGTGAAGGAGGCATACAAGAAGCGCAACAAAAAGGCGTTGGCGCTGCTTGTGTCCGCGTTATGCCCACTACAACTCGGGCACATCCAAGGATGTACCTTGGCCGCAGAAGCATGGTCAAAACTATGCTCCATCTACTAGTCAAGCAACCTTGCCAATCAGCTCTTCATCTTCAAACGGCTCGTCACCCTCCGAGCCAAGGAAGGCAACAACATCATGGAGATCATGCAGCAGATTGAGTCGCTCGCAGCGGAGTGCGTGGCCACTGGTTGGGAGGTCAACTCTCAGTTGCAAGCTATGATCCTTCTTCTGGCCTTGCCGGACAGTTGGAGTCCCATGATCACATTCCTTGGTGGCCGGCCTTCCGAAGAGCTGAAGTACCCGAAGGTTGCTGAATACGTGCGCAATGAGTGGATGCGACGTGGCGGTCGAGAGAGTGCAGCAGCATCAAGTTCAGATTATACGGTTCATCCTCAAAGTGGAAGCCGTGGCAACAAGTGGAAGGGTCCCAATTAGGGCACCAAGAATGGTGACAAGAAGGGGGAGTGCTTCAACTGCGGCAAGGAGGGCCACTTAACGCGCAACTGTCCCATGAAGAAAACATATCGGTCGTAGCGGGACGGGAAGAAAGATGAGCACGCCCTTATGGCGTACAACTCTACCAACTTGAAGGATCCGGGAGTTGCCGTCATTGACTCTCGATCAGGCCGTCACACGCAATGCAACAGGGCGGCATTTTTCACCTACGGCGCCTCGGAGAGACGCATGACGGTGGCCAATGAAAAAACAGAGGTGGCCGCCGGTGAGGGTAACGTCCGCATTGAATCAATTGTGGATGGCAAACCTGTCACGAGCACAATCTACGATGTGCTACATATGCTCAACTTTGGGGCAAACCTACTCCCCGTCAGCCGCCTTACCGACAAGGGACTTGAGGTGCTCTTCACAAAGAAGGAGGCCGTCATCCGCAGGGAGGGCAAAGGTGGGGTGATTGCGCATGCCAAGAGGGAAGACGACTTGTACCTCCTATGCGCAAAGATCCTCAACAGTCGGGTGGGGTCCAACACCACCAATCTTGGAAAGAAGGATGGAGGAGACCCGGACCTATGGCACCACCGACTCTGCCACATTTCTCTATCGACAGTGAAGGAGATGGCTAAGAGGGAAGTGGTGTGGGGTCTCCAAATCAGCAGCCTTTATGGAACCAAGGAGACCGTGTGTGAGCCATGCATCATTGGCAAATCAACTCGGCAGCCGTTTATCGCCAAGGGGACGTGTGCATCGGTTGAAACTGGCCGTGGTACACACAGATGTATGTGGACCGCTTGAGAGCTCCATCAGCGGAGCTCGCTACTTCCTCACCTTCATCGATGACCACAGCCGGAAACTCTACCTCTACCCAATGAAGCGGAAGAGTGAGGTCCTTGCATGCATGCAAGAGTTTGTGGCAGATGTGGAGCGGCAAACATAGTTGAAGGTGAAGGCGTTCCGGAGTGACAACGGCGGTGAATATGCGGGGTGCCTTGGGTGGATGCAGAGCAAGGGGATTGAGCAGCAGAAAACAACTCCACACTCCCCACAACAGAATGGCGTCGTAGAGAGAGCGAATTGCACAATCCTTAACATGGTGCGATCCATGTTGAGCGACGCCGGCCTTACACAACGGCATTGGGTCGAGGCGGCAAGGACAACAGCGTACATCATGAATCTCATGCCGACCAAGCCATTGAAGGACAAGGAAAGCAAGGTGTGGTAGACGCCACTAGAGGTGTGGAGCGGGAGGAAGCCGGTGGTGGGTCACCTCTGCATGTTTGGTTGTGTTGCACATGCAATGGTGCAGGCACGTGAGGAACGGAGCAAGCTAGACCCGCATACCCGCTGGTGTATTTTCCTTGGATATGAGAGCGGAAGCAAGGCGTACCGGCTTCTTGACCCAAGGAGGCAGTAGATTGTGCGGAGTCGCGATGTCACGTTCAACGAGAAAAGCCGTTGGAAAGAAAAGGAGGCAGGTCTCTCCAAGACGGGGGAGTGGATGCCACTCCTTGAGGGGGAGACGCCGGAGGATGTGCATGAGGGTGACGTCCTCGCATCACCACCAACCGGAGAGCATCATCCGAGGCATTATTTTGGCCAGTGTGGATGAGGAATCCCAAGCACCGGAGATGGACGTGGAGGCGGGGAGTCGATCGATGTCTCCAAGGTCTCCAAGAGAGGGGGAGCAGGCGCTTGGAGAGGATGGCGCCGAAAGGGGACAGCAACAACAATAACCGCCTCAAGAGCCCCGCAGGAGCAACAGTGTACGAAGAAGGACAAAAAGGTATGATGCTGACAAGGGCATTTGGACTGGGTGTGGACAAGCCTTCTTCACGCAAGAGGAGCCTCAATCTGTAAAGGAGGCACTGCAGCAGAAGGATGGGGCTGAGTGGGAGGGAGCAATAAAATCTGAGCTTGCCTTCCACAAGGAGAACATCACTTGGGAGCTGGTTGACCGGCCGGAGGGCAAGAAAATCATCGGCTCCAAGTGGATCTTCCGGAAGAAGCTCACAAAGGAGGGGAAGGTGGAGCGGTACAAGGCGCGGCTGGTGCCGAAAGGGTATGCCCAGACGACTACGAAATCCACCAAATGGACGTGAAAACCGTGTTCCTCAATGGAGACGTGGACAAGGAAGTCTACATGGAGGTGCCAGAGGGGGTGGATGCGCCGCAAGGAAAGGTGTGCCGGCTTCGCAAGGTGCTCTATGGACTGAAGCAAGCTCCGCTCATGTGGTACCTCAAGATGGATAGTTTCATGGGTGAGCTTGGCTTCAACCGCTGCGAGGCGGATCACAGCGTGTACGTGCGTAATCAGCCGGGACTCCAACAAATTGTCGTCCTCTACGTCGATGACCTCATCCTTGTGTCTTCGGATGAGGGGGAGCTCAAGAGCCTGAAGTAACAGCTTGGCGGCTGGTTCAAGATGACAGACATGGGCTAGCTTGAGTACTACCTGGACATCGCCATCAAGAGGGACCGCAAAGCACGCACGCTGGAGATGGGTCAAGAAAAATATGTGCAGGAGGTGCTCTGCCGCTAAAACATGGAGGAGTGCAACCCCATCGGCACACCTATGACAATGACGTATGAGCTGAGCTCGAGCATGGGCCCGAGCACGGAGGACGAGAAGGCGGAGATGGCTGGAGTACCTTACCAGTCCGCAGTTGGTAGCATTATGTATGCCATGGTGGCGATGCGGCCTGACCTTGCCTTTGCTGAAGGACAAGTAAGCCGCTATGTTGCTCATCCGGGGCCGCTTCATTGGCAAGCGGTAAAGAGAATCCTCCGCTACTTGAAGGCAACGACACATTTGCGACTTGTGTTTGGAAGGGGAGCCCGTACTGACTCCCTCGAGTTGGTTGGCTACTCTGATGCTGACTGGGCAGGTGACGTTGATGACCGCAAGTCAACATCAGGCTATGTTTTTGTGCTTGGTGGTGGAGCAGTGTCTTGGGCAAGCCGGAAGCAGGACAGTGTGGCTCTATCCAGCACTGAGGCGGAGTATATTGCACTCGCGGAAGCCGCAAAGGAGGCACTATGGCTGCGGCGATTGCTCAAGAAGATTGGGGTGCCGTAGAAGAATCCAACGACACTCAATGTTGATAACATGAGTGCCATCAGCCTGACCAAGAACCCTGTGCTACACTGGAGGACCAAGCATATAGAGATCCGGCATCACTTTGCACGAGACCTCGTTGCAAAGGGCGATGTGGTGCTTGTGCACTGCGGCACAAAGCACATGCTTGCTTATGCCATGACAAAGGCGCAACCCAAGGACACGCATGATGCTACTTGTATGGAGCTTGGGCTTTCCCAAGCCTCTTGAGTTGCAGGCTGAGCATGGACAACTGCCATGGGTGACGCGCAAGGGGGAGATTGTTGGAGTGATGCTCCTCACCATGGCAGGAGTGACTCCAAAAAGGAACACCAAAAAGACAAGCCTTAGTGGCTTAGTGGTTAATGGTGTCCACCTCTAGAGGCAGGGGCCTGGGTTCAAGTCNGCCATGACAAAGGCGCAACCCAAGGACACGCATGATGCTACTTGTATGGAGCTTGGGCTTTCCCAAGCCTCTTGAGTTGCAGGCTGAGCATGGACAACTGCCATGGGTGACGCGCAAGGGGGAGATTGTTGGAGTGATGCTCCTCACCATGGCAGGAGTGACTCCAAAAAGGAACGCCAAAAAGACAAGCCTTAGTGGCTTTGTGGTTAATGGTGTCTCCCTTGAGGCAGGGGCCCGGGTTCAAGTCCCACAAGATGAAATTCTGCCCTGCCTCAAGGGAGGTGGAGAATAGATGCCATAAAGCTAGCTCAACCTCTAGAGTTCCTTTTTAAGTTTCTAGAAGGCCAGGTGAGGGTCCAGGAAGGCGGCACACCTTCTAGAAGGGGTGACTTGTCCTACAAGGTATCTAGAGGTGTCTTGGTCTTCTGGACACCTTCCCTCCTACTAGAAGTAAGCTGAGGAATCTAGGAAGGGGCAGAAGCTTCTAGAGGAGGGAAGGGATGCCAACCTAGGTGGGAAAAAGTACAGCCTACCAATAGACACTCTAAAAGCCATAGATTCTGCTAGGAAGCTTCAAATCTAGCATGCTTTGGTGTTCTGGAAAGCTTAGATCAGTGGCTATAAAATGCCACTACTTGTGATCCTTGATCAAGTGTTCCTTCCCCATCAATTGAGGCTAAATCTATTGCCTCACTCTCTGACCAGTTTTTTGCCATCCTTGGAACCATTTTGCCTCCACAGTTTCAGTCTTTCCAAAACCTGTTGGTGGTGTGAACCAGCCACTGCTAGGGACCCTCCAGGGTGCACACTCACCCCCAGGCCAACAGGATCCTCCGGTCGCTCAGTGGGACGGACAGTGAGGGCATGCGCGTCCCGTGCCTCCGGTGGCATCTGCGTGAGTGCGGCCGGATCGGCACATCGGTGTTCTTGATGGAGCAGGGCGTAGCCCTGAGCTGACCCTGAATGCAGGTCCGCGACGACTGACAGCGTGACCAGACCAAGTGCCTTGGTGCCGGGGTCGCCATTCACGACCCTAGGAGTGGATCCACGTCTCCGTGGGAGCGGATCTATGTGTCCCCCAGATTTGACATGAGGTACGGATCCTCGTGACATGACAGGGGGTTGTGGGGTGATTAGGCGTGCAGAGGTGGCCTGGGTGCCAACTTTGGGCCTGGGTCTAAGGCTCCCACTTGGACCTCGTGTGTAGTGTGCCGATACGGGGCCAATTGACGCAAATGGGGTAGCAGGCCCTAAGGGACTGGCGGACACGGACGGGGAAGCCGGCTCTGAGGGGCTGGCGGACACGGACGGCGCAAGCGGCCCTTAGGGCCAGGCAGACACGGACGAGGAAGCCGGCCCTGAGGGGCTGGCGGACACTGACAGGGAAGCCAGCCCTGAGGGGCTGGCGGACACGGACGGGGCAGCCGACCCAGAGGGGCTGGAGAACACTGACGTGGAAGCCGGCCCTGAGGGGCTGGCCGACACAGACGGGACAGCCGGCCCTGAGGGACCGGCGGACACGGACGTGGTAGCCGGCCCTGAGGGGCTGACGGACACGGACGGGGCAGCCGGCCCTGAGGGGTTGGCAGACACGGACGGGGCATACGGCCTTGAGGGGCTGGTGGACACTGACGGGGAAGCGGGCCCTGAGGGGCTGGCAGACACGGACGGGGCAGTCGGCCCTGATGGGCTAGCAGACACGGGCGGGGCAGCCGGCCCTGAGGGGTTGGGGGACGCAGACGATGGAGCGCCTGGACGCGGGAAGATGGACGGAATTCTTACTCCCCCACGCGAGGAGAGGAACATCAACGCGCCGGAGCGAACGAGGTCACGGTGAAATAGGTCAAAGAACGGGGCGTTACAGGATTCGACGATGTAGCAACGAGTGGGATCCCAAAAACTCCAGGCCTTCTGCTGGTAGGAGACGCCAAGGAAGGTGCACGGGCGACCGCGAGGGTCGAGATTGCCACCCTGATACGGGACAGGCAGCCAAAAGATGGCGACGCAGTCCCATACACGGGCCGGACGCAGGTTGGCGCATTCTCCACAACGGTGTTGGTATGGTGTGGATTGACGAGGAAGGGGTCCCTAGGGAATCTGGTTCCAGACCCACGTCATATAGGTCATGGCCTCGAAGTAGAAGCCGTCAGAAACACCAGATTCGACGTGCATGGTGCGGACGGCGTCGGCCATGGTGCAGTTCCACTGCTCAGAGACCCCATTCTGGGCTGGCGTGTAAGGCGCCGACGTCTCATGATGGACCCCACGGGAGGCAAGGAAAAGACTGGTCTCCCCTAGAATATCGCCCCCGCAATCAGAGCGGAAGCGACAGAGGGAGCGACCACATTTGCATTCAGTGCGGACCAGCCAATCTCGAATGGTCGGCGCGACGTCGCTTTTCTGCCGCAAGCAGAAAACCTAGCGATAGCAAGAGTAGTGGTGCGTAAGGGTCAGAAACAACGACCATGCTCAACGATGGACTCTGTCGGGAGAGGACCCATGACATCAGAGTGAACGAGGTCGAGCGGGGCTGACGCTCGAGAGGCAGACAGGGGGTAGGTGGAACGGTGCATCTTGCCCTGAGCACAATCGATGTACTTAGTGGGTCACAGCACAGGAAAGGAGGCTGAGTCAAGACCCTTGGCTGGCTGTGTACGAAGCATGCCGTTGATGACGGCAGAATGGAGGTGACAGAGGTGACGATGCAGGAGACGCATGTGCTGTAGAGACAATGTGCTAGTGAAAAATACGTGGCCAGTGTCAGTCGACGATGAGGAGACAGAGGTGGGAGCAAATAGGCGCAGTACATGCCACAAGTTGCCGCGGGCGGTGGCATGTAGAACGACACGACCGGATGAACGCTGTGACACAGCGCCTACCCTACATGAATGCAAAACGTCCATGCTCATGCGATCAAGGGAGGTGACAGACAGGAGGCTGAGCTCAAGGCCATGGACGAAGAGAACACGAGTGAAGAAGATGTCACCCGCAGGACCACGAAAACAAACGACGCTGACACCATGAACGGGCAAGACCTGGCCAGACCCCATCCGAACCCTGGTGACATCAGTGACGGGACCAAGAACACCGAAGGCCTCACGCGAGGCTATCTTGTGACGCGTGGCCCCAGAGTCAATGATCGAGGTTTCCGACGGATCCTGGACCGGTGAAACCAAGTCATTGATAGTCACATTGCAGTGGGCGAGCGATGCTGACGAAGTGGACGGAGGTGCAAACTGTAACTGCTAGTCATCTATCCAGGCGACATCATCTCAGAGAGGATCAGGAGAAGAGAGTACGGTGCAGGATGGGACGGATGGGGATACAGGCCATGAGCGCAGCACCGACTCTGTCATGCAGGGCGGGGAGGGACTGGCGACTACACAACGCGCACTTTCCTGGGGAGGAGGGCGAGGAAGTCTGAGGTGGAAGGCGATGAACTGCTCCAGCTGGCGCTCGCGGGCAGAGGGTCCGACGGAGTAGACCGACTCCAGTGTGATGGTACCAAAGTCCGGGAGAGGAAAGGAAGGAGCCGGTGACGAAGCAACGGGTGCGGCTGGCTGTGGAGGAAGCTGAGGTGCGGCCGTCGCGAGTGGCGCCGGTACGACTGGAGCAGCGGCGGCTACGGCGCTGGTGGCAAGGCGGCGCTCGCGTTGGTGATGCATGGAGGCGACAACACGAGCCTCGTTAGTCGGGAGCGGACATGTGTACCACCCATGTTTGGCCTGGCCACAATTGTGACAGACGAGGTTGGCGATGCCCGAGTCTCTAGTGTACTTGTGAGTGCCTTTGCCCTTCTTGCCCTTCTTCTTCTTCTTGGCGGATGAGGAGGTGTCGAAAGATGTTGCTCCTGCTGGGGCGTCCATAGTGACCAAAGTGACCGAAGGAGTGGCGACAACAGGGGAGGCGAGGGAATCCGTGCGATGAAGGTGGGACTCTTGATGAATTTCCTCTATGCGGAGGAACAACTCGTACGCTTAGAGCATGAGAGTGCCCTGGGCAGCCATCGCGTCGAGAACGTCCTGGGAGTAGTGGATGAAATTGTCAGAGAAGGCTTCGGTGGCGCCTCACTTGATGGTCATGAGCGTAGAGAGGGAAGGTGGCGCGGCGTCTTTGAGGTGGCAAAGTAAGTCCTCTGCGCGCTGTTAGTAGAAGGTCACCGTCTCAATCTCCCCCATGCAAAGGGAGTTGAACTCCCAGAGCATGCGGCTGGTCTCAGCATCACTGGATAGGCGTTGAGGGCACGTGAGGAGGTGCCAGGCTGCTGCTGGTCCAGGGAGGGCTCCGGTGGTGAGGTCGTCGAGGAAGGGCTCAGGGGCGAGGCGTGTGGCTGGAGGCACGACCGGGACAAGAGCACGCACAGCGCGACCGGCGTCGTAGACCTGGTCGGCCTGGGTTGATTAAAAAGGCAGGACATAGTAGGGCCATAGGCCCTCACCCTGTGCCCAGATCCGGAAGCTGAGTTCCCAGCTCCGGAACTGGTCGCCAGCCTGAAGCGGTGGTGGTGGGGTTTTCAAGTCCTTTGGCCTGCGGCCGGCATGCAAGGTGGGGCCCACGACTGACACCACCGTCTGTTGTTGGCGTAGGGTGTGTTGCTATGCCAGGTACTGCGTGGCAATAGAGACCGCGGGGCTTGCGTGTCCTCGCAGAGCAAACAACGCCTCCAAGAGTTGGTGTGGCTGCGGCAGCGGAGGCTGTTGCTCTAGTGGTGGCGGTTGCTCATGTGGCTGCAACGGTGGCGGCTGCTCATGCGGCTGCCGCGGTGGCGGCTGTTCATGCAATGGATGCAGTGGTGGCTGCTGATGCTGTTGCTGCGATTGCTACGGCGATGGAGGTCGCGGCAGCTGAAGTGCTGCTAGTTGCTGTGTGAGCGCTGCGAGCTACTAGCGAAGAGCGGCGAGGGGATCTGTGGGGTCAGAGGGCAGGTCAGAGTCTGCAGGGTTTTGCGTCTGCTACTGCTGCTGCTGTTACTGCTGTTGCTACTATTGCTGCTGCTACTGCTGCTGTTGCGCTGCTGCTGCTGCAACTGCTCCAGCTGTTGCAAGAGAGGGGGAGGAGGTCCACCCCTCAGAGGAGGACCCCTCCCCACTAGGGATGGTGGTTATTTTGTTAGGTGTCCCTTTTTTTTTGCTTCTTTGTGCAGATGTTTGCAGTGATGTCGGCAGAGTTCAGCAAGTGCTATTTAGCAAGTGTTGTTCAGGGTTCCCCCCCCCCCCTTTTTGTGTTTTTTTGTTGATGACATCAGTAGTGACGTCAGTGGTGAGGTCAGCGGCGGCTGTTGCTGAAGCTGCTGCTACGTCCACGTCAGCTGGAGTTGCTGTAGCTGTAGCTGCAGCAGCTGCTTCTGCTACTGCTGCCACTACTGCTACTGCTCCCGCTGCTGCTGTTGCTGCGACGGCTGCTGCTGCTGCTGCTGCTACTGTTGCTGCTACTATTGATGCTGCTGTTGCTGCTGTGGTGGTTGTAGTGGCAGCAGCCAGTGCTGGTGCTGCTGCTGTTGTTGATATAGCTGCTGTTGCTATAGCTGCTGCTACTACTTCTGCTGCTGCTACTGTTGGCGCTGTTGCTACTGCTGGCGCTACTGCTGTAGATGCTGTTACTGCTGCTACGAGCTGCTGCGGGTGCTGCAGCAGCAATGGTAGCTGCTAACGGGGTGGGGGATTGTTTTTTGCCTTCTTTTATTCTTATAGTTGGGCTCAGCATGCTTGTTACTCGCTACGGGCAATGAGCAGCGATCAATGAGCCCGCTGCTTGTTGCAAGCAACTCGTTGCTTGCTGCGAGCCATGGAGTGCTGCTTGCAGAAGCTGCGCATAGCAAGCTGCGGGCAACAAGGAGCAGTAGCTATGGCTAGCTGCTCACTGCTGCTGCTATTGCTTGCTGCTACTACTGCTGCAGCCGGCAGCTGCTGCTACTACTGCTGGCTACCGCTGCTGCTTGCTGCTGCGGGCTGCTGCTATTGCAAGCTGTTGCAAGCTGCTACTGCTGCTAGTAGCTGTTGTTGCACGCAGTTGGGCTAGGCTGCTACTGCCAGCGCTTGCTGTACTTGCCTGCTACTACTGCTACTGCTGCTGCAACCTGCTGCTGCTGCTGCATGCTGGTGCCAATCACTACACATGGATGAAGATACCATGTGCTTTGTCACCTGTGGGTGTCGGACACGACCTGCCGCTCACCTCCTCGCGTCACGCATGGGGGTCAGTGCTGCCGGAAAAGTTCCGGCAGCATTTCCCCAGGCCCTGTGGCCGTGGGAAAACTTCTGACAACGCCAGCAGGAGGGTCAATACTGCCAAGAAAAATCCGGCAGCATTTCCCCTGCACTGGCGTGTATGGGGGTCTGACAGTGTTGTCTGGCACCTGTACGCCAGACTTCTTCTACTGCTGCTACGCTCTGGCTTTGATACCAAGCTGGAATACCTAGGCAGCAGGTTGGGGGAGCAGCGTTGTTGATGGAGCATGCGGGCTTCCACGCTTGTTGCTCAAATCTGCTGCCCCCTTAGTCTACTGCTCTAGAGTCTAAGTCTAGAGGCTCTGGGTTTGTTACTCAGAAACGCGCGCGCCCGTGTTAGCGCTAGAAAGCAGCTGAAAACTGAGAATGACTGATTAGGAATCAAGAATGAGACACAATGGGAGACTCCTCCAAGAACTAGCCCCCTCCCAAGCTTTGTAGAGCTTGTTACTTAGTTCACCAGCCAATCAGAAAATAGCTCTATATTCAGGCTGGCAGGTTTTCTCGGTGAGGCATGCCAGACGACCGACAGCCCAAAACCCGGGCGTCGTCTGTTTTGCCTGAAAACTGGACCATACCATAATACGGATGCTGCAAATGCAGCCGTGCGGTCAGAAACAGCTATAGAAATAGTAGAGAAGAGTTATGACTGCCCGAACTCAGGCAATGCCTACGCTAGTCCACTAAGCCAGATAGTGCCACACATCGTGAAACATGGACCACAGGCAGAACATGACGGTGTAAATGCAACAGCATAGTCAGATCCAGCACTGCAAGCACGCAGACTGCCTGTGCAGTGGCAGTGACCTCCGGCGGCTTGACCGTAGATGAGGCGTGCCGATGGAGTTAAGCATGCTGACGCGGGGAGGAGGCTCCAGCGAACCGCGCATAGGCCTTAGCATGCGTCGGCTCCATCGGACGACACTGGAGCAGCGTCATGTCTCGGCGTCAATCATCAGCACGCCAATGTAGACAAGCCGGGAGGACACAACAGAGTACAATGAGAGCCGTGGAAGAAACCAACACAGATCCCTTACAGTAACTTCCTATTGTTGTTGTGTGTGTGTCGTACACGGCTTACGGTGACCACTCGGCTCATGTCCATTCACATGCGGATCCCTGACATGGCAACGGTGGAAGAAGACTGGTGGCCGGATGGGCGCCCTGAAGACTTTCTTATTCATATTTGTGCTGTGGGATAGCACATAGGCTTGCAGCCTATAAGGACATAGCTCTCGTTGATGCGGCTGTTCTGGTTTAGACGGCTTGTTGTTTTGACCTGTTTGCAGGGAGGTATGCCCAAAACTGTGTCTTTGCCACTGTTTTGTCATGCTAGAAAATGTGCGTCCTTGTGCGCCACATGTGTGTGCACCCACTAGGTGAGAGACACTATTTAGGTTGTCTATACCTCAGTTGTTATCTCTCTGTGCACAATTTAGTATTTGTGGCTTATGACAATTTGTCTGTGTCCCTAGCCAACACCTTACTCTTCTCACCTCCACCTGTGTGTGCTAGTGAGTTAGCTGACCGGCTTGTGCTGCCACGCAAGCGACATCAGTGTTGGGAAGCTGTCTTTCATGGTATAAGAGCAGTGATCCAGTGCTTGTACAGCTGCGTAGCAGAGGCGCAGCAACTGTAGCAGCGGTGAGTATCCGCAGCCGTTGCCTTGAGTAACAGTAGCAACACCGCCCACTGTCTCGGCGAGAGGTCCTGGGAGGACCAACCACAACTCCGACCATTTTCTTCAAAACTCCGTGACAGTTCCGCGGCCGTTCCGCGACAACAGAAGCCGCTCCGCGGAAAACCCACGGTGCTTCGCGGTGACGATATTTCCGCAACGGACGCGGCAACTTCGTGGCCGCAATGGAAGGCGCCGACGGTGCCGCGGATCTACCGTGCTTGCACGCGGTGTTCCGAAGTGCATCACCCTGCGGTGACGGTGGCGTGGCAGATCCGTGGTGTTCCGCGGATCCGCGGCGTTTCGCCATGGAAACTCCGTGGCGGTTCTGGAACACGCGGGCGGTGCTCCACGGTGCACCGCGGTCTCGAGTTCGCGATAGTTCCGCGGCGGTTCCGCGGTCGCCTGTCGCGGCAGCTCCTCGGTGGTTGCAAAACGCACTGATAGACGTGCCCCGGCAGTTTGCGGCACCCCGCCGTGTTCCGCATTGGCGCGACCGTGGTGGCTGTTCCGCGGCATGTCCGAGGTGTTCCGTGGGTTCCGAAGTGCGTCACCCCGCGGTGACGGCGCCACGGCAGATCCGTGGTGTTCCGCAGATCTATGGCGTTTCACCGTGGCAGCTCTGCGGCGGTTCTCGAACATGCCCGTGGTGTTCCACGGTGCTCCGCGGTCGCGAGTTCGAGGCAGTTTTGCGGCAGTTCCGCTGTCGCTTGTGGCGGGAGCTCCGCGATGGTTGTGGAACGCACTGACGGATGTGCCTCGGCAGTTCGCGGCACCCCGCCGTGTTCTGCATTGGTGCAACCACGGTGGCTATTCCACGGCAAGTCCGAGGTGTTCCGCAGCAGGCCGCGGAAATGACGCCGGCAGCACCGCCGGCACTTTCCTCTGAAAAACAAACCCAGCCGTCATGCCAAAACTCACCCTCACCAACGCCGCAACCGACACAGCTGCTGAGGGTAGCTCCATCAGTGGCCAACGCCGGCCACCGCCATCGTCACCACAGTGGTAGCAACAGCAATAGCAACAGTAGCAACAGCAGTAACAGTAGCCGCAATAGCAATCACAGCCGTAGCAGAACAGCACCAGCAGCAGCAGCAGCAGCAGCAGCGGCAACAGTAGCAGCCGCAGCAGCAGCACCAGCAGCGGCCACCCAGTCCGACACCCTTGGTGCACCAGGTGCGCGCGCTGGCGGACCTGCAGGCAGAGAGCCGCCAGTTTTTGACACGACAGGTCGCTGAGCTGCCGGACTTGGTCAGAGGCTTACTGCCCCAGCAGCAGCATCGGCCTATAGACCTAAGCGAGGACCACCTTGCTCTTGGCGGCAATACTGATGAGGTAGTGGAGACCCTCTTCGACTCCGGAGAGGAGGGTGAGGAGGAGCTGTTGTGAGCACGCCTCCTCCATCTCGAGGCGCGCCGTGGAGCGCGTAAGGCAAATGCAGCCCTTCAGGGCACGAGCTCCAGCGCCGGTGCCAACCTGGGCTCAGCTTGCCGCCCTCTGAGCTTTGAGGAGCTGGCTCTGCGGGGCCGCCTGGGCAAGGGGGTTGCCTCATCTATGCTTGGTCCCGCAGTGGCTTCGGTCGTTGCTTTGCAGACGGTCAAGCCACCCAAGTGGTTTGAGTCAGACCCGCCCGTCTTCCGGAATAGGGATGACTACAAGTCCTGGGAGCCACGCTTTTGCATGTGGGCCATGAGCGAGGGGGTCCTCCCCTACTACCTCACCCCCTACCAGGTGTCCGACCCTGCCCAGACACAGATGGCAGTCCGTGCCGCCTCCGACCTGATGAAGGCCGCCCCGGACTTCACCAAGGACTGCAGTTGTTTCCTTGGCGACCCACTAACTAGCTTGGGAGCTGACCCTTGCACGGCGTGGGCATTGGATGTCACCCTTTTTTAGGGCGCCGCCTTGGCCCTGATGTTCCAGCGCCTCGTCGACTTCAACTCCCTCTGCCAGACTGCTCAGGAGTCCGTAGCTGACTACTGGCGCCAGGCGATCCAACTACACGAGGAGTTGGGAGACGATGCCCTTGCGTAGTACTCCGCCCTCCAGATCATCCTCTACGGTATCCACCTCGACTACGCGCTCGTCTTCATCAACTTTGACCAGACTCTGCTGCGCGACATGGGGAGCGACAAGACCCTGCTGCGCTGGGCCACCCTCCACTTCTTGGAGGTCACCGGCATGGGCGTAGCGAACCGCGCTCGCGGTAGCACCACTTCAGCTGCAGTTGCTATCGCTTCCTCCTCCCCACCGTCTACAATCACAACGGCACCAGCTCAGGGGAAGAAGGTCCGCAAATTGTCAGCTAGTGGCTCCAGCGGTGGAACCAGCAGCGGCACCAGCGCGAGCAGCATCAGCCGCAGCATCAACGGCGGGAGCAACAGCAGCAGCAAGAGCGGTAGTAGTGGCTCCGGGAGCACGACGGGCTGCCGGCGTGCTCCATAGTTGAAGCGTGTGCTTCAACTATGGAGGCGACCATCGCTACCCTGAATGCACTCGCCTGACAGGCCGCCCATTGGACTGGGCAAAGGTCACGCGCGGGCTGCAGCAGGCGCACGAGGCGCGTGTACCAGACGTCCGGTGCGACCGCCCGCTGTGCCACCACTACCGTAGCCGTCCCACAGCAGCCCGCCGCCACAACGGTCTCCTCCACCGACCCTTGCAACCTGGTGCTCGCCGACTGGGACATGACGGTCGCCGAGCTGCATCAGCTTCTCGCCTTGCGCTCATCTCAGGGAGGTGCGAGTGAATTGACTTAGCCGGGGTGTTCTACAGCTTGTGAACTATTTGTATCGTTGTGTGATGCTGCCTGTGGTGGCCCTTATGCCTTGTCGTGTGCGCCTGACGGAACTGATGACGTGTCTTGGTTGCATGCGTCTCATGTACCCTCCACCGTTTGTCTTATCGTGTCGCCCGCCGAGCGCCATGCTTCCGTGCCCTTTTCCCTCGTCAAGTGCCACGTTACCCCTTGAACGTGTGTCGCAGATGCCACCTTGGTCGTGGACTCTGGTGCCACCCATCACATGACGTGTCGTCGTGACGCCTTTATCGTCTTACATCCTATTGGCGCTGTTTGCTTTGTCCGCACTGCAACTGGCCATGAGGTTCCTGTCCAGGGTGTTGGGGTTGTGCAGTTCACTAGACCCGCTGGTCCCGTATACATCTCTGACGTCCTTTTTGTCCTTGATCTCGAGCTCAGCCTGCTGTCTGTCCGTGCTTGCACCAAGATGGGCTTCGGTGTCACGCACACGGCTGTTGATGCTCGCATCTTTGTGCGCGACACCCAGTAGACCGTCCTTCGTGGGGCGGTCCTCGATGATCTCTATCACATCTCTGGGTCCTTTGCGAGGGTCCCCCCCTTGCCTCCTTCTCCCACGGCTCGTGTCTTCATCACCACCGTCTCCTGCATCGACGCCTCTCTCATGTACAACTTGGGGCTATCGATAGGCTGATTTGCACTCAGCGTGCTCTTGGCCTTGATGCGGCGTCCTTCGAGGCGCCACCCACGACCGACTGCCTGTCATGTGCTGAAGGTAAAATGCACCAGTCCACCTATCCTGAGTCTGTCTCCAGGGCTCGTCGGCCTTTGGAGCTTGTCCACTCCGACCTCATCGGTCCACTCACTGCTGAGTTTCAGGAGGACCGCGACCGCTACGTTGTGACGTTGACCGATGAATTCACGCGCTTGTGCTGGGTCTACAGTTTGCGTTAGAAGAGCGACGCCGGCATCGTTGTCCGCATTTGGCTGGTCATGGGTGAACGCCAGTCCCACTGTCGCCTTCAGACCTTTCGCTCTGACCGCAGCGGCAAGTACCTTGGTAACATGGACCACTCCTTCACCAAGCTTGGCGTCTCCCACAACCTCTCAGCATCCGCCACACCTTATCAGAACTGTGTCTCGGAGTGTTCGAACCACACCATGGCGGAAGCGGTCCGTGCCATGCGTGTCGACAGCACCATGCCTGAGGCCTTTGCCTTCGAGGGCATGGCGTACATGACCTGGGTCTGAAACCGCAGTCCACGCAGCCCCCTTCTAGATCACCGCACGCCCTATGAGCTCCGGTACGGGCATTGCGCGGATCGCCTGGCCCGTGTCTGGGGCTCCCTTGCCTATTTCTGGTTCACACCAGAGCAGCAGGGGAGCAAGCTTTCTCCACAGGGCCGTATGTGCGCCTTCGTTGGCGTGGCCCCGTGGTCAAAGGCCTGGCGGTTCTAGGACCCTGAGCGATGCCGCATCATGGAGTCCCGTGACACTCTCTTCTTTGAGCATCTCGCATTCCGCGACCATGCGTGCATCCACACTCTTCGTGTTGCTCATGCCCCCGGACCACGTAGTGTGGGGGAGGTTCCCGTCAAGGTTGGCACAGTGCCCCCGGCCGGTGCGGTCACTCAGTCACCGACACCCCAGAGGTTGTCCTCAGAGACTATGCCCATCGGCACCCCGAGCCTCGTCCCATCTATGGCTCACTCCTCTACGCTATCACCTGTGTCCGAGTCTGTGTCCGAGTCCGCGTCTATGTCTGAGGCCATGCCCGATCCTGTATCTGCATCCGCGTCTGAGGCCCTGCTAGATCTTGTGTCCGCGTTCGTGTCTGGCTCTGAGCCGTCCCTGCCTCCGGCCGCTGACCTGCCCGCGTTTGCCATGGGTACGTCCTCGGCCGCTGAGGCCGTGCCTGCCTCTATTAACGTGCCTATTGTGCAGTCCACACCAGCATGTGAGTCGACAACGGCCACTGCTCCTGCCCCGTCGGACCCCTATACACGGGCGCCTGGCGGACGCCTCCGCCCGCGCCCCATGCGTAGTGTCGTCAGCGGTGATCCTGGCACGAAGTCCCTCGGCCTTAATGCTCGCGGCCTCACTGAGGTTCACCTTGGCTGTGTCACTGGCATGGCACTACTTGCTCATGAGCGCGGTCTCGCTCGTGACGCCGCTAAGTCCATGGTGACGGTCGACCCTCCCTCTGCATCGTATGCCCTGGCCACACACAGAGCACCACTGCTGTCTCCTGATCCCACCATTCAGCCTGAGGCCTTGTCAGCCCCCGACGCTGAGCAGTGGCGTACTACCTGCCAGGCTGAGCTCGATGCCATCCGCGAGCACGGCGTCTTTGAGTTGGTGGACTTGCCGAAGAACCGCAAGGCCATCAAGGCCAAGTGGGTCCTACGCAAGAAGCCCAAACCAGACGGCACTATGGAGCGCTACAAAGCCCGCCTGACAGCAAAAGGCTTCTCTCATGTCCCTGGTGTGGACTACGCAAAGATGTATATCCCTCTTGGCCGAATGACGACTACGCTCACGTTGCTGAGCCAGGTGGCACAGCACGGCTGGGAGCTGCATCAGATGGATGTGAACAACGCGTTTCTGAACGGGAACCTTGAGGAGGAGATCTACATGGTCCAACCACCCAGCTTAGAGGATGGCATCGGTTGCATGTACCGGCTGCAGAAGGCCTTGTACGGCCTGAGACAGTCACCTCGCTGCTGGAATCAGGAGATCACCAGCACGGTGAGATGCGCTAGATACGTTTAGAGATATGCTGACCCATCCCTGTCCCTCTCTCAGTCCCCAGAACCGCTCGCTACCATCCTCGTCTACGTGGACGATCTTCTGATCGCCTCGCCCAACCCAGGAGTAGTGAACTCTGCCAAGGCCACTCTCTCCTTGGCCTACAAGATGAAAGACCTTGGCAAGGCCTATGTCTTTTTGGGGATGGAGATTGTATGCGACCGTGTCTGCCGCACAGTCCCTGTCCATCAGGCACGCTACGCACAGGCTGTGGGGGAGCGCGTTGCTAACCTTCTTGCTCCCGTCCGTACGGCCTCCACGCCCATGACCCCTGAAGGGCAGGTTGCCCTGAAAGTGGATGATCCAGCTCACCTGGGGGAGCCAGTTGACGTGACCCTGATCCTGCGAGTCATTGGCTTGCTCATGTACTTGGCCACCATGACACGGCCCGACATTGCCTTCACTATCAACCTGCTCGCCCAACTCTCGCAGGCTCGTCGCCAGCGAACATTGGAGGCAGCAGTCCGGTGTGTGTGTTACATCCTGTCCACCGCACGCCTTTGCGTGTGCTCTTGCGAGCAGGTGTCCATTCTGCTTGATGGGTACACAGACTGTGACTGGGCGTGGAGTCCAGATGGCAAGAGCCGCACTGGCTACATCTTTCTCATTGGAGGCACCGCGGTTTCCTAGCGCAGTGGGAAGCGAGGCTGCATTGCACATAGCATTTTGGAGGCAGAGTACATTACTCTAGGCACCGGTGCAGCTGAGTGTGTCTGGCTTGTCCGTCTGCTACGTGAACAACGTCAGTCCATTTCCCCCGTGGTCCTTCAGTGCGACAACATGAGCGCGAAGGCCATCGCCAATAACTCAGGTATGTTCCATGCACACACAAAGCACATCAATGTCGAGCACCACTTTGTGCGTGATCTGATTGACCGTGGTAAGGTCGGAGTCATCCACGTGGGCAATGACAGGCAGTGCGCGGACTTTCTGACCAAGGCTCTGGGTCGTTATGTAGCCACTCGTTCTGTGGGACTCTGCCCCATCCCTATTGCAGGTTGACTCCTCACGTGCCACGTTGCGTGTGCTATGCTTGCTGCTTGCAGCATCTGTGTAGTTCCTGCTCTATTCATAGCTTACGGTGACCCCTCGGCACATGTCCCTTCACGTGAAGATCCCTGACATGGCGACTGTGGCAGAAGAGTGGCGGCCGGACGGGCGTCCACAAGACTTTATTCTAGTTTAGATTCGTACTATGGGACAGCAAATAGGCTTGCAGCCTATCAGGACATAGCTCTCGTCGATGCAGCTGTTCTGGTTTAGACGGCTTGTTGTTCTGACATGTTTGCAGGGAGTTATGCCCAAAACTGTCTTTGCCACTGTTTTTTCCTGCTAGAAAATGTGCGCCCTTGTGCGCCGCGTGTGTGTACACCCACTAGGTGAGAGACACTATTTAGGTTGTCTAGACCTCAGTTGTTATCTCTCTGTGCATAATTTAGTATGTGCAGCTTATGACACTTTGTCTATGTCCCTAGCCAACCCCTTGCTATTCTCACCTCCACCTATGTGTGCTAGTGAGTTAGCTGGCCGGCTTGTGCTGCCACGCCAGCGACATCATTACTGGGAAGCTGTCTTTCACCTATCGCTAACATGGCAACGACTGAATGATCTACTCAGCTACCAAGCCCAGGTGTTGTTCATGGGGTGTTAATGAAAGCCATGACCCACTGCCGACAAATAACGCACACTCACATGGACGTCACAAGGTGTGACCAACAAAACTGTACACAAGCATGCACAGGATCAAGGATTCAACCGGGAGCATCACGAGCACACAAGCCAACGGCATGGTCTGCAGCTTTGAAGACGTTAATGCTGAGCGCCTTCAGTGTTGCTGTGTCTCACTTGGTGACCTCTCGACTTGATGCAAAACTCCCATGGAGGCACACGGCAGGCTTCACAGCTGCTTCGACAAGTTCCGGCTCACCTCTCATGCCTTCTCATGCTCACCACGATTTTTCTCGGTGGCCGACCACTCGAGTGTAGGTAAACGTGCCTAGTGTTAGGGAGCAAGGGAGACAAGAGAGTGCAAGCGAGAATAGACGCAAATGGCCATGGATGTACAAGTTTTACTTATGCAAAGACACACGTGAGAACAAGAGTCAGTGTGAAGAGAGGTGTTAGGTGTAGCGCGAGCTAGGGTGCGAGCGGGCAAGCAGTGAGCTTGCCCTCGCTCGCACCTCATGCCAACCGAGGCACTGAACCAGTGCTAGGCAAATAAACTCACACACATGCAACAGTTCTCAACGTACAAATGGCAACCTAGCGACACCCCCACAAACATATCACTAGGAAACCTAGTGTCAACAGTAAATCAAGCGGTGACAACGAGCATGTGAGAGGACTTTGCCATAGGAACTTGTAGGAGTGGCCTCTTTGTGCACATCCACGTGCTGTTGAAGTTCGTTGGCCACTCACATCTCTATGCCCTCTTGTCTCCCTCTCTATGGAACACACATGTACAGATTGAATGACAATGACCTCACCTGGGGAGACATCATACGAGCGCTCCATGACTGGAGCCTT
>SZWC01001000.1:135707-152024 GCA_023375785.1 Penium margaritaceum
TGAAGAGTGTTTTTTAGAGGTGATTGACCATAAATGGTTTTTCACTCCCGTGGCGTCGGCATAGTCACTCTTTGCCCATCTGGTCATGTGATGTTACATGCAGAGTCTCGTGATCACTTGTGGTACGTTCCTTGTCTGCCTTCTGTTTCCTCACCCCTGTCAACAGACAGGACGCACGTCCTTGTCACGAGCACTCTATCCCCGCAGCATACTCACCTCCTCCACAGTTTCTTGTGTCACATATAGAGCTCTGCCGTTCAAAGCATGCTGCGCACTCAGCCTTCCTCTTGGCCTCGATCCTGCTACCTTTCAGTTGCCTTGCAAAGTTAAATGCATCCACTACGCTGAGGGTAACATGCACATGTCATTGTATCCTGTCTTCTCTTTCTGCACCTCTCACCCACTTGAGCTGGTCCATTCTGTCCTTATGGGTCCCTTGCCTGTCGAGTCTTTTGCAGAGTTTGGTCGTTACGTTCTCACCCTCATTGACGACAACTTGCATTTTTGATGGGTATTCTACCTCCAGCAGACTAGCAAAGTAGCGGCCCCAATTTGTGATTGGCTTCTCGCCGCAGAGCGTGAGTATGGTCATTCCCTTTCTTGATTTCGTTCTGACCAAGGTGGTGAATTTATGGGGGAGGCAAATGATTTTCTCAGGAGACGCAAAGTCATGCATGAGATATCTGCACCTTACGCTCCAGAGCAGAATGGTGTCTTGGAGGGTTGGAACCGCAACATGGCTGATGCAGTCCGCACTATGCACATTGATTCTGGTTTGTCCGAGGGCTTCTTCTCTGAGGCCATTTTGCACATAACCTGGGTTTGGAACAGAGTTCCCCATTGTCCTTGGTCCCGTCCTGTCCCTCCCTACCAATCTTGGTGTGGGCAGTACGCAGATTTTCATCCTACACATGTCTAGGATTGTGTCGCCAGCATCCAGCTCCCAGAGGACCAGCGGGACGGAAAAATGGCTCGCCATGGTCAGCTTTGTACCTTTTTTGGGGTGTCTTGTCATTCAAAGGTTTGGAGGTTCTGGGATCGTTTCCAGCATTGCACTATGGAGTCGCGTGACACCCTGTTCTTTGTGGAGATTTTTTCACGCGATCTACCTTTTGTACGTGCTGGGACCTTTCTGGGCCCGTTGCCGCCATCGGGTGGGGGAGATCTGAAACTAGTGCACGATGTTACTCCCTGTCCATCAATGTGCAGAGTCCCTAGTCCCACTGAGTCACCTACGCCTCCACACACACCAGATACCCCCACCACACTAGAGTATCCATCTGATTCTGTTCCCCGGACTGTTGACCACACAGCTGAGTCTACCTGTTTGACCACTGACTCCGTTGAACAGACGACTCAGTCCACTTCTGTGGCCGTGGACTCTTCCACCTAGGCGAGTTATTCAATCACTGCAGTCACTACCTCAGCTGACCAGTTGAGGAGTCTTCTTGCATCGATCATTCCAGTGGAGCAACCCCTTGTGGCGTTGCCTCCTTGAACCCGGCAAACCCACTCCTCTAGTGCTGTTTTGATATACTCATGCACTCCTCGTGGTCATCTTCATCCAGGGCTGTACGGGCTCTCATCAATGTGGGACCTGAAAGACTCCTCGATGGCATGTGTACGTACAATGCTGACCCTACCAATGTCACACCCGCTGACCCTGTCGGTGCCTACGCCCTCATTTGTCGTCGCAAGACTGTGACTGGACATGCCGCCCAGAGTGCTCTGACTGTGCAGTTCAACACAATGCAAATGCGGGCAGATGAGACTGCGGACGAGTACTGGGCATGTAGCCTGCGCTTGCTGCGCGACCTGGGTATGGCAGCTCCAGGTCCCCTTTTCGCCCGCCTGTCCATTGTTGCTGGTCTCATCCTTGAGCTCTCTGATATCTACCTTCACGTCACTCAGGTAGAGCTTGAGCGTCTTGCTCCTGCTCCGGTCCCTGAAAACTCTCCGCCACCTCTCTATGATTTCACTACCTCTCGCCTCACCAATTGGTGGAATGGCTTGCAGAACAAGCACCTGCACCATGCAGCACTCGCTATTGTCACCACCTCCTCATCCTCCTTGCCTGCAGCCGCCTCCTCTTCTCCTTCCCCCTCTTCTCTTGCCGCAGTTCATTCCACTCAAGCTGCTCCTCAGGGAGACGGTGGTGGGTCCGGTCGTGGGGGTGGCCGTGGTGGTAAAGGGCGTGGAGGTGGACGCGGTGGCAAGAACTCCTTGAGCTCCACCACCACCACCAACATCACCTTCTGGAACTGCTGATCCACTGGTCACTCTGAGCCCATGTGCCTAGCTCCTCGTGATGACGCTCGTCTGGCATCCTCCATGCGCGTCCATTGGGCATGTCCAGGTGTGGCCCCCTCCTCGGCCGCAGCAACACCGACTGTCACACCCTCCTCGGCTTCTTCTTCAGCCTCCGTGCTCACCACCACTCCTGCTCCTCTCTAGCCGTCACCGCCCCCAGCCAGTCCTTGGGGCTGGATACCACCTCCACCGGGACCTCCTTACCTTGGTCCTCCTTCCCATTACTCTGTGCCTCCTTGGGCCCGTGACAATGGTCACTTCTCTGACTGCTCCTTTGATTACTCCTCCAACCGCTCTTCTGATCGTCGTGACGAGTAGCGCACCCTTGAGCGTCGCTTGGCGGAGCTCCTTTATCTTTGCTCTTAGGGAGGTGAGAGTGTGAGTGGCCAGTCTTGTGTGTCTGTCTATGAGTTTGACATCACCCTTCGTGGTGCTGTGCCTGATGGTGTCCAGGGGGCTTTGCATGATGACCTTTCTTGGATTGAAGAATGGCAGCCTCATTTCTTCCCCACTCGTCTCAATGGCACCTCTTCTCTTTTCTCTTGTGGCACTGTCGTTGTCTACCTTGTTCTACCCTCCATTTGTTCATCCCATGGCATCTAGATCATTAACTATGGGGCCACACACCACATGACCTCCTGCCATTCAACCTTTGTGTCCCTCGGGCCTGTTGGGTCTGTTTTCTCTATGTGCACTGGCCCCGGCCAACTTCTCCATGTCCAAGATGTTGGTGTAGTTCACTTTGTCGGCCCTAGTGGCTCTGTCTACCTCCCCGATGTGCTGTACGTTCATGACCTTGAAGTCAGTCTGCTCTCTGTGACCACCTTCAACGACCAGGGTATGGACTTCTCATCCAGCCGCGGCCTTGCCTCTATTGCTCTGCGCTCGTCTAGCCGCGTTGTTCTTTGTGGAGTGCACTGTGATTGTCTGTTTTGTGTCCCTCTAACATTGCCATTATCTTCTGCTGTCTCTGCCCTTGTCCACATCGCAACCTCCTTGTCTCCTGCCCATGCTCATCTTCTGAATATTCACCTCCATCACATTCACACCGTCGCCATCTAGCATCTTCTCTGCCTCTAGCCTGCCATCGGCCTTGATCTTGCCACTTTGGTGCCTCCATGGTCCTCTGCCTTCCTCGATTGTGCCAGTGGAAAAATGCACCGCTTCCCATTCTCCACCGTTGAGTCCACCACCTCCCATCTGCTTGACCTCTTGCATGTTGACTACATGGGTCCCTTGGCCCAGGACTTCCTTGGTGGCCTTGGTCGCTATGTGGTGTGCTTGACTAAAGACTTCTCTCACTATTAGTGGGTCTTTGCTCATTGTCACAAGAGTGACGTCACTGACATCCTTGAGTCCTGGCTTCTTCAGGTTGAGGGCGCATGCCTTCGCCCATTGCGTGTATTTCGCAGTGATAGAGGGGGTGAGTTCTTCTGTCCCACCTCTCGCTTCATTGAGTCACATGGTTTTTGTCTTGAGTCCTCTGCCCCCTACACCCCACAACAGAACGGCGTGTCCAAGCGGTGCAATCACATCTTTGCTAATGCTGTATATTCTCTTCTCTCTGCCTCTGGTCAGTCTCCCTTGTTTTCCTTTGAGGCTATGTCCTACATGACGTGGGTCTGGAATCCGGTCCCTCATGGCCCCTTCCCTCACACTGTCACGCCCTTTGAGCTTTGGACGGGCCAGTGTGCTGATCTCCACCTTGCTTGTGTGTGGGGGTGTCTTTCCTTTGTCTGGCTTCCAGCGGACAAACAGGATGGTAAGCAGTCTCATCGTGGTCACTTGTGCGTCTTTCTTGGTGTTTCCCTGTTCTCCAAAGGTTGGCATTACTGGGATCCCTCTCGCTATCGTGTCATCGAATCACATGATGCGCTCTTATTTGAGCACTTACTTGAGCGAGATGTTCCGCGTTTTGGTGGGTCCCTCTCTCCACCTCCTCCGGGTGGGGGTGACACTCTCCCCTCTAGGGATTTTTTTTCTCCCCTTCGTGCATCCATCGGCACCCTCTGTCCCCTCTGAACCCTCGGGCATCTGTCTCCTCTGAGCCCCATGGGCCCTCTGCCTCTTCGAGGCCTACACCCCCGGCCTCCCCGGCGCCTTGGAGTCCCTTGCCTCCTCTTAGGCCTGTGTTTGGTCTCAGGCATCCTCTACCTCTGAGCCTGTCACCCTTTGTGCGCCTCCTGCCCTCTTTGAGCCCTCTGCCACCTCTGTTACGCCTTCCTTCCCTCCTTCTGTGCACCCGCACTCTCCTGTGACCTCACCCCCTCCGCCTACGTGTGTCCCACCTGTTCCTCCAGTCTTACCCTATACGCGTGGTGATCGCCTCGGGGTACTTCTGTCTCACTCTCACCCTATTGTCTCTGGCAACCCTGGTCTGCGCGCTCTTGGTCTTGCAACCTGTGCCTTGTCCACAGCTGTCTTGGTGGTGCATCCCAGCACTGCACTTGGCTACTCCCTCATTGAACAAGAGTTCCATTCAGGGCTCTCTTTGCCTGCAGCTGGATATGTTGCCTCGTGCTTTACTGCTGCTAGCCTCTCTCCCCTTCTGCCTGAACCTTTAAGTATGCAGGCGGCTCGCACGGCCACTGATTCCCCCTTGTTGGAGCAAGCAAGGAAAGCCAAACTTGACGCAATGTCTGAGCACGGCGTGTATGAGCTCATGGATCTCCCACCGGGCCGCAAAGCTGTCGCAGCCAAATGGGTATACCGTCACAAGATAAGCCCTGACAACACCGTTGAATTTTACAAGGAACATTTCACTGGAAAAGGGTTCTCACAAATCCATGGGGTTGACTTTGACGAGAAATATGCCCCTGTTGGTTGCTACACAACCGCCAGGGCATTTCTCAGCTTAGTTGTCCAGCATGACTGAGAACTAGAGCAGATGGACGTCAAAAACGCCTTTTTGCATGGCAGGCTAGACTTGGAAATCTACATGGTGCAACCGCCTTCTTTCTCTGATGGAACAAACTGAGTGTGGTACCTGCGCAAGGCCCTCTATGACTTAAGCAGTCCCCACGCTACTGGAACCATGAAATCATGACGACCTTGGAAAAGGGAGGCTTTCGAAGAAGAACTGTGGATCCTGCTTTGTTTCTCAGTGCTCCTACCAATCCACTTGTTGCCATCCTTGTCTATGTGGATAGTCTCCTGATCGCATCTCCTGACATTGTATCTGTTGCAGCTGTAAAGTCACTACTTCAAGCAACAAACAAGACGTTGCAACCTGTATGTTCACCAAGCTGCATACATCCGCACCTTGGGGGAGCACTTTGGATTGCTCCTTGCTGTCATTTATACAACACCCACACTTATGAATCCTTCTGGTCAGTCACTGCTGAAGTCCGTGGAACCATCCAAGTTGGGGGAGACAGTGGACGTGACGGACTACCTTCGGGTCATTGGCTCCCTCATGGATCTTGCTACCACCACACGTGCTGATGTTGCCTTTGCTGTGATATTCTTGTCCCAATTCTCTCAGTGTCCCCGTGAGCGTCATCTTGAGGCTGCCTTGCGGGTAGTCCGATATGCACTGTCCACACCTCATGTCGGGTTGTGCTCTCATGCACAACCCTCAGTAGTGGTTGACGGCATTGATAGTGACTGGGCACATAACTCTGATGCACATGGCAGAACAGGATACATCTTCGTGGTTGGCGGGACAACAGTCTCATGGAAAAGTGGAAAACAAGGGTGTGTTTCTCACAACACAACTGAGGTTGAGTATGTCGCTCTTGGCAAAGACACGTGCGAGGCTGTCTGGCTTTGTCGTCTGCTGCAGCTATTGCGTATTCCCATCTGTTGCATTATCCTGTACTGTGACAATCAAAGCACAAGAGCCATTGCTGAAAACAGTGGCACACACCAAGCACGTCAATGTGGAGCATCACTTTGTTCACGAGTACATTGATGCTGGCATTGTCCGAGTTCCTTGGGTGGACACAGGTGCTCAGAGATCTGACTTTCTAGCAAAGGCCCTCAGCCAAAACATTTTCAAAAGTGTTGTTCATGTTGTTGGTCTCATCTGTTCCCATGACCCAGGTTGAATTGCGTGATGTGTTCTCTTGTCATTGTTTGTTACATCTGTATGTGTGCTCCATGTGTGTGGGGCTGTTTGCCTACGGGTCATGGGGGAGTGAAGAAGTTTGTTGTCCACTCACATCTCTATGCCCTCTTGTCTCCCTCTCCATGGCACACACATGTACTGATTGAATGGCAATGGCCCCACCTGGGGAGACATCGTATCAGCACACAATGACTAGAGCCTTTGGCTTCATGAAGCTGATCTACCCAGGATTTCCCTCTAGCACATGCACGGCCATTGATTGACTCTCTCTTCTTAATGCGGTAGATGCTAGGGTTCGTACATTTTTCACTGTTGTGCCCTGCATCATGCTTGCGTGCCACTAAGTGTGTTGGGGGAGTTGCATATGATCTGGGTGCTGATCCTTAGTTGGGCACCATGCCATTTTTGGACTATGAATCGGTGAGAAGCTGCCCTCGGTTCAACACCGAGTGGTCTGGCTCCACCCCCGGGTGGTGGCACGTGCTCATCCAAAGAAGCTACTTGGTGTGGGTGCATGCTCACCGGCTTCTTTGACTCTCGTTCCCCCTTTTCCACTTACACTTGGTATGACGCATGGTTCTAAGGAAGAATCTTACCGCATCCATGGCGTGTCTCGTGCCTCCTTGCGTTCATCCACCACATCACACAGTCTAAGAAGGGAGCTACTGGGTAACATCATGTGCCATCACCACATAGGATATGACATCAGCACCGGCGTCCCTGGAGCATCAATCACCTACATCGGTTAGGTGTGTGTGTAGTGATGCTAGAGGTCACGAAATGTGTGTGGTTCACAAACCAACACTCCCCCATGACCCACAGCCGACGCTCACAACCACAGGTTCCCAAGCACACATGAGTGTCACAAGATATGGCAGAGGACTGTACATACACAAACAAAAACAATTCATTCAGATTTGCCATGCACACACAACAGCCTGACAGCATGCACACATGCCTTGAAGACGTTACAATTAAGTGCCTTTGTGAAGAAGTAAAATGTCTGCTGACGCGTTTTGACCCAAACGAACTGGACATCACCTTTAGCAGTGTTCTCAAGCACAAAATGATGCTCAACAATGATGTGTTTTGTGAGTGGGTGGTGGATTTCATCATGTTCAGCAATTGCCTTGGTACTTTGACTGTCACAACGCAACGTGATGTAGCGGATAGGGACTCACAGCTGCTAGAGAAAGCGACAAAGCCGTACACTTTCACAAATGCCTGCACCTAGGGCAACATACTCAGCCTCACTGGAGGTGCGCGCAATACAACCCTATTTACCACTCTTCTACGACATAGCGGCCTCACCAACAAGGAAGATATAGCCTATGTGGCTACGAGCTTCTGTGCCATTAGCCCAGTCACTGTCCGTCTAGCCATCAAATACAACTGACAGCCGAGTCCTATGGCATAGACCAATCCGGGTTGCGGAGAGGGCGTAACTGACAATACGCAGTGCTACCTCCATGTACGGTACTCTAAGGCACTAGGATAACTAGGCCAAGAAGTTCATTGACAAGGCGACTTCTGCCCTAGTCATCATCGTGAGGTACATGAGCGACCTTATGACTCAAAGGTAGTCAGCCACATCGATTGTCTTCTCCAGATTAGACACATCCAGTGTCTTCAACAACTGCTGCCTAGGTGGAGTCATGGATGTCGACGCTGTGGACGTGGACTCAAGCAAGGGGGCAAAGAACTCCCCCAGGATGCGGACATATGCTGCCTGGTGGAAATGGAGAATGCAAGGAGCACGGTGGAACTCAAGTTCCATGCCGAGGAAGACGCGAGAAGGCCCTACGTCTTTCATTTTGTATGCGGCCTGCAAGAGTGTCTTCACCACCTTGACAACATCCTGGCTGGGCAATGCTATCAACAGGTCATCCACATAGACAAGGACAGCCACGAAAGGAACAGAAGATGGGGTGACGAAGAGTGAAGGATCTACCGTGACTTTTCCCCCCTTCTTGAGGGTGGTAGCTATCTCTTGGTTCCAGCACCAAGGCGACTGCTTCAGGCCGTAGAGGTCCTTTTGCAGCCGCCAGACTTAGTCAGCGCCATCACAAAAGCCGGGAGGTTGGACCATGTAGATCTCCTCATCCAACTGTCCATGGAGGAACGCGTTGTTGACGGCCATCTGTTTGAGCTCTCAATCTTGATTAGCAACAAGACTCAACAATGCCCTGGCTGTGGTGTAGCGTCCGACCGGCACAAACGTTTCATGGAAGTCAACGCCGGGGACCTGTGAAAACCCTTTTGCCATGAGCCTCACATTGTACTTGTCGAGTGCACCATTGGGTTTGTATTTTGTTTCAAGAAACCCAATGAGCAGCAATGGCCTTGCGCCCGGGCAGCAAATCGACCAGCTTGTAGACCGCATGGTCGTCGTGGGCGTTCAACTCAACATGCATTATGGCTTCCCACTGTTGAGAATAGGAGGTTGTACGTACTTGACGCGGTGGTTCAGGAGGCAGGACCGCGGTGGCTGACGTGGCGTGACACTCCATCACGCTACTCAAGACAGTGGATTCCAAGGCCTGCGCATTCTCTAAGGCAAGAAGCACATAACCAAGAGCAAAACTGGGGTGGATGACCCCAGTGGCCAAGCCTCTTGCGTCCATGCCAGTAGGAAGAGCAGGAGAGTGCATAGTCTAAAACTGAGGAGGGCATGTAGAGGTCGTGGAGGCGCTAGAACATGAAGGGAGCATGCGGAGGCGCCCGCCCCAGATGAAAGGAGAGACCGAAACAGGACCAGTGGTGACAGGCAAATGCTGGTCAGCCACATGTACGGGAGAAGTGACAGGTGAGGAAGTCACCGGCGGTGTGACTGGATGGGAAGAAGTGGTAGGTATGGAGGTCACCAGTGGTGTGACTGGACTGGACAGAGCAACAGGAGAGGACGGTGAGGCAGACTGGACAGAGTCTGGGATAGGAGAGGACGGGCTGTCAAAGGAGCTGCTGGAGGCGGCAAGGAAATTGGGAATGTTAGGAAGATGAGGGCTGCCGCAAGGGTGAGAGCTACAGTCCAGCAGCAGGAACGGCAGGACCGACATCCCCCCCAGCCAAGAGAGAGGCAGAAGGGAGAAGACCAGAGACAGACGACCAAGGTCACAAAAGAAGACGCACTCAAAGAAAAGAGTGTCCTGCGACTCAAAAACACGCTGATAGGCAGGGTCCCAAAACCGCTAGGCTTTGGACTGTGCAGACACACCAAGAAAGGGACACAAACGGCTGCGAGGGAAGAGCTTCCCATCATGGAGATCCTCGGGAAGCCAAAGAGAGGCAATACTTCCCCAGACCTGGGCAAGATGAAGGTCGGCGTGATGGCCATGCCAGCGCTCAAAAGGCGTGACAGTGAAGGGAAGGGGACCATGGGGAACACGATTCCAAACCCATGTCATGTAGCTCATGGCCTCAACGGGAAAGAGTGAGGGCAGACCAGACTCGAGAAGGAGGGTGCAGACAACGTTAGCAAGCATCCAATTCCATCACTCAGAGACACCATTTTTTTGGGGTGTGTAGGGAGCAGACATCTTTACATGCACCCCACAGGATTGGAGAAGGTGAGAGGTTGGACCAAGGAACTCGCCGCCACGGTCGCTACGAAAGAAGCAGAGAGATTGATGACAGGCAGGTTTGGCCCGGAAAAGCCAAGATTCAATGACTAAGCAAACGTCATTCTTCTGACGAATATCGAACACCCATCGAAAGTGGGAAAAGTCATCGATGAGACACAAGTCGGAGCGACCAACATCACCCAAGAGCTCATGAGGTAACGGCCCCATGACATCAGCATGGACACGATCAAGTGGTCGAGTGGACTTGGACTCAGAGGGAGCATAGGGCAAACAATGCATCTTCCCTTGCACATAGTCAAGACATTCAATAGTGTAGGGGGCAGGAAAGGTAGAGGAAGAAAGACCGACAATAGGCAAAAGAAAAAGCATGGTAAAAATGGCATCCTTGTGAACATGGCCGAGGTCACGATGCAAAAGAGTGACAAGGTCAGGGGAGAGAGAAGGGGCAGCATGAGTGAGAGCGGTGCCTGTCGTGGAATTGGAGGAGGCGTGCAAGGGAGCACTGTAGAGTTTGCCATGTTTCATACCATGCAGGACAGCACGACAAGAAGGACAAAGAAAAAGAGTGCCTACGCCACGACTGGCACTGAAATCCACACCTTGGTCGTCCAGCAACGGGACGGACAACATGTTGATTTTCAGCGAAGGCACGTACAGAATGTCAGGCAGATATAGTACACCACTTGGACCGACAAAGCACACGACACCAACATCCTGAACAGGCAACAACTGACTGGACCCAGTACGGTTGAAGTGGACAAATCTGACTGGCCCTAACAAAACAAACAAGTAACCAACAGACATCATGTGGTGGGTTGCCTCGGAGTCAAGTATCCAGAAGCTACAGGAGACACACACAGAGGGCAGGACTCAAGAGGTCCCAAAAGTACCAACGGATCCAACGGCCATAGACGAGACAGACGGCACAAGAAGGGAGAGACAAATAGGCAGGGAGAAGGACTGCCTCTACTCAATCCACAGGTCAGAGTCACACAAGGCACCCAGAACGTGACCGTTGGGGTCCACACGAAGGAAATTGTCAGTCTGACAAGAAAGACCTCTGGCCAGCGGTGCAAAACTCTCACCTCCCTGATCGCGAAGATGGAGGAGCTGAAGGAGGGACTGCTCAAGCTGGTACTCTCAATCATTGCAGTTATCATCAGAAGATGCCGGCGTGGTTGGAGTAGATGCACCAAAGGGAGAAGGAAATGATGGTGGGATGGTGTGAGTAGAGGAAAAGGGTCCGGCACATGCAGGGGCGCCATGAGGAGGTGGCCAGCCCCAGGGGACAGAGCCAGGTGGCGGAGGAGAGGGCACTCTAGCGGTGGAGTGGGCCTTGGCTGCGACAGAGACAGAGGAGTGGGAGGTGGAGGAAGATGCCGCAGGGGTGGAGATGGAGGTGCGAGCCTACTAAGTGCGCATTGCCTGTACCAAACGATGATCATCCAGTGGGGCCGGGCACATCCGAGCAGAGTGCTGCGTAGAGCCATAGTTCCACCTCACAAGGGTGCTGGAACACAAGAGGAGGTGGTTGCAACTTTCTCTTTGCCCTTGTCCTTGCCCTCACCCTTGCCTTTCCTATGATCATATGAGGCAATAACAGAGGCAATAGAGGAAGAGGAAAAAGAGACTGAAGGAGAAAAGGAGGAAGACAAAGAGGTGAGTGCAGCAGTAGTGGTGAGAGCAGCAACACCCGTGACTACAAAGCAATGGAGGCACTTGTTTTGAAGACTGGTCTACCATGCAGCAACACGATCAAAGGCAAAGTCCAAGAGGCCTCCAACCCCAGGTGGAGACCTCGGGGGGACAGGCTGCGAGGCAATGCGCTGCACTTCATGTGCCTTGGCGTTGCGGAAGAGGTCAGACAGCTCCAAAATGAGGCCACTGACCATTGGAAGAACAGCCAAGAGCTGGCCAGGTGTTGCATCACCAAACTCTTGAAGGACCTTGGGACCCCAAGCCCAGTAGGCATCGGCGGCCCTATCAGCACGCATGAGAATCATGTTAAACTAGACAGTGAGCGAGCTCTGAGCAGCCTGGCCAGTGAGTGTGGTACGGCAACGCAGGATGGCATATGAGTGGACAGGGTCAGCCAGGCGCTTGACAACAGGGTCAACATTGAAAGTGCCAACATCATCAATAAGTGGCTCAGGCGTAGCGGCGATGAGAGCACAAACAACACGGGTGGAATTGGCAGCAAGAGGTGTGAAAGGAGGGAGTGCTGGAGAATAATACTCCCGCAGCTGCTCCCTCTGAGCCTAGGTGTTAAAGAGCACCTCCCAGGAAGAAAAGGCAAGTCCAGATATGAGAGCAGGTGGCTGAGAGAAGAAATCATGCTGGCAGGGCGCGGCAAGTGGGGCAGCTGCAGCAGGGACTCCAGTCTATGTAGTGGAAGAAGTACTAGAAGCAAAAGGCGTGCTAGCTACCGGATTGGGATTGGCTCCTGTAGGTGGGACAGTGGACATAGCAGGAAGACAACGCAAGACCATAGTAGCGACCTCGGTAGCAAAGGCGACATGATTGTATTCTGCCAGCTTCAGGCATTCTTCAGCCTTCTGCTTGGCCTCGCGTACGAGTGCCAGCTAGCGCTGAAGAGTCGCAATGACTGACTCGTCGTCACAAGGCATGGCAACAACAGGGGGGCTCTGCCAAACAGATTTTGGTAGAGTTTCCCCAGCCCCAGTGGGCGTGGGAAAAGTAGGAGTGTCTTAAACAAGGTTTCTGAATGCTAGAGGATAGCCCACCCCAAGTGAGATAGGACAAGCCACCGCAGAGAGAGCAAGGAGAGAATGCAGGTAGGCACGGAAGGCAAAGAGGGCAAGTTAGGCACTGCTTGTGGGAGATGGGCGACAAAAAAAGGAAAGGAGAGGAGGGAATGTAGCTGTGGAGGCTGTAGAGAGGATGAAGATGGTGGAAGCGATAGGAACTACTAGAGCTAGGGCCCCAGTGGTAAAGGCGGCACCAAGAGTGGTGAAAACGGCTGCAACAGAAACTGTCGCAGTGATGAAGCTAGTGCTTGCAGATGGGGCGGATGCTGCTGCGGCGACGACCACTGACGTAGAATTGCGAATGGATGTCGCGGCGGCAGCTATAGCAGATGCAGCTGAAGCCATCGTTGACGCAATGGCGGATGCTGCTCCGAAGATTGCAGTGCCTATGTCAATGGTGGCGGCAGCGATGGGACCAACGATGACTGTGGCCTCTGTGTACGCCTCGGTAGCATGTCATGCGGAAGTTGCGGCAGGAGTGCGCAAAGCTCTAGCAGCTGCGGAAAACGTGGCTACGGCTACTGCAGCTACGTCTATGATAGCTGAAGTTGTGCGGGTGAGGAAACCCACAAGACTAACAATGTCCTCTGTCAGTACATTGTAAAGCTGAGCAGGAAGGATCCCTGGGTTCTCGTGCTGTTGAAGATTCCCCCAAAAAGAAGGGGGTTTGGAGAGGCTTACCAGACGGTGATGTGAAGCCCACATGGACGGTGCTGAGGCGGACTTGGACGACCGGTCGCTGCTCATGCCTCTACGATGACGCTCGCGACGATGCGAGCGTCATCGTTCATTGTTGCATGACAGCAGCATCAGCATCGTGTGGGTTGAGACAGCACGGCAGTTGGCTGACTTCCTGACCAAGGCACTGAAGCGCGACTCGTTCAAGAAGGCTATGAGTTCGGTCGGCGTACATCCTTGAGTGGCTCTCTCTTTATCTCAGCCTGCGTCTCTGCATGCCCTGGGGGAGTCTGGATGTTGACCGTGTCCCTGTCCGCCCATGTGCACAACGCCTGTGAGTCATGGGGGAGTGTTGGTTTTTTCGCATCTCTCATTGTGCTCTGTTGTGTCCTCCCGGCTTGTGTACATCGGCGTGCACATGACTGACGGCGAGACTCGACGCTGATGGAGTGTCGTCCGGTGGAGCCGACGCACGCTGAGGTCTTCTCGCAGTTCGCTGGAGCCTCCTCTCTCCGGCGACGCGCTCAGCTCCATCGGCAGGCCTCCTCAGCGGTCGTGCTGCCGGCGGTCATTGACACCGCAGTTGCTGCTTGCATGCGTCCAGCGCGTCACATCGCGTCTGCATCGTCATGCACTGCCTAGGGTCCCAGTTGCATGTTGCATGGCCCTGTTTGGCAGCACAAACCATTGTGGGCACTATGTGGGTTTAAGCTGCCATAATTCCTCGCTACTATTTTTCTAGCAGATTCTGACCGCACGGCTGCGTTCGCAGCGTCGGTATTATGGTATGGTCCAGTTTTCAGGCAAAACGGACGACGCCCGGGTTTTGGGCTGTCGGCTGCCTGGCAGGCCTCACCGAGAAAACCTGCCAGCCTGAACTAAGCTATTTTCTGATTGGCTCATGAACTGCGTAACAAGCTCTACAGAGCTGGGGGGGGGGGGGGCTAGAACTTGGAGGGGTCCCCCATTGTTGTTCATTCTTCATTCCTAATCAGTCACTTACAGTGTTCAGCTGCTTTCTGACGCTAACACTGGCGCGCGCGTTCCTGAGTAACAAACCCAGAGCTTCCAGACTTAGACTCTAGAGCAGCAGACTGAGGGGGCAGCTGACTTAAGCAACGAGCGTGGAAGCACGCACGCTGCATCAACAACGCTGCTGCCCCAACCTGCTGCCTAGGCATTTCCTTTTGAGCCTACCTCAACCTACAGTCCTACTTGGCGCGTCCTTAGACCGCCAAGTGTCATCCTCAAGGCAGGCTCTAGTAAGCTTCCTAGAAGCTTCCTGTCCCAGTTTTGGCCACAAAGAAAATTGCGGCCGTCGCAAGGTTTGAGCCCGCAACCTCTCGTTTGAGACTCCGGTGCCTATTCAACCAAGCCAAAAAGGTATGGCTCCTATGATGAGCCACAGGGAACATTCCCATTATGGGCAGTGCATTCTTGGCCCATCTCAGAACAGACCAAGGGGACATACTCCATAGAGCAGTGCATGCCTTGTCTGTATGTGTAGCTAGCCAGCTAGGTAGTGGACAAGGTGCATACTATTTCAAAAGACAACCCCTGCTGGCTGCTTCGTCGTGTTGGCATGACTACATAACGACCCTCACAACCAGGCATCTCCACAAGTCTCACGTGCGTCTGATTGGCATGCATGTGTGCACGCACATTTACATTGGGTTCATACGCTACCCTGTTCTGTGGCAAGGTTTTCTCTCCAGTGACCTAGTTGACAGGTTGCAACTTTGTAGTGGGTAGTTCGGTCCTGTTCACCGAACTTGGAGTTTGGCGACCGAGATCGAGCTCGCTGCTCGCTCGCTCGCCTCCTCCCTCCTGACAGCTATCACCTCGTTGTGTGTGTCACGTCGTTTTGTGTTCCGTTGATACAAACTCCCACGCAAACTGCCCATGGCTTCTGCCCTCCGTTGCTTGGTGTCTTCCTTGCACTAGCCCAGCTAATGCTTTGCTTGTCTAGCACAGCAGCCTACAGATGCTTCTTGCGTCATTGTGACGTCTCAGTGACTTGCACCACCACGAAGATCTAGACACTGGTTGTCTAAAGACTTGCTAATCATCTTCAAATCCTGGCATATACACTTACAGTGCCGCAACGGTGAGCGTGCCTTTCTCACATTGGCCCTAGATCTGCAATCAGTTGCCTATGGTTGAAACATTTCCCACTTTACAACCTTGTTCGTTACATCTTGCCACATTGCACTCTCTTGCACATGCACTCTCGTGGTGCTCAGCTTTTTCTTGTGGTCACAAAGCAGCCTATTTCTCTTGCCTATGACAATACCTTGGCTTTTTAGGGTACAGGAGAGTAGCACACCACAATGAACAAGTAGACAACTGTTGGTTTGTGTGGCTTCCACCCGTCACGACCGACACTGCTAGTTTACCGATATACCCACATTCGGGGTATATGGCAGCGGACGACGTGACGACATGATGGGCCTCCGGAGTGCACCGAGACTTCTCCAGCACCTACGACAGCGCTGGCGAGACGCGGTCGATGCGTTCCGACAGCCATGTGGACTTGTCAGGAGGCAGGAGAGTTTTCTCGGTGGGTTGAGACCCGCGCACCCGGTTGACTGTACCGGTGCGACGAGGAGACCCGATGGCTGTTGTGGGGCTTCCGACGTTCGGAAAGCCGTCTGTGATGTTTGGACGTTGATTCCGAGATGTTTTGACCCTGCTCATGTTTTCTCGGTGGTCGAGACCCGGGCACTCGGCGAGGTGTTCCGGTGCCTCGAGGAGACCACCTTTGTTACTCTCGTGGTGTATGCAGTGTGTTCTCCCTGTTGACTCATTTGGGTTCAGCAGGGGTGACGGGGCCCGGTGCGGTTAGCTGCCGGCGCCCCTATATAAGCCCGTTAGGGGCTCATTTGTAAACTCTCCTTGTTCTTTATATTCA
>SZWC01001000.1:170667-180825 GCA_023375785.1 Penium margaritaceum
CACGCACACACACACACACACACACACACACACACACATGCACCCACTGCAGATGATTTACTTGGACTAAGGCTCTCAAGAGTAAAGCTGTGGTGCAACATGGACCTCACAGTGGCAACACCATCAAGTCTTCAAGTGGTGGCCACAGCACCAACACCAACCCCGAGAGCTTTGTCGTAGTGGTGTTTCACATTACTGCATTCCAGAAGGGGGCATACATTTGTGAAAGTGCATACACCACATACACTCATAATGTGGCTGGATGCTTACATGTGTGCATACTTTTAGCCTAGTGAGCCGGGTTGCTGATCCCTCGGGACCACACATCCAGTGTATGCCGGCGTGTGAAAAACCACCTAGAGCTCCGCTTGCTCCAGGGCCGGGTTCGATCCTTGGGTGGCGTCCGGGCACCACGTCGAGATCCTCGCGTGGATGGCCTGGTCAACCGGCGCTTAACACTTCGCTCGCTCCTTACTCGCTCACTTGTTGTTTTCTTACACATTACGTAACGTGAGCTTGCCCCACACAGTCCGTGGTGTCGCTTTCTCCACTTGCTTGCTTGCTTGCGCACCCCAGCATCTACGGGTGCCTACTGGTATCAGAGCAGGAGGATTCATTCCTGCTCACGACGTACTGAGGCCTCACTGGGTTACATCCACATAACGGGTGATCCCGCACAAGCCCGTTACGCACGACAACACTGGCTCGTCTCCGTCGCGGTCGCCTTACTCTTAACTGTTCTTCGGCCTATGCACGCATGCTGACCACGATGTGGTCACGCCCGCCGCTTCTATTCTTCAGCGGCCGCACGTGCCTACTTCTCGTTGCCGCATATGTCGCACCCACGATCTGCGTGGTGTGCTAGCCTCGTGCACTACACAGTTTTAACTCGGCCATTCTTTGGCCTTAGCACACACGCTGACCACGCTGTGGCCATGCCCGCCACTTCTATTCTTCAACAGCCACACGTTCCCAGACCTTGGTGCCACACATGTCGCACCCATGAGGTGTGTGGTGTGTCAGACTTGTGCACGGCGCAGTGTCAACCCGGCCTTTTTGTGGCCTCCGCATGCACGCTGACCACGCTGTGGCCACGCCTGCCGCTTCTTTCCTTCAGCAGCCGCACGTGCACACTCCTTGCATCCGCACATCCTTGCACCCATGATCCACATGGTGCGTTCATCTCGTGCACTTCGCAACACCTATTGTCTCACTGCCTCAGGGAAAACACCAGTGTCAGCTATGAGGGCAACCGTTGTGTGAGGTAGTTGGTTCGCTGCCTCCCACCCGTGCCACGTTGTGGTGTGAGCAGCAGCAGCATCGTGATGCACCTCTCATCGTCTCAGGCTGCCTGCCGGGCAGCTGAACACTTGGTACACTGGCTTCTCCTCCTGCAACTGAGACAATACCCACTTTGCCCACAGCCGCGCATGAGCGTGACCGTACTGACAACGAGGGCGCGTACTATGAGGAGAGAGCGGAGCAGGAGGTGTGGTCGAGGATTCAACGCATCAGTCGAGGGTATTACCCCGGCAAGGACTACGACCCCGCCCACTACTACGATTGGGAGGATGCCAAAGTCTATGCAACACACTATCAATCTGCCGCAGACGAGTCTCTGACGGTGCAGAACAAACCGGCCACACCGTCGCCGCGTGATCACTGACCTCTTCAATTACCGGTAAGCCCACCCGTTGCCCATAGAAATTGTCAAAAGCGTCGGCTTGCCGCCCCTCGCCAAGCAATACCATCCTCTCCAACAGCAGCAAATAGAGAGCTTGCGTCACGTCGGGCTGCATCTCAAGCTCCATCAAAGTCGGCATCTTCCTCACATCCTGACATCCTGACTGCTCTGTAGGCCACCCTTGTGTCTAGTGCTTCTGTTGCTTCTACCTCTGCTGCCACTGTACGCGCTGCACGTGCACAAGCTAGCACAGTTGCTGGCAAAGCCATTGATACATACACAGTAGCAGCAATTGATCAAGGCCCCCTGGTCGCTGCTGCTATCAACTTCGTTTCTCAGATAGCTATCACAGAAGACGTAGTCGCATCAGCTGCAGCTGCAGCAGCAACATCGCTCTCTAGTGCTGCAGATTCCATTCAAACCTCCACAACTCAGGCATCAGTGCTACACTCTTCTTCTTCATCGGCGACTCGTCACATCCAGCTGCTTTTCTTGACTACTGATGCCATTTCCACCCTGTCAGCTGTGGCGTTGATGGGAGTGGCATGTCTCATTTCCTCAACATCAGCTACTGTTACAGTTGTGGCCTCCTCAATTGCAGCTGCTCTCCTCCCGTTGTTCTCACTACGCCACCGTGCTTGGTAAGGTTGGCCTCTCTCTTCATTCCTCCCTCTCCTGCTTTGGTGTGTTTGTGCATCGAGGTTGTTGCCTTGTAGCATACTCCCGACGCACCCATCCCACGTTTCCCACGCCCACTGGGGCAAGGGAAACTCTGCCAAAATGTTCTGGGCAGAGTCACGTCACTTGCAAGATGCGAGATGACGAACACCAATACGCTGCCTTGCAGGCTAAGCTGCAGTGTGAGCGAACTGCATTGCAAACTACACTCACTACTGAGCGCGATGCCGTAGAAAAGTTGCATGCTGAGGAAGCTGACCAGGAAATTTTCGCAGACCACATTGCTGACCTTGTCATCAACCGCCTCCAGCCCACATTGCGCAACACACCCTCTGCAACCACTACCGCCAGCATTGCTACTGTATTCTCCACTTCACCCACTTCCGTATTTGTCACCACTGGCTCATCATCCTCTTACCCTCTCGTAGTCGCAATTGCTGCCGGCGCAGCTGCAGCTCAAGCACTTGCGCCAACAACACAACGCAAACCAGACTTTGACTCCAAACCACCTCACTTCACTTCTAACCTCCCCTTCTATTCGTGGGAGGTCCGATTTAGTGCTTGGGCGCAAGGGGAGCAGCTCTGGGAATGCTATCATGAGCCGAATCCATCTGCTAACCCTCCTTTTGTGCATATTAAGTCTGAGTCACTCGCGCTGTATGTGCTCTCATTTGTGCTGGACCTGATGATCTCACTGATGAGATCGGGTCCTACAATGTCGACACTGCATGCCGCACTACTGCTGACCCTGTTGGTACGTACGCTTTGATCAAACGCCACACAACAATGACAGGGCATGTAGCCCAGAGTGTTCTCGTTGTCCATTTCAGAATGCTCTCCATGCTTGTTGATGAAACTGCCGACGCCTATTAGGCTCATAGTTTGTGGTTGCTGCACAATCTTGTCAAAGCAGCCCCTGGACAGCTCCCTGCCGTTCTCTTCATGGTCAACGGCCTCATCCTGAAACTCAGTGACATCTTCCGGGAGGTGAAGGCCAATAAGCTTGAACGCTTGGCGGCTATCCTTGTCCCTGCGGATGCACCACCCGGCTTCGGTGCATTATGGGAGTTCACATTCCAATGTGTGACTGACAAGTTGAGCTCACTGCAAAACGAATGCATTCATTGCGGAGCCGTTGCAGCAGCCACCACCGCAATTCCTTCTCTATCCCCCTCTGTATCAGCCTCGTCTTCCACCAATACCTCCACCATGACAGCGACCTCTCTCGCCTCATAGGGGGATGGTCAGGGTGGGAGCCATGGTAAAGGCAAAGGCCAGGGAGGCTCTTCTAGTGGTGGTGGACAAGGGGAGGGGGGCGACAAAGGCTGCGTCACTGATAATGCCGCCTCTTCATCGTCCTCCTTCAGCACTGTCACATGCTGGAAATGTGGTACCGTTGACCACGCGGTTCCCAAGTGTCCAGGTCCTCCTGATGATGCTTGCCTTGCATCAGCTATGCGTGCACACTGGGCACACTCATCAGCTACTGGTGGTGGTTCCTCTTGTTCCTCCTCCGCCGCTATTCCTCCTGGCCACCCTTCTTCCTCTCCGACGGCCGCTGCCTCCAGCACTGGCATGACTTCACCGCCTCCGCCCTCTCCCTAGGGTTGGCCACCTGGGTTCAGCAGCCCCGTCTACTTCGGACCTCCCTCCGGATTCTACTGACCCCCTCCATGGGCATCTTCCAATTCCACTTCTCAGCGCCCCTCCTCCGGCGTCATCATCATTGGCCCGCCTGACGCCGAGAGCCAGCTCGACTTTTCCCTCTCTCATGCCATCCACCAGAGACACCTCTGTGATCAGGGAGGTGAGAGTATGCATTCGGTTGAGGGGGCGCTTGGGTGTGCAGCTGATGCATCGCTTTGTGGTCCTTCGTCTGGTCATGTTCAGGGTTGTTCCCCAGTTGATGTCCCGTGGATTGAGCATTGGCAGTCTTATAGCCTGCCTCATTGCCTTACTGCCTGTGGTTAGCGCCTTCCTCCTCGCTCTGCCATGGCTACTGTGAGTCGTGACCCTGCATCTATGTGTGTGTCCGGGTGCTTTTGAATCCTTGATTTAGGAGCCACCAACCACATGATCTCTTGTCGTTCCTTGTTCTTTTCTCTAGGTCCTGTCGGCTCTGTGCGTTTTTTCCGCACCGGATCTGGTCAGCTCTTGCTTGTCCAGGGTGTTGGGGTAGCCCCTTTTGTTGGTCCTGGGGGGGAGCTCTTTTTGCCTGGTATTTTGTATGTACTACTCTCGAGCTTAGTCTCCTCTCTGTTACGACTCTCGACGACCAAGGCATAGACTTCTCTTTTAGCCGTGGCATTGCTTTGGTGTTGCATCACACCAGTGGCTGTTTTCTACAACGTGGCACGCGCTGTGACCGCTTGTACCTCATGCCCTCCTTTGCGCCTCATCCTGCCACCACTGCTCTTGTTCATGTTGTGCGCTCTCTCTCTCCCTAGCATACTCACAGCTGCTCCACCACCGCTCTTTGCCACATTCACACCGTTGCTGTTGACAATTTGCTCCAGGACAAGCCAGCTCATAGCCTCGAGGCCCACACGTTCTCTACCCTTTGTCCCACCGACTCTCTTGACTTTGCTGAGGGAAAAATGCATCGGGCACCTTTTTCTACGCCTGAGTCCCACACGTCCCATCTTCTTGACCTCTTGCAAGCACACGTCATAGGACCCCTTGCCCATGACGCTCTCAGGGGGATTGGCCGCTATGCTCTATATCTTGCAGATGATTTCTCTCGCATGCGCTGAGTCTTTGCTCTTTGGTAAAAGAGTGATGTCTGTCCCACTCTCGAGTCATGATTGCCTCACGCCAAACTGGCCTGTCGTCATCGTCTAAAAGTCTTTCACTATGAACGCGGTGGAGAGTTCATGGGTCCCACAGCCTGCTTCTTGACCTCTCGCGGGGTGTGTATGGAGCCGTCCGCTCCTTACACACAAAAAAATGGCTTCTCTGAACGTTGGAACCGCACGCTTGCTAACGGTGTCCATGCTTATCTCAGTGAGTCCTCCCTTTCCCATGTCTTTTCTTTTGAGGCCATGTCCTACATGACCTGGGTGTGGAACAAAGTTCCTCACGGTCCCCTTGTTTGTCATGTCACTCCCTTTGAGAGCTGGTACGGTCATCGTGCCGACCTCCGTCTCGCCCGCATCTGGGGTTGCGTAGCTACAGTCTTGTTGCCCAAGGACTTTCCCGATGGCAAGATTAGCCCTCGCGCTCGTCTTTGCACCGTTCTTGGTATCTCAGTGATGTCAAAGGCATGGCGCTTGTGGGACTCTGACCGCTCACGAGTCATTGAGTCTCGTGACGCTCTGTTCTTTGAGGATGTCTTTCCTCGTGACCTGCCCCATGCTCCTCCTCCCTCCTCTCTCTCCTCCCTGTTGAATATGTTTGCCCCTTGTTCAGTCTTGTACAACGGATCAGGAATGCTCTGCCCCTTGTGGAGGTATGACCCCTGGATTTGTTGTAGGGTGACTCAATTATGCTCTGTCTCATGTGAGATATGACCTGTGAGTACACCATGCAGGTGAGTGGTTAACTTGGCCATTTTGTTGATTTGGCCAAGTGAGAGGTCATGAGCTCGATCCTGGCTCCATGCACATCTTGGTTGTTTTAGAAGCTTCCAAGAAAGAAAGTCCATTGCTTTTGGGAAGCAACATGGCTGATCAGTCACCTTGGCACAAGGATGCTTATGTGTCAAGCCCACAGCACAAGTCTCTTGGTGATGTGGCAGGGTCAAGCCACTTCTTAGGAATGTGCTTTTGAGTTCTAGGACTGGACAGACAGCTATAAAAGGACTTTTCTTGCATGCTGATTAATTAACCCTTGCTAAATGCTCTCTTGCATATTGATGACTTGAGCTCTTCTTGAGATGTAATGCTAAGGCGTTAGTACTCTTGAAGGTGAAGTGTATGCCTGATTAAGTTTGGGGTGCACGACACATACCTGCAAAGGAAGAAGGTGTAAAAACCTTTGTGAGCTTTTTTGGTTTTGCGGCTTCTTTGCCGGAGGTGGTTAGCTCAGTAGCTAATAAAGGGTTATGGGCCCACTCCTCTGGTTAGAGAAGTTTCACGCACGCAACCGCCAAAGTCACAAGCAGTGAGAGCGCCTTCGCTCTCACCCATCCTCTCTGTTTGTAGGTCAATCAGCAGCCGGAGGGGAATACAACACATCTGCACCTTTCTGCCTTGGGAGCTGACATCAGCCTACATCAGCCTACATCAGCCTACATCTGCTTGCATCAGCCAACGTGAACAGGGCCAACAGTTGCCTCTTCTCACCAACAGCCTACAACAGCCTCAAACACAGGTACATCGGCATCAACAACAGGTGGAGCAGCTGTAGCTGTTGTAGGTGTAGGGATGGCAGGGACAGGGGAACCAGGTAATCATTCTCCCATCCTCAAGTTTGATGGAGAGGGGTTTGTTCTCTGGAAGTGGCAGTTTGAGATCATCATGGATGATAGAGACTTCCTAGGATATCTCAACGGAAGTATCCCTACACCAAAGGAGGAGGGTGCTGACCTTGTGGCATGGGTCAAGCTCAATAAGAAGGCTCTTGCCGTTCTCGTGTCCTCCATACAACCCCCATTCCTCTCACACATCAGCGGTTGTACAGTGGCAGCCGCGGCATACGCCAAACTGGGCAAGGTGTTTCAGTCCTCCTCACTTGCCAACCGTCTCTTCATTCTACAAAACCTCATCAGTATGAGGCTTGGTGAAGGGGAGGATGTCTCTGCCTTTATGCAGAAGTTTGAGACTCTCTTGCAACAAGCCAACGGCATGGGGTGGGACCTGAAATCCGATATGCAGGCCATGATTTCTCTAATGACGCTGCCGGAGAGCAAGGGTCCCATGATCACAGTGATTGGAGGGTGGACCGAAGAGCAAGTATCCTACGCCACCGTCTCGGAGTATGTGCGGAATGAAGCCATGCGCCGCAGGAGTAGTGAAGCAAACATGGTTGCCTTGGCCTCACGAAGCAGCGGTGCCTTTCGTAATACCTCCTCCTCTGGATACAAGGGAAACAATGGCACTGGTGGAAGGGGTCCAAAGCGTCAAGGAAACTGACATAACTGTGGTAAGGGTGGACACTGGGCTCGGGAGTGCCGGGCACCCAAGAAGGAGGGAGGAGACGAGGATGAATGGCGAGGGGGACATGGTGGAAAGGATCCCACAAGCTTGATGGCCGAGTGTGCCTCCAACAAAGGGAGGGCAATACTCAGGCCAGGAGCTTACGGCCTTGACTCGGGTACAAACGAGCACACCACTTATGAGAAGAGAGAGTTCATCTCTCTCGCTCCATGCAACAAAAACTTCAGAGTCGCCAACGGCAAGGTTGAGGCAGCTGAGGGGATTGGTGACAAGCTGGTAACAGTGGGTGTCAACGGTGCGGACTCCGACCTCAAGCTAGAGCGGGTAGTCTACTTGCCCTCCTTCACAGCCAACCTGCTCTCTGTTTCTAAGATAACTGACCATGGCATGACAGTTGTTTTTACAGAGAAGGAAGCAGTGATAGTCCCTACCAAGGACATCAGCATTTCCTACCCTGCCAAGAAGGTTGTTGCACAGGTCTGTCGCATTGATGGACTCTACCTCTTGCAAACCAAGACAAGATCAACGGTTGAATCTTTGGCCGAGAGTGATGATGAGGAGAGCCACAATGTAGACTCTGATGACGAAGGAAATGTTGGAGCAGCGGAAGCACTGGCACCGGAAGATTCGGAAACAAAACCAGAAGCAAATGTTGCCACGGAGGCTATTCATTCTAGCCAGTGCACATCGCCGGAGAACCTGTGGCATAGGCGCTTTGGGCACGTGGCTCCTCACACATTGGTACTCATGGATAAGCAGAAGCTAGTGCGTGGGATGGAGCTAGGTGATGAGGCGGAGGGAGCTGGGATCTTGTGTGAGCCATGCCTTCAAGGCAAGGCCAAGAAGAAACCTTTCAAGCGTAATGGTACGCGTGCTCTCGCACCCCTTGACCTCATCCACTCTGACGTGTGTGGTCCCTTTCGCATACCGTCCAATGGAGGCAGCAGATATTTCATCACATTCATCGACGACAAAACAAACCTCCAGCCTCTACATCAATAGCAAGCAGGTCCAAGGAGCAGTTCACGTCTAAAAGTTCCTCGGCAGTATTACGATGCAGATAGGGGTGAATGGACAGGCTTCAACTATTGGTTTATGGTTCAAGAGGAGCCAACATCTGTCGCAGAGGCACTAGCGCGACCTGACAAAGCTGAGTGGGATGAAGCAATTTGCAGTTAACTCAGCTCCATTGAGGAGAATGGGACATGGGCTTTGGTGGACAGACCTGCCGACGCTCATGTTGTGGGTTCCAAGTGGGTGCTAAAAGCAAAAAGGAAACAAGATGGTAAGATAGACAAGTACAAGGCACGGGTGGTAGCAAAGGGGTTCTCTCAACGGCCTTGCACAGAGTACAATGAGACCTTTGCTCCCATTGTGACGTTTGCCTCCATCCGGTCAATGCTCGCCATTGCTGCTGCCAAGAACATGGAGGTCCACCAGATGGATGTCAAGACAGCCTTCCTTTATGGCAAACTTGACAAGGAGGTGCTGATGGAGGTTCCAGAGGGGGTTGATGCGCCCGAGGGCAAGGTGTGCAGGCTGGTGAAGGCGCTCTATGGGCTAAAACAAGCGCCAAGACTTTGGTACCAAGAGATGGATACATTCATGGCCAAGGAGTCCTTCATGCACTGCGACAACGACCCTAGCATGTACGTGCATGAGAGCGACAAAGGGACTTTGTCGGTCGTCTTGTACGTCGATGACCTAATTCTGTGCTCTTCTTCAACGCAGCTGCTAGACGATCTAAAGGGGCAGCTGAGTAGCAGGTTCAAGATGAAGGACGTGGATCCTGTTAACTTCTACCTTGGCATTGCCATCAAGCGTGACAGAGCCGCAGGTACCATCAGCCTGAACCAGACAAAGTACATGGACTCCATCCTCAAACAATACGACATGACAGATTGCAAGCCTGCCAGGACACCCATGAGCTCAGAGTGCAAGCTCTCCACCTCCATGTCCCCATCCAACGAAGCGGAGAAAACTGACATGCTGGGCATCCTATATCAGTCTGCAGTGGGCAGTGTGATGTATGCCATGGTCGCCACCCGGCCAGATATAGCCCATGTTGTTGGGCAGGTGAGCCGGTTTGTGGCCAATCCTGGTCCTCTGCACTGGGAGGCTGTGAAGCGCATCATGCGCTACCTTAAGGGGACGCGACATGTGGGACTCCAATTTGGAGGCATCACTGGATCGGCGTCACTCCGACTCATGTGCTACACCGACGCTGACTGGGGAGGCAATATCGACGACAGAAAATCCACCTCCGGCTTTGTGTGTATGCTAAATGGAGGTGCTGTCAGTTGGGCGAGTCGCAAGGAGGAGTGTGTCTCTCTGTCAACAGCTGAAGCTGAGTACATTGCATTGGCTGAGGTGTGTAAAGAGGTGCAGTGGCTTCACAGCTTGCTCTCTCTCAGATGAAGGCACCACAGGCAACGGCAACAATCATCAAGATTGACAACATGAGCGCGATTGACATGTCCAAGAACCCAATTCTATCCAGGCGCACAAAGCATATCGAGATCCGCTACCACTATGCTCGGGACTTGGTCTACAAGCAAACAGTAGAGCTGGAGTATGTCGGCATCAAGCTGAACCGGGCTGACATGCTTACAAAGCCATTGGACAAGGATCTCCACCAGGCGGGTAGGCAAGGTATCGGCATGGTCAACACAAGTGATGAAGAATGATGATGGAAACTGA
>SZWC01001000.1:183425-214264 GCA_023375785.1 Penium margaritaceum
CACACACACACACACACACACACCGTCATTGCAGGTGATTAATTTGGACTAAGGCTCTCAGGAGTAAAGCTGTGATGCAACATGGAGCTCACAGTGACAACACCATCAAATCTTCAAGTGGTGGCCACAGCACCAACACCAACCCTGAGAGCTTTGTCGTAGTGGTGTTTCACATTACTACAGAATGGGACATACATGTGTAGGAGTGCATGGACCACATACACTCATGATTTGGCTGGATTCTTACATATTTGCATGCTTTTAGCCTAGTAAGCCGGGTTGCTGATCCCTCAGGACCACACGTCTGGTTTATGCCGGCGTGTGAGAAACTGCCTGGAGCTTGCTTGCTCCAGGGCCAGGTTCAATCCCTCGGTGGCGTCCGGGCACCATGTCGGGATCCTTGCGTGGGTGGCCCGGTCAACCGGCGCTTAACACTTCGCTCGCTCCTTACTTGCTCACTTCTTATTTTCTTCCACATTACATAACGTGAGCTTGCCCCACCTAGTCCACGATGTCGCTTTCTCCGCTTGCTTGCTTGCTTGCTTGTGTACCCCAGCAACTACGGCTGCCTACACCCCGTGTTATGTACCATATGTACACGAGTCCCTCAACTTTCCGCGCGGTTACTTCTCGCATTACACAAATAGCCCACTACATGGCACGACCCTGTTTTTCACCCCAATGGTCGAGGGCAATTCACTCAAGTACCCCCGCCCTCAGGGGCAGTTGATTGGGTTGGGATCACCTTCAGTGTTCTTTTGACTACTGCGACCATTTTGGAGAGTCAACAACAGAAGTATCACGACCTTTCGGTCGACTTCTTCACCCATCGAGACGTATCTTGATTTTAAAACATGCATCTTGCATTCTCACAATTGATCCTCGAAGCCCCCATATTCCTCAGCAAAGCTTCTCGAATCCAACCATTCACAAGGGGACCCCCCACGCATCGCTCGACAATCGACCCAACAACGTTGAGTATGCCTCGTTCTTAACTCGACACTTTTATGTTCATGTTTGACCATTTCGACACTTGTCATCAAAGAACACTTACTGTTCATCATAAACTTCTCAACTGCCCCAAATTCTAAATCGTGTTCTGCCTCACAACTTCTACCATTTCACCATCTATGCTCCGTTCGGCATAATACTTGGTATCAGAGCGCACTGGTGCTGGAGAGACATCCAAGTACTTTATCCATTCGGAGGACTACCTCACACAAGCCGTCAGCACATCTCCCTTGTCAATACTTTGCAAACTTTACGACTAAGCAAGCGAATGCAACCGACGACCACAAGCGGGTCTTCGGCGATGACTTCGGCTATGGAGGATCAAAACGTGCCTATGCACGTGAATCTTGAAGTAGCAACAAATGCTGGCATGATAGGCTAAGTGGCAGCTGGATTAACGCCGGTAAACCAGTCGCCCCTACCGACAACCAACCGGTCTCGGATCCAATGACTGTAAACCAGCCTCCCGTATCGATAGCCTGGATGACGACAACAGGATCGAAATGTGGCACAAAAGGACAGGCGCGGATCAACGAGGAACTCGTGAACGGTATCTCCGTGCTCAAGGGGATCAACAGCCATCTGCCCCAAAAACTAAACTTTGCAATGGATGCTCTTCGCAATGCAAGTGCACAAGAGACGATGCTCGTCAAGCAAAACACCCAACTCTACAACGAACCTAAGATTCGCCCGACCCCTCCTGATTTGTTCGATACTGCGAATCCAAAGGGACCAACAGTTTTGGATGTGGCTGATGAGTCTGGACGTGTACTTCAATGCTGCTAGGGTCAACGATGACCAAAAGTAGATTGACCTCGTGGCCACGCTTTTGCGTGAAACGACACTAAGGGGGTGTTTTGGTCTAAAGACCATCCAACGACAGCAGGAGACCGGCGGGGCCTCATCGACGGCCAATGGCGCCCATCTCCTTTTTCTGACTGTAGGCGTTCTACTCTTGGAGGAAATCAAACCACAATGGCAAGACGCAGTGATACCACCAACCGACTGGAAAGAGTTCTCGTGCAAAGTACTCGCATGCTTTGGACGACTGAACGAGAAGTCGGACGCTCAGTACAGGCTCCAACGTCTCCGTCAGTAGTCGTGCGTTGCAGAGTATACGCAAAGATTATGTGAGATCATCAGAGGTGCTGACATCGCCCTTGAGGAGCTCCATTTTCACTACAACAGTGGCCTCAAACGAGAAATCCGACAAGCGATTACCATTTTTGGCATCCAAAACGACTTACCGCGGATGATCGTAGCACTAGAAAAGAATAACAGCGCTGACGACAATGCTCGGATCCTGGAATCCTACGGCTGGTGACCTCCCAACAAAAATCATTGTGGGAAAGGAAACGCCAGTTGGTTGAATCCTTGACTCTGATGGAAATGGACGCCGTTGACCAGAGAAAAACTCACACCTGCTACAACTCCAAAAGAGGTGGGCACATCGCTTGCAACTACCGAAGCAAGCAGTATGCAAAAAAGGGGGAAAATTTGTAGAGAAACAAGCCAAGAAACGGCAATGGGCAGGAGTGAAAGGCGTGACTCTTGTCCGTGACAAGCGATCTACACCAAACGATCGCCTATCTGAATGGCTTGCGATGCCAGAGAGCATTTCAGAGATCGCAAACTTCAACGTGAAATACAAGGACGACCAACCGAGGATATTGCTAAAAGTTCAACCTTGAGAATACAAAAGCCGCATAACGGTACTGGCACTATTGGATGGAGGAGCTTATAACAGTTTTGCAAGGAACAAGATGGTTCGCAAACTGGTTTTGCGGACTGAACCATGGGTGTTTGAAGGAAAAACCGTCAACAAGAAACTTCAAATATGCAAACTCCGAAAACAACTTTGGTTACAAGTGGGAGACCTGCAGGATGTAACGGTCTGGAGGTCCTATCCAATGAGTGACAAAGAAAGCATTCTCAGACAAGATTTTGTGCACCAACACAACCCACAGGTTGATTGGAACAGCATCGACATCTAGGTGGAAGTTGACAGTGCCAAACCACAACTATTGCGCATGGGACAGAAGACGAAAATGGAAGCAGCAGAGATGGAAGGATCAGAGTACAATGTAGTAGCCAAAAAGCAACGACCTGTGCAGCTGATACCACTCAACATGGCGAAGTACTGCATACAACGAGGAGCTCATGTGTGGCTTGTACATCCTAAGCCAATGGAGGAAGCAAAATGGTAGCAGCAGACTCATCGGCCTCATCGACCTTGGTGGCATGAACAAAGCTTGCGATGATACCTGAAAGTTCCCACCACACATCCAAGAGTTTGCAAACGTCTTCCCCAACCATCTCCCAAATATCCTACCACGTGAATGGGACATCAGCCATTGCATCAAGGAAAAACCAGGAAGCTGACCCACAGTTCGAGGGGCCAATCAGATGAGCGATCATAAACTAACCGAGTTGAAGAGACAGCTTAACAAGATGCTCGGTCAAGGGTTCATCCGCACGTCCACGTCACCATATGCCGCTCCTGTACTATTCATAAGAAAGAAAACTGGCAAAAAAAAGATGTGCATGGACTACCGGGCATTGAACAATGCCACCATCAAGAACCGGTATCCCCTCCCTCGAGCGGACAAACTTTTTAACCAACTTTGAGGGGCTCAAAATTTCACCAAAACTGACCTACGCAGTGTTTATCGCCGAATTTGCATGGTAGACACTGACATCAAGAAGACAGCGTTCTGAATTCTCTACAGGAAGTTCAGGCTCACGGGAATGCCGTTCGGACTCACAAATTCCCCGGCAATGTTCACGGCGGTGATGAACAACAATATATGCTGATACCTTGATGATTTTTTCGTGGTGTACTTGAATGATATCATGGTGTACAGCCGCACCCCGGAGGAGCACAATAGACATCTTCGAAAAGTCCTCAAAGTGTTGCAAAGAGAGAGAGTTTGTGGAAAAATCTCAAAGAAAATGAGTGGTGGTAGGAAGAAATCAAATAAGAAGCGTTCACCGCTTTGTGGAACGCTCTGACTTCAGCGCCAGTCCTACGATTCGCCGATCCAACGCTCGACCACGTCATGGCTACGGACGCCTTAGGTCGAGCCATCGGCGCGGTCCTCCTACAAGATTATGGCAACGAAGAGAAACCGGTCCCATACATGTCGAGAAAACTGTGAGTACCAGAATTCAACTACGACATACACGAGAAGAAGATGTTGGTGGTCCTATATGCATTCCAGGCATGGTGATGCTATCTTGAATGCTGCCGATGCATCGTACACAATGACCACCATGCGCTGAAATGTTTGAAGACACAGCCGAATCTCAGTCGATGTCAAACCCGATGGATGGAGTTCCTCGAATCCGGGTTCGACTACGATGTGAAGTACCGACAATGCAAACTCAGTCCATCACACACACTCATTTACCGACCAGATCTGATGGCTGAGATTGCAAGGCTACAGCTACAACGAGATCCGTATCTCGAGCAGTTGTTCACACGAGGCTACGACCAGGACTACGGATACGACAAGGCAAAATTCTGGTACCACATACCCTAGTGGAGGCGACGGTTCACTCACAAAGTGGTCATTCCCCTGAGAGATGAACTCCGGTGGATGCTACTTGAATAGTGCCACGATACAGGTCCAAGTGGAAGCTTCGGAGAAGACAAGACACTGAAGAAGCTGGCAAAATACTACTGGTGGGTCATGATGCAATCTGACGTAGCCAACTTCTGTGAATCTAGGGACAAAAATCCCATTGCACACGGCCACCCTGACTTCTACAACCACTCCCCATTCTGCCGGAAACTTGGACCGGCATCTCCTTGGACCTCATCACGGGGTTACCAGTCAAACCCAATGGATATGACGCAATCCTTATGGTTGTTGACACGTTTTCCAAAGTGTCCCATTTTGTTCCAATAACGACCACCGTTGTTGTCAAAGGAACAACACAGCTGTTTCTAGACAACATCATGCGGCTACACGGCATTCCGAGGACCATCACTAGCAAAAGGGCCGGTCGATTTACCAGTTGTTTCTGGCATAAACTGATGACTTGCTACAAGAGTCCGATCCAGCATACAAGGACATTTCATCCTCAAACCGACGGCCAAACCAAGTGGACCAATTAGACGCTTGAACAACTCCTCCAAATAATACACAAACCTCATGGGATGGATTGGGAACAAAAACTCCCGACCGCCAATATCGCAAAAGAATTGACGATCTCCACGGCAATGGGTAAAACTCCGTTTGAAGTGGAGTATGGAAAACTTCCCGCCACACCATTCGGACAACAAAGTCAGAGAAAAGTTTCCGTGGTTGACGTCCAATGCCACGACATCTCCACCATGTTGGAGGAAACACGACAGACGCTCACAAGGGGTGATGAAATGGGTAGCCCGTCAACATCGCAACGACGACGCTTTTGCCGCTTGCGACAAATTCCTTCTCAGTTTGACCAACATCAAACTCCATGGAGCCGACTGTTAGAAGCTCAAATCCTGATGGTTGGGTCCATTTGAGATTGAGCGCATGCAAATCCCCATGGTTGAGCGACTCAAACTCCCCGACACTATGCAAGTTCATCTGGTGTCCCATATCAGCAGACTCAAGCACAACCAACACCTCTGAGAGAATTTTTCTGGCAGGGATGTCCCTCTCCATCCACCAATACAAGCGGACGAGGACACAGAGTACGTCATAGAGGACATCCTCAGCCATTGACGATGTGGTAAAACCATAGAATATCTTGTCAAGTGGCACGGCTACGACGCTGCACACAACAGCTGGAAACCCTAAGACAACCTCCGAGACGTTGATCCCCTAATCTATGGATGTTACCGCCTTCACCGGGCCACATCTACATGCGTGCCGGGGCGTCGTGGCTAAAAGGAGGGGAAGTGTTATGTACAAGATGTACAGGAGTCCCTAAAAATTCCGCGTGGTTATCTTTGTCATTACACAAATAGCCCACTGCGCGCCGAGACACCGTTTTTCACCCCAACTGTCGAGGGCAATTCCATCAACTGCCCCTGCCCTTTTGACGAGCATTTTTGCATCTTCTGACAGATTAGACCACTTTGAGAGTCAAAGATAGAAGTATCACGACCTTTTGGTTGACTTTAGGATGCATGGAGACACATAACGATCCACAAAGATGCATCTCGCATCTTCATCGTCAATCCTTGAAGCTCTCTGATTCCTTGGTGGAGCTTCTCGAATCTGACCATTCATGGCTCAACCCCAGACGCATCGCTCAACAATCAACCCATCGACCTAGACTATGCCTCATTCTTGACTCGACACTTGTATGTATGTGTTCGACCATTTTGACACTTGTCATCAAAGTACACTTGCAGCTGATTACAAATTGCTCAAGTGTCCCAAATTCTAAATCGTGTTTTGCCTCACAACGTCTACCTATTCACCATCTACGCAGCGTTTGGCATACCCCCCCCCCCCCCCCCCCCTTTTGTCACTACGTCCCGGCGTGTTAGCAGACGTAGGCTGATGACAAAGATAGTAACTGTCAATCACATGATCCACGTCTCAAAGTTTTGTAGGGCTCCCATCTCTTGTGTGCAATGTCGTAGCCGTGCCACTTGACCACATACTTGGTCATTTTCCCACGACGTCGATGTCCAAGGATGTCTCCTATTGCATACTTTGTATCCCCTTCCACTTGTACATGATGTGGTCATGTGACCTTTCTGACGGGGAAGATCATATTGGAGTCCCGGGAGTGCTTGAGCTCGCTCATGTGGAAGACAGGATGGGTCGCCATGCTAATAGGCAGGCGAAGCCAAGCGACGAGAGGGGTCTTCATTTGCTCGATCTGAAACGGTCCCAACCATCAGAATTTGAGATTCGTAAAGTCCTATCCTCAGAGTTTGATGTTTTTCCAGTTGAGGAGGACGCGACCGACAGCCCTAACACTCTATCGTTGCTAAGTTAGCCGGTCGCTCGCTTCATAGCTTCTTGCACCTTTACGAGGATCTGTCGTGTTTCCATCGACATGCTTGAGAAATCCCTGTGCTGGATGTCTACCACGGAAATGTTGCTCTGACTTTGTAGTGTTATCCATAAGGCAGGATGTTTGGCGTAGACCAATGGGAAATGTATTTTACACGTTGAGGTGGAAATTGCGGAGTTGTATGCTAGTCCTGCAGTCGGTGGTTTAGCCATCCAATCGGTGCCGTGTGGCTTGCATAAAGTACGGAGATGTTGTTTGCGAGTTTGATTGTCCCTCTCAGTCTGCCCATTGGCTTTATAATTGAATGCTATTGATAGCTCGATCCGACTGTTGTAGCACGTTGTTAACTTGCACTAAAAACGGCTAGTGAAGTGGTCGTCTTTTTTGTTGATGATGGTTCATGGCATGCTTTGTAGCTCTATGATCTGGTTCAGAAACAGCCATGTTGTTCCTTCTTCAGTGACTGTGGCCTTCATTGGGATGGAGTGTGACATGTTTTAGAACATGTCCACCAACACAAGGACTGCGTAGAATCCTGCAGGAGTAGCTGGCAATCCCTTTACGAAGTCCATGCTGATGCCAACCCATGGTTCTGTCCGAACAAGAAGTGGTTGGAGAAGATTGGGTGGCCTCGTATAGCAAGATTTTTGTCCCTTACGGGTGTCATTCAATTTGCAGAAGGGTGACATGCCAGTCTACATCTAGTTCCACCAATAGTACTTTGCCAGCTCCATGAGTAACTTCAGTGACGGACTCTGCTGCCTGAGTGGCAAAGTCAGCGGATGAAGAGGTCGAATCACTTCCCTAGTCAGTGGAGTCAGTGGCTGAGGAGGTGGACTTGGATGCTTTGTCAGCAACCAGAAGAACACACTCAAATTGGACCCTGGTATGATGGTGGTGTCTGGTGTGCATGGACACGTAGGCAACGTGGTAAAACCAGTGACTCTGGGCACAGATCGACGCGGAATGACATCCCGCACCGGTATAGAATCTCCCCTAGGCGATGGTGGTGATAGGCTCGAAATAGTCCTGGCATGGACAAGCGGGAGATTGCATGGAAAAATCTCCTCAAAGAACAATGTGTCATGAAACTAGATGATGCAGTACTGAACAGGGTCCCAAACTTGCCAAGCATTCTGTTAGCAAGACACCCTAAGAAAGGTACAAAGACGACCACGCAGAGCTAGTTTGCCATCTCGCTGGTCCTCTGGGAGCCATACGGTGGCAAAACAACCCCCCAAAAAAGTAGGACAAAGATCTGCGTGCTGTCCACACCATGAATAGTAGGGGGTGAAAGTGAAGGAAATGGAGCATGGAGAACTCTGTTCCAAAACTGAGTCATGCATGATATGCCCTCAAAGAAGAATTCCTTGGAAAGACCTCACTTAATGCACATAATGCAGATTGCATCAGCCACGATGTGCTTCATGCGTTCAGGAACATCGTTATGCTTCAGAGTGTACGGCGCAGACGTCTCATGCCTATCGCCCTGGCTTGAGATTCAAGCATCCGCCTCTCTATAAACTCACCATCCCAGTTAGAGTGGAAGCGGCAAAGGAGAGGACCACACTCACGCTATACGGTAATGAGCCAATCATGAATCACAATTGCTAGGTCACCCTTCTAACAGAGACAGAACTCTGGCCAATAGTGAGGGTAGTCGTCAATGAGGGTGAGCATGTAACGACCACGCTCCACAAGAGACTTGATGGGTGACAGACCCATGAGGTCAGAGTGGACCAGCGCAAGTAGGTGGGAGGGTTGGGAGGAGGACACAAGATAGTCCTGTGCATCTTGCCCTGACCAAAATGGATGCATGGTAAGTGGAAAGTGGCTGAGTCGAGGCCAAATGTGGGTTGCGTGTGAAGCATGCTCCAAATGGCATAACTGTATACGTGTCACAGGCAGCGATGTAGGATGTGATTATGCTACGGGAATAGAGCGCTTGTGACAAGGACGTTCGCCCCGTCTGAGGACAGGGGTGAGGACGCAAAAGACAAACGAGTGATGTACCACAAGTTATCACGAGACAGTGCATGTAACATCACACAACCAGAAAGACAAAGAGTGATTGTGCCAATGCTAGAAAAACCATGCTCATGCAGTCAAGAAAAGTGAAATTCAGAAGGCTAGGCTCAAAACCAGGCTCATACAACACGTTGGTGACATGCATATAAGCAGATGGACCCCGAAAACAAATGACACGAACACCACAGAGAGAAAGCATCCAGCCAGACCTAGTCCGAACACTCTAGAAATCACCAACCAGGTATAGTGCCTAGCAAGATGTCATGTGATGCATAGTGCTGAAGTTGATGATCCAGGTGCCATCAGGGTCTCGGAAAGACGTAGTAACGTTGCACTAAGAAACCTGACATGATGGGGGCAACGGGCGCTGTACATGAGACTGGGATGTATAGCATTCCTGCCGATCCTCAAGTCAAGCAAGATCATCCAAGACAGGATATGGAACACAACAGTCATCCACACGGGGATCGACGCAAAGAGCACTCTCAGTTTGACAAATTTCTGTGACCTCCTAGCTAGCAGAAATACAACTTGTACTTCACAGGGGCTGACAAGTGGGGATGCCGATGCAATGCGTGATGAACTGATCCAGCTAGAGCTTACGAGTTGAGGGCCCAAGAGTCAGGAGGTACAATGACCTGGCCATGCCGGAAGAAGGCGTTGAGGTGTAGCTAAGCTTCCAGGGTGGATATGACAATGACAGATAAGGATTCCATGTAGCTAGAGCTTGGATACAAGGCATGGATCGACTCGGGGATCGGGTTAAAGCTACTGCGGTGCTAGTGGAGGAGGCAGCCGCCAAGAAAGTGGAGGAAGCACCGACAGGAGAGGCACTGGTTGCTGCTGCGGTACCAAGACTCTGCTTGTGCTCACGACGCATAGCGCTAATGACACGAGACTCGTCCGTGGGTGATGGGCATGTGTACCAGCCATGACCTGGCTGGCCACAGTTATGGCAGACGAGAGATTTTTCACTGGAGGAGCTGATGTCAGATGGCTGCAGGGTGAAACACTTTCCCTTTTTCCCATGTCCCCGCCTTCTGTGGCCAGCACCTTGCATGGTGCCGGCGGTAGCAGGGGTCGTGAATGCCGAAGTTGTAGGAGAGGCACAACTGAATACTGCCAATGCCTCTGTATCTCCATGCTACGTGCGAGTGTACTGAATTGCCTCCTCCCATTTCAAGAACCGGGAATAAAACCGGGATGTTAGAGTGCCCTAGGACGCCATGGCCTCCAGAAGCTTGAGGTCAAAGTCAACGAGGATCCTCCCGTAGCCGGGAGAATCGCTGTTATTGATAGTGAGGATTCGGCTAGGGGAGGCAGACCAGCCTTGCTGAGCCAACAAAAGAGATCATACGCATTGTGCCAGTAGGTGGTGACAGACTTGGAATTACCCATCTTGACGCTTTTGAAGCTCCTCAGAATTTGACTGATGACGGCCTGGCCAGAAGCATGGTAGGGACGTGTGAGGGTACTACAGGCTTCACAAGGGTCATAGTCAGTGCCAATGGTAGGATCTCGGATGGAGGGCTCAAGGTCAGTGCAATCACTCTTTAGTGCGGCAAAGACGAGGGCCCTAGCTGCATGACCTGCGTCAAACAACTTCTCAGGGATGGAGGAGTTGTACTTCAAGGTGTGATAGGGCCACAAACCCTCACCCTCAGCCTACAGTCAAAACAGAAGCTCCCAAGATGCAGATTGTCCCACCTCAAGGTGGGGTGATGGTGTCTCAAAATCCTTTGGCATGGGCTGAGCACCTAATACATTGCCTAGAGATACTAGGAAACTTGAGACAGACTACTACTACTACTACTACTACTACTACTACTACTACTACTACTACTACTACCACCACCACCACCACCACCACCACCACCACCACTACTACTACTACTACTACTACTGTTTCTGTTGCTGCTGAGCTACTGTCTGTGTTACAATGGAGACTGAGGGACCAGGCTGGCCAGGGAGAAGCAGCAGAATGGGTGTAATCGNCCTAGCTGCATGACCTGCGTCAAACAACTTCTCGGGGATGGAGGAGTTGTACTTCAAGGTGTGATAGGGCCACAAACCCTAACCCTCAGCCTACAGTCAAAACAAAAGCTCCCAAGATGCAGATTGTCCCACCTCAAGGTGGGGTGATGGTGTCTCAAAATCCTTTGGCATGGGCTGAGCACCTGATACATTGCCTTGAGATACTAGGAAACTTGAGACAGACTACTACTACTACTACTACTACTACTACTACTGTTTCTGTTGCTGCTGAGCTACTGTCTGTGTTACAATGGAGACTGAGGGACCAGGCTGGCCAGGGAGAAGCAGCAGAATGGGTGTAATCGTTTGAGCAGACGGTAATGAGGCTAGGACTTGACACAAGTTTTCAACCTGCTGCTGAAGAGCGACAACCGGATCCGATGGCGGTGCTACGCTGGCAAAGGTTGACACATTTATACAGAAATACCAAGTCCAACCATGGTGCCGGGTGGTGGACACTGCCAGTAACATTGGCTACTACAAGAGGACCGTCAAAGTTGTCAAAATTTTACAGTAACCACGTTTCTCAAGGATTCAAAGCAAGGGGAAGGATTGAAGTTTGTGTGGTTTCTTTCTCAAAACACCCCAAAAATTGTGAGGTACCCCTTTCAATAAATTACTAATATGTCCTTTTTTTTTCTTTTGTTGACAGGTTGGAGGCCGGAAGCCCTTTGGAGCTGCGCCAAAGCCTGTGCAGCTTCCACGTAGCTTCCGAGGCACCTACTATGGTGTTGTTGCTGCTATGAATGCTGTTGCCGTCGTGCAATTCTGCTGCTGTCGCTACTGTTTCGTGGTGCTGCTACCATTGCTGTGGGCTATTGCTGTGGTTTTTGGTGCTGGTGTTGTTGCTTCTTCTACTATTGATGCTACCGCTACTATTTTTGCTGCTGCTCATGCTACTGCTGCTGCTACTAATGCTGTGGCTACTGCTCCTATGGCTGCTCATGCTGTGCCACAGTAGCTACTATTGCACGTTATTCGAGCTGCAGCGTAGCTGCTCCTCCTTCTGTTACTGCTGCTACTCGGCTGCTGCTACAACCTCGCTATTGCTCCTGCCATGAGGCAGGCAGCAGGTGAGCAAGGGAGCGAGACTTTTTTTCTCCTTCCCGGTTCTCTGGTTTCCTGGTTTCTTGGCACGGATTCCACAGCCAATGAAGTGGCTGCACCCTGAAGGGTACCCTGGGTAAAAATAGAGGAGGAGGTAGAATAAGAAATGAGGAAGCAGCCGGGACACTTCCCTGCTGCCTCGCGGTGCCGTCTCCAGGTTCATCAGCTCCATCGTCTGCATTGTGCCGCTTTGCATCGGCTGCGTGACTGCCTACGTTACCATCGCTGTAGTTTCCATGTCACAAAGGAAAAATTAGTAGGATTTCCCCCACATCAGGAGCATTTTGAATCCACCACCAGGCGCATCGAACTCTACCAAGAAAAACGTGGCAAAGTTTTCCCTGCATTGGCGTGTCTGGAGGTTCACCAATGTTGAATGTCACTTGTACGCCACTGCTGTTGCCTAATCTGTTAGATCTACTCTGCTATGGCTTTGACACCAGAATAGAAATGATGTCGCTCTAGTCTGGACAAGAGCATTTTCTGCCGCCTCACGTACTTGGACTGAAGTGTGTGGCTAGCTGCGTCCACACTAAGCACCAGAGCAATGCTGGCTGCTCAACTTTGGAAGGGAAAACTTGCACTCAATACTCTGCACCATAGCTGCAACTCAAAGTGATAATTGAGTTAATAGCGAGAATAAAGTGTGTTGAAAGACCCCTCCCATACTAACCTAGGCTCTCACCTTAGTGAGGCTTGTTACTCAGTCTACCAACCAATAAAGAAAATGCATAACTTTCTACCTTGTGGGGTTTTCTTGATGAGCCCTCCCAGAGGACGGACAGTCCAAAACTCGGGTGTCGTCCGTCTTTCTTTCACAAATCACTGTACCAGAACATGCATGTTGCAATCGCCGTTGTACAGTCAGAATCAGCTAGAAAAATCAAACAGGCTACTGTGATTTGCGCGTGCACTATCTCATTGATACAACCTGTGACCTCTCGGCTGGTGTACATGCTCGTGCAGATGATTGCCTCAGTGGATGTTGACGACGGCAAGCGTTGAGCAATGGAGGAGAAGGCACACCGTTTTGAGAGGCGTGGCTCCTGTCTCTTGTCTCTCTATGTGGAGTCTCCCTGTTGGTAGCAGTGCACGACCAGCTCCATGGATTGCAGCCACCTACACTCATGTCAGTGACACGCATGGACGGCTATTCTTGGTAGCAAAGAGTCTGCCTACATACAAGCAGCAATAACTCTCATGTGTGATTTTTCTAGCCAATTCCGACTGCACAATTGTGTTCACAGCGTGCATATTTGGTGTGGTCTAGTTTTCAGGAAAACAGACGAAGCCTGGGTTTGAGGCTATCGGTTCTGTGGCAGTGCTCACCAAGAAAACCCACAGGCCAGAAAACACTGTATTTTCTTGATTGGCTAGTAGTATGAGTAAGAAGGCTCACAGAGGTGAGGGCCTCGGTTAGTGTGGGAGGGGTCTCTCACTACACCTCATTCTCGTTGTTCACTCAATTGTTACAAACTTGCCGCTGCAGTTCTGGTGCAAAGTCTTGAGTGCAATTCTTCCATCTCACAGCGGAACAGCCAGTGTTTCTCAGGTGCTAGGTCTGGACTTATCAGGCCACACACTTCAGTCCAAGTGCATGAGGCGGCAGAAAATGGTCTTGTCCAGACTAGCGCAAAATGATCTTCATTTTGGTATCAGAGCCATGGCGTAGCGGATGCAGCAGACTGAGCAACAACAGCGGCGTACAGGTGCCATTCAACATTGGTAGACCTCCATACACGCCATTTCAGGGAATAGCTGCGCAGGATTTTTCCACAATAGTTAGCCTCGCCTGGTGGTGGCTTAAAAAAAAAATTCGCGCCATTGACCTGATAGCGGTGGTAGCATAGCTGGTCACACGGCCGACGCAAAGCGGTGAAATACCAACAACGAAGCCGACGCACGTGGCGACAGCACCGTCATGTAGCAAGAAAGTGCCCCCGCTCTTTGCCCCTTTTTCTCTACCTCCTCCTCTCTCTGTACGGGGCGTACCCTTCTTGCTGGGTGCAATCACATCAGTATCTATGGAATCATCACCGCCAGACCCGGAAACCGGAGATTTGGGAAGAAAGGGAAAAAAAGCCCTGATTCCCGCTCTCCCTTGCTTGCTGCCTACCATGCGGCAGGAGTAGCAAGAGCGAGGCAGCATCAGTAGTGTTAGCAGCAGATGAGCAACAGTAGCAGCACCAAGAGCAGAAGCAGCAGCAGCCACACGGCAGCTAGAGTAGCACGTAGCAGTAGATGTAGAAGCACGACATCAGCAGCCGCAACAGCAGCAGCAGTAGTAACATCAACAGCAGCAGCAGCAGCGGCAACATTAGCAGCAGTAATAGCAGCAGAATAAATAGTAGCAGGAGCCATAGTATGAGCAGCAACACTAGCAGTAGGAGTAGCAACTGCATTAGTAGCATCCGCAGCAGTACCTCATAGTGATTGTAGCAGCAGCACACAAGAGCATTGACAACAGCAGTACCACGCAGTAGAAGCAACAGCTTTGCGGTGACTATGGCAGCGTTTGTAGGAGCAGGACAAGGGGCAGGTACCGTGGAAGCTCGCAAGCTTCCGCACAGCTCCGATGGGCTACCGGCCACCAACCTCTAAGCAGTAAAAAAAAAAATTGGCACACCAGAAAACTCCCGAAAAAGGTACTTGATGACTTGTGGGATATTCTTGAAAAGAAAATGGTCAATCTTTCTCCTCGTTCAAATCCTCCAGAAACCTCGTGAGTGAAATGTTTTGACAACTTTCACAGTCCCCTTGCAGTAGACATATCTTTAGTGTCAGTGCCCCCTGCCCAGCACCATGGCCAAACGTGGCACCGCTGGTGCAATTGTGTAAACCTCTGCCAGTGCAACTCCGCCATCTGACCCGGTTGCCGCTCTTCAACAGCAGGTTGACAAATTGCACCAAAATCTTGCCACATTACATTCTACTCAAACGTCTACACCAATTCAGCCACTTATCCCTGGCCAGCCTGGTCCCATGGTCTCTGCTGTAGTACAGACAGTAGTTAAGTAGCAACAGCAGGAAAAATCTGTCTCCAGTGTCCTAGGGTCTCTAGGCGATGTAGTCGGTGCTCAGCATAGGCCTAAGGATTTTGAGACACCACCAATCCATCTTGAGGTAGAAAGGTCTCCATTTTAGGAGCTTCTGTTTCGCTTGTGGGCTTAGGTTGAGGGTCTCTGGACCGACTACATGCTGAAGTATGACTCCTCGTTCCCTGAGCAGCTGTTCAATGCAGGCCGTATAGCTCCAGCCCTCGTCTTTGTCGCACCAAAGAGTGATTGTACTAAACTTGATCCTTTCATCAATGATCCTATTTTTGGCACCATCCCTACCATGCTTCTGGCCAAGCCGTTGTCAATTGCCTTCTGAGGAGCTTTAGCAACCTCACGATGGGTGACTCCAAGTCTGTCACTGCCTATTGGCGCTGTGCATAAGATCTTCTTTGCCAGCTCGGCAAGGCTGGCCCGCCTCCGCTAACCGCTCTCCTCACCATGAAGAATGGCACAACTCTTGGATACGTGAAGATCCTCAACAAATTGGACTTCAACATCTTGGAGACCATCGCGTCCCAACTCCTCCAATGCCTTCTGTCAGACCTGTTTGTGCATGGACTCCGTACCTAGCTTGGTCACCTCCACAGTCGCAGCTGAGCTATACCTCAGCTCCTCCCTCCGACATGACCACATTACACTACCTCCAGACTCCCATGCCCTCTACTCATGAGCGCCAACTGGAGCAGTTCATCGTGCACTGCCTCGACATCCTCTTTGTCAGCCTTGGGAAAGTATGAGTTGTGTTTCTGCTAGTCAGGAGGTCAGATTCAGTTGCCAGACTGAGATCGCTCTCCGCACCGATCCCCCTGTGGGTACCATTGTGTTCCTATTCCCATCTTGGATGATGTCGCCTGGCTTGATGATTGGCAGGCACGCTTTGTGTCTCAGTCTCGTGTAGCGCACATTGCCTGTGTCATGTCAAGTCGTTTAGTGCAATGTTACCGCATCTGTCCACAACCCTGATGGCACCTAGATCATCGACTTCGGCGCTATGCATTACATGACATCTTGAAGTCAGGCATTCAACATTCTTGGCCCAGTTGGTGCTATCCAGAGTATTCAGACTAGGTCCGGTCAGATGCTTCCTGTTCGTGGTATTGGTGTCATCCATTTTTGGGATCTGTCTGGGGATGTCGACGTCACCAATGCATTGTATGTACCTGGTCTTGAGCTCAGCCTTCTGTCTTTCACTGCTCTCGACAGCATATGAATGGATGTTCTACACTTCCATGAAGTTGGTACGGTTACTCTTTGCCCATCTGGTTGTGTGATGTTACATACAGAGTCCCGTGATAACCTGTGGTACGCCACTGGTTTGTCTGTTGCGTCCTCAGCCCTGTCCTTGGACAAGGCGCATGTCTTTTTCAGGAGGATTCTATCCCCACAGTGCACTCAGTTCCTACACTGCTGCATGTGCCACGTATACAACTCTGCCGTTGAGAGCATGCTCTGCACCTAGCCTGCCTTTAACCTCAACCCAGCCACTTTCAAGTTAACTTGCAAACATGAATGCATCCACTTCCCTCAGGGCAAGATATACAGGTCCTCGTATCTTTTGTCCTCTTCTTTAGCCTCCCACCTGCTTGCACTGGTCCACTCTGATCGGTCCCTTACCTGTCGAGTCTCATAAGGAGCGGGGTCATTACATGCTCACCCTCACTGACTACTCTTGCTTTTGGAGGTTGTGTTTCCTCCAGAAAAAGAGTGATGCAATGGCTGCGATTCGTGATTGGCTTCTCGCTACAGAGCACGATTGTGGTCCTCCTTTTTTTCGTCTCTGTCTTGACCATGATGGTTCATTTATGGAGGAGGCGGATGCTTTCCCGAGGAACCGGGGCGTTAGCAATGAGACCTCTACGCCCTACATTTTAGAGTAGAAGGGTGTTTCTGAGCGCTAGAACTGCACCATGGCTGATGAGATCCGCACTACGACCATTGAGTCAGGTCTTTCCGAGGGCTTCTTCCTTGAGGCCATGCCGTATATGACCTAGGTTTGAAACAGAGTTTCCCATGTTCCCTTGTCCCATCCCATCACCCCCTACCAGTCTTGGTGTGGACAGCGTACAGATCTTCGTCGTGCGCTCGTCTCGGGTTGTGTCCCTAGTGTCTGACTCCCGGAGGACCAGAAAGATGGCAAACCAGCTCCCCGTGGTCATTCATGCAACTTTCTTGGGTTGTCTTTTCAGTCAAAGGCTGGGCAGCTCGGGAATTTCTTTCAGCACCGCGTCATCCAGTCTCATGACGCATCGTTCTTCAAGGAGTGTTTTCCCTGCAATCTCCCTTTTGTACATGCCAGGACCCTACTAGGCCTGTCACCACCATCGTGTGGGGGAGACTCTGAACCAGTGCACGACGTTGCTCCTTGTTCATGAATGCCTGGGGTCCCTAGTTATGCCACGTCGCCTACGCATGATCACACATCGGAAACCCCCGCCATACCAGAGTCCCCATCTGATTCTGTTCTTCCAGTTTCTCCCCAGGCAACCGAGTCCACCTCTTTGGCCACTGACTCCGCTGACGAGGTGAGTGAGTCTATTTCTCCGGCCGCTAAATCTGCCACCCAAACAGAGTCATTCACTCTGGTTGCTGACTCGGTCCATCAGGCGAGCAGTTCCTTGGCTCGTGAGCCGGTCACTCCAATGGAGCGAACCGTCCTTTCCTTGCCTCCTCAAGCCCAACGCGTCCACTCATCTAGTTTCAATCTCACATACTCACGCACTCATGGTGGTCGTCTTCATCCACGTACCCCAATGTCTCCAACAGGCATGCGTCCTGCAATGATCCGGCCGCCCCCTGGCCAATACCCTCCATCCCATGCCCCCATCTCATACTGTGGTGAGTGGGGATCCAGGGACGAAGACCTTGGGTCTGAATGCCATTGCCGTCGTCACAGTGGACCTTCATCATGGATCTCTATTGGGTTATGCCCCTGTATCTCAGGAGCATCAACGTGATTTTCGTGTCTCGCTGTCTTGTGCTCTAGAGGGCTTTGGCAGGGCTCTTCTATTGACAGTTAGGTCCTCTTTGCAGGCAGTCAGCCCATAGAGCCTCCATGAGGCTAGGGCCACACCTAATGTTGCCATGTGGGATGCTGCTTACAAGGAGGAGCTGGTTGCCATTGATGAGTACGCTGTGTATGAGCTAGTGGACTTGCCCCCAGGCCCCAAAGCCTTTAGGGCCAAGTGGGTCTTCCGTCTCAAGAAGAAGCCAAATGGTACGCTGAAAAAGAACAAAGCCCGGCTCACAGCCAAGGGTTTTTTACAGGTACCATGAGTGGACTTTGACCACATCTTTGCACCGGTTGGCCGTTACACCACAAGTCGTGCGCTCTTTAGCATGGTCACATAGCATGGCTGGGAGCTCCTCCAGATGGGCGTGAGCAATGCTTCCTTCCGTGTGACTCTCGATGGTGAGGAGCTCGACAAGGTCCAACCCTCTGAATTTGAAGGTGGTACACGTCATGTTTGGCAGCTTTGAAAGGCCCTCTATGGCCTGAAACAATCACCTATGTGCTAGAAAACAGAGATCAGCCGCACCCCCTTGAACGGTGGCCTGGTGCATAGCACCACAAATCCAGCCCTCTCCTTCACCCCAATCGGAACCACCCAAGTCACCGTGCTTGTTTATGTGGATGATGTGCTCATCGGGCCATCTGACCTGAGCGCTGTCCAGTGAGTGAAGGATTTGCTGCAATCCACTGACAAGATGAAAGACCTTGGGCCTTCACAGGTAGTTCTGGGCATGGAGATCGAGCGTGATCGCACCCACGGTGTTCTACGTGTGCATCAAGCAGCCTACGTGCAGATTTTAGCCGAGCGCTTTGGGGACCTCTTGCCCAATGTACATAGTGCATATACATCCATCGCCCAGATGGTAAGATGAAGTTGAAAGTTTCTGATGCCGACACACTCGGTGTGGGTGTGGATGTGACAAATATTCTTTGTGTCACCGGGTCACTCATGTTCCTGGCCACCACCACGAAGCCGGAAATTGCCTTTGCCATAAATGAGCTCGCCCGATTCTCCCAGTCCCCACACCAGTTGCATCTAGATGCAACCATGCGTGTGGTGCTATACATTGTCTCCACCTTATGTCATGAACTGACGTTTCATCACCAGCCGTCTGTAGTTGCTGACGACTACATCGACAGTGACTGGGCTGGGAGTATAGACGCTAAGAATTGCAATGGGTGGATGTTTCTCATTGACGATATGACTGCTTTGTGGGGAGTGGGAAACAGGGGTGCATTGCACGCAGCACTACCAAGACTGAGTATGTGGCATTGGACGCCGATGCATGTGAGAGTGTGTGGCTCCGTCGTCTGATGTGTAAGTTTTGTTGGCCTACATCGTCCATCACGCTATACTGTGATGATGAGATCTCCATGGCTGTTGCAAACACCAATTGCATTCATGACAAACACACAAAGCGCACTAATGTGGAGTATCACTATGTACACACTTTGTTGGATGAGGCAGCATCCAAATTGTGTGGATCGATCGTGTACTGCAGGTAGCTGACTTCTTGACCAAGGTGGTCAAACGGACATCGTTCAAGAAAGCCGTAAGTCTAGTTGGTCTGCATCCGTGAATGCACAGTCATGCATTCCTGAGTTCCCTATATGCCCTAACCTTTCATGTGCTCATGATCGCATTTTTGTGGCTTTGGCAAACTGTGGAGGCATGAGGGCTTGGGGGAGCATGATATTGGTGTGTATTCTGGATGAATGATCTTTTCATGTGCATGTACATTGATGCCCACAGGTCAGAGTGGAGTGTTTCAATTTGTGCGTGCACTGTCTTAGTGATCTGTACAGTGACCGCTCGGCTGGTGTACATGCTTGTGGAGACGACTGACTTGGTGGACGTTGATGAAAGTGGGTGTTGAGCGATGGAGGGGACATTGCATTGTTTTGAGCGGTTTGGTTCCTGCCAATCTCTGTGGAGGCTCCCACTTAGTAGCAGTGTACGGCCAACTCCGTTGCCAGCAGCCACCGATGCTCATGTCACCAAAACTCATGGATAGATGTTCTTGGTAGCATGGAGTTTTCCTAGGTACAGGCAGTTATAGCTCTCATGTATGATTTTTCTAGCTGACTGTGACGGCAGGACTGAGTTCGCAACGTGCATATTCTGGTTTGGTCTAGTTTTTTTTGGGAAAACAGACGACGCCAGGGTTTGGAGCTATCAATCCTCTGGCAGGGCAGACAGAAAAAACTCCCACAAGCCAGAAAATAGTGCATTTTCTTGATTGGCTGGTAGATTGAGTAACAAGGTTCACAGATGTGAGGGCCAAGGTTAGTGTTGGAGGGGTCTCACACCACACCTCATTCTTTCTGTGAATTCAGTTGTTACCCACTTTCAGCTGCAGTTCTGGCACTAAGTCCTGAGTGCAGTTTTCCCCTTTTACAGCTGAGTAGCGAGCACTGCTCAGGCGCTAAGTCTGGATGCAGCAGGCCATGCACTTCATTCCAATTGCGCGAGGCTGCAGGAAATGGTATTGTCCAGAGAAACGCAGCGTTATTTCCATTTCAGGGGAGTTAATGCTGCTTGAACCTAGGTAGAAACTGTGCTACCAAGAAAATCCATCCACGACTGTTGGTGACATGAGCGTCGGTCGGTGCTATTGATGGAGCTGGCCACGTACTACTACCAAGTGGGAAACCCCACACACGGAGACGGGAGCCACACCTCACAAAAATGTGCAATACTCCCTCCATCACTCTTTGCCCGCCGTTGTCAACGTACACCGAGTCAATCATCTACACAAGCCGATAGGTCACACTACGGATGAGTGAGAGTGCACGCACAGATCACAACATATGGATCTTGACACCGACCGAGAAAAATCCATCAGCCATGCATGGGGATGAACTGTAGTTACTAGCTTGCTTTGCTCATGGAGAAGGGTGAGAGAGCGACAGTGAGTAGGAGAGTGTCCCACGCCATGAATCTGGTAGGTTTTGTGTTAGAATCAGAATTCACAACCAAGACAAGGAACCGATGGGGGAGAGAGATTCTGTCACCAGTGAGTGCACACCTACAGAAAACACTCAAATGAGCGTGCACCGCCACCAGGGGGTCGAGCCTGCCCTCTCGGAATCACCCGAGGATGGCTTCTCACCAGTGTGTGGTCTGAAACCGACATGGTTGCTCCCAAGGATCAGCACCCGAGATAACATGCACCTCCCCCAAAACATTTAGAGTCAAGCAACCATGATGCAGGCATTGGCAGTGAGAATGTACGAGGCCTAGCATGTACCACATCACAGCAAGATAGTCAAATGGGGGCCATGGTCGTGCCAGAGAGCAGTCCTGGGTATCTTGACAGCTGTACAAAGAAGCTAATGTAGCCATGGTCACTCAATTTGTACAACTGTGTGTTGGTGTGTGTGGCTTCCACCCGTCACGAGCGACGGCCAGGAGAGCAGCGGTACAGGAGAGTGCGACGACATGCTCCCCGATGCGGACTACAGAGGCAACGGTACGTCAGCAGGTAGTGGACCAGCCATTCGCAGCTAACCGACGACTGTCCCAGTGTCCTGGATGTTGTCTCGAACCTTCTGAATTTTTTCTGCAGCCTATCCTTGATGGGGACGCACCTAGCGCCGGAGCACCAACGAGTGGTGGCTCCACCCACTAGCAGCTGCCAAAGAGCTGCCACGACGTACTGGGTGCTTGCCGGGGTGCTTTGCGGTTTTTCTGCAGATGCTAGAGTTTTCTCAGTGGACTGGCTCTTGAGCCCGATTTGTATGTTTTGCATTGTCTGTCCACCAATTGGTGCTGGACTTATGCGTGTGACTAGTTGTAGCATCCGGCTCAAGATTTTGCATCTCTAGGTTCAGACGGCGTAGCGTTTTGATTTGTCTGTGAAGAGATATAGCCAAAACAATATTTTTGGGCCGGTTTTAGGACAGACCTTGCACTGCCGCGTGCAACACCCGTCATGCGCCGCAGTAGGTGTTTATGCTGTGGACCTGTCATTTGTTAACTCTCTGTAAATACATTCAGTTATGTGCTTCCTGACACTATGTACGTGTCCCTACCCAGACCCTTGCAGTTTTGTGCATGACTTGTGAATGTCGTCACACACTGACTGAGCGCTGACGCTTAGTCAAGTGGAAAGTGGTTAGGAAGGTTCTGGAAAGTTTCTCTTGGTATCATAGCAAAGGAGCCAAAGCTCGTTGTGTTGTGTTACATGGACGTAGTAGTAGGAGCAGCAGCAGTGAGCGGCAACCACCCATAGCAGCAGGAGCAGATCCTGGAGGGACCCACCATGACTACATTGTAGGAGAGTGGTAGAGGTAGCACAGACAACGTCAATAGCTACAAGCATCAGCGGCTACGGGTAGCAGCCACTACAATAGCAGCACCAGGTGGTAGTAGCAGCCGTGTCCGGCTACCGGTTTGTAAAAAAAAACAAAACACAGGAGAAGCAACCCGTAGGAGAAGCAGCAGCTTGCGGCAGCGGCTGTGAGCAGTGGCAGCATGCAACAGTGCTAGCAGCTAACAACAACAGCGGCATCAGCATCAGCAACCATAAGTTGCAACAGAAGCGCAGCAGCTGGAGCACAAACCGCAGTAGCAATAGCTGGGAGCAGCCACAGCAGCAGGTGCAGGAGCGGCGATTAACAGCAGCAATGACTGCTGACAGCAGCAGTGACGACTGACAGCCACAGCCACAGCAGCAGTCGTAGCAACAGCAGCGACAGCACGCACATGTAGCAGTAGTGGTGGTGGGCAGCAGCCGCAACAGTAGCAGTGGCGGCAATCAGCTGCAGCGGCAGCTGCAGCAGGTGGCAAGAGCAAAAAGAAGCAGTAGAAGCGAGCGGCAACATCAGCAGGCGGCTGCGAGTAGCTGTAGCAAGCAGCAGTGAGCAGCAACATCAGCACTAGCCGCGGCAAGCAGCTAGAACAGCAGCCACAGCAGCTACGGGCAGCAGGCACAGTGGTAGCAGCAGCAGCGGCAGCGGCAGCAGGAAGCTGCATCGCGCGGATGCAGCTTCTCATGCCCATAACAGTAGTAGCAGGAACATTGCGCATAGTAGTGGGAGCCGAAGTGGTAGCAGCCACCGCTGCTGCTTGCTTGCAGCGCAAAGCTACATTGCAGCTTCGTGCTACGAGCGGGCTCGCTCACACGCAAGCTCCCTCCATGGGCTCGCTCGAGGCAAGGCTCCAGCCTGCACACACAAAAGAATAAAGGAAGAGGATTGAAGGGGAGCCCTCAAGTGGGGCACCCCAGAAAACCCCAAAGGGGACATCCGAGGAGGTGGCACCATCACAAAACAAAAAAAAGGGGAGAAAGAGGAGAGAGGGGTCCTCAAGTGGGGCATTCGAGTAAGACCCGAGAAAGGGTATCCCACTGGCGATGAGCGTTTGGTGAGCACACAAGAAAAGGGGGGTGAGGTATGCTTTTTCTTGGTTGGGATTTTGACCTTTTAGTGTTGCTTGAGGCCACCACCGTCAGCTGACGACGTGAACCATTGTAGCAGGAGCCACGGCGAGAGTCTTAGTAGTAGCAACAGCATTGAAGGTGGCTTGAGGCCACAACCATCTATTGACGACGACACCCGGTACAGTATAGGCGGCATCGAAGGTGATCTGATGTCGCACGTTCCCATAGTTGCACCATCGCCATCTGGTGCAATATTCTAGCAACACATGACGCCTGAGGTTGTCGCCATGACTGACGACATCGCAGCCCGTCTAAGAGACGTTGCTGCATTTGTATCCTCCATGTGGTTCCTTGCACTACCATGACCGAGTGTGTGAGACTATCACCTACGCTCAGCTCTTGACATGAACTGCACAGTGTGGCCGTGGGCGTTGCCGGCGTTGTGGTCTGCGCCAGAGCCTCAGCCGTGGCAGCCGCCACATGCGTAGTGGTCGATACAACCGTGGCACGCGTCCCACTTGTCTTCAAGGTTTTTGTGCTACTACTCTCAAGATAGGCAGCATAGCTGGCGCTAGTGCCGACACCGCCCTCCTGGGTGGCATCCCCCTCTGATGCAATCCTCTATACCTCCTCCTTCAGTGGATACGTCACAGAGTGATGCCACAGCGCTTCTGCATGGAGATATGGCCGCCCTACGCATGGAGGTCCAGAACCTCAAGTGCATGGTCCAACATCTCCTTGACCACGTGACTTCTGAGCAAGCTGCCACCCCGTCGCACGTGTCACCTCCCACTTCATCTTCATCTTTCTCCCAATCCTGCATCCCATCCTCCAACAATGCTAGTATGCCAGATCTTTCACCTACATCCGTTGCCCTCCACTCCTTCTTGAAGGCTGTTGGCATCATAGCGACGGACGGACCCTGAGCCCCTGGCCGTACTGCTCATGCTTGCACTTGTCGTGCGCGGCTGCGAGCTGATTGTCTTGCATGTCACGCGCAGGTAGCACCATCACATGCGGCTGTGGGAGGAGTCACATGTGATGAGACCCCCTTGTCTCCTGTCCACAGGTCAGTCTGCCGAGTTCCCACACCTCCTAGCGAGATGACAGACGTGGAGGGGATGGATTGTCTGTTGACGACCTCGGTGGAGCTCAGCATTGTTGAGGCGACTGTTGTACAGCATTGGATGGTTGAGGCGGATGATGTTACACAGCATAATCAGTTAGTAGAGAGTTTGGCAGGGGGAGATGTTTGCCCTGATGGAGACTCTTGTCGGAGGAGGATTGGTCAGATGCTGAGTCAGAGTCAGGGATGGAGATGGTCATTGTTGATACCTTGGTGGATGACGTAACAACGGCCGATGCAGGAGCTGCGCCTGACATTGTTCGCGCTCCCGCATGAGCCAGTGTGGAGACAGCTGCCATGGTGCCAGGAGCAACAGCAGAAGGAGTAGGTGATAGAAATGCAGATGCTCGGCCCACAGTACACGCCCAGGTGTTTCTGACAGATACCGCTGGGTAGAGGAGCACGTGGCGGACAGCCAAGACGAGGAAGACTTCCTCTATGGAGATGTATCGACCATCGTGGAATTGTTGGACGAAGGGCTTGAGGCAGACATAGAGGCCCAGTGTGTTGCTATTTTTGCAGTAGCTATGGCACGAGCACGAGGGGACCTGTTGTAACTGACAACAGGTGTCCGCGTGTGCGGCGTGGAGGATGCAAAGCAAGCTGCGGACCTCTGGCTAATCGCTGCTCTCACCGATGTCGCTGACACCGTGGCGTCTTTAACTAACGACATAGCTACTCTCATCCGAGGTACCCTAGTGCCTATTCTCCTCGATTGACAAGCAGGGGCAGTTGTGGCTGGAGCGGAGGCACACATGCAGATTCTCATGGCCGAGCTCCAAGAGGCCAGCAACTGCTGTTACACTACGGATGTTCCACCAAAACGGGCTATCAAGGAGTGTGTGGAGGATATACACATGTGTCTCGAGGCAGTTGAGTGGCCTGTACAAGATGCACTTCTGGGACAAGTGGATCTCAAGCAGCAAGTGGATGATGGACTGTGCACTAGGGGTCGCGAGGAGCACCACGGTACAGACCGCACCTTTGATGACCGGGACGTCACCGTGGATGCAACCGTACCTACACTTGCCAACATCGAGCCAGAAGCTGATGGCCAAGCAACAGGTGTGCCACGAGTAATATGTGCCTTCGTCGCAACCATTCCTACAGTCCGAGATGGCTTACGTGGCGACTCATTGTCCAGCGCTTATGCTCTATCAGCACCTCGTGGCCCGGCAACACTTGAGTCGACGACTGACATAGAGGACGTTGACTTGTGCGACGAGATGGCGTAGCTATACTCCTTTCTACAAGTTGAGACCACGGGGTTGCAAGAGGCTCGTGCCGACGCACACACGATCCAGGTCCATCGTTAGGTTTGTTCCACGATTGGCCGCATACATGGCGCAGAAACAGCCAGCCAGTCAGCTACCGCGTTAGAGTTCATCAAGCTCCACACGCGCCTCGACGCTCCGGAGGCCACGGAGGACGCGGAGGCCGCGAGGCAATATTCAGCTCAGTATTTGGAGGCCATACAACAGGCGATTGTTTTGAAGGAGGCCCTTAGCGCTAGACCAGTCACGTCAGTAGATGACGACAGCAGGAACGTCGATGACAGCGACGACGGTGCTCTGGGATGAGGCTCTGTGCGAGCACATCCCACCAGCATCATCATCGCCCTTGCTGTTGCTGTGCTGGGGTATGTGGCTATGGGGGAGCTGTGCTCCCTCCTTAGGGATTGTGTTGCGAGCAGATATCAGCTTTGCTCACATTGTCAGCCTCTATAGCCCAGGGGGAGTGTTGGTGTGTGGGCTTTGGCGTGACACTCTTTTCAGGACAACGAGGTTACTTGGGGAGCGGCACGATTCTAGGGTCGAGGTTATGCTGGTCAAGACCCGTGCACCTGGTGAGTTCTACCTGTGTGACATGGAGACCTATTGCTTACATGTGTTATGCATGATACATGCATGGTGTGGTCGAGATCCGGACACCCGGAGACATTTTCCGTGGTCAAGAGGAGACCTTGTTTCTCTGTCTCTCTTGCATGATGCTTGACATATGTTATGCATGATTCATGCATGATGTGGTCGAGACCCGGGCACCCAGAGACATTTTCCGGGGTCACGAGGAGACCTTGTTTCTCTGTCTCTCTTACATGATGTTTGACACGTAGGTGTGCTATTGACTTCTTGCATGGTCCAGACCCGGGTGTTGGTTTGTGTGGCTTCCACCCGTCCCGACTGACGCTGATCCATTATCCATGTGATAGAGGAGGGCGTGACGACACGTCGAGCCTCCGGAGTGTCCCGAGACTTCTCCTACACCAACAACAACGTCGGCGAGACGCGGTCAATGCGTTCCAGCAGCCCTGTTGGCTTCTCCGGAGCTAGGAGAGTTTCCTCGGTGGGTAGAGACCCACGCACCCGGTGGACTGTACCAGTGCGACGAGGAGACCCGGTGGCTGTACTAGCGCTTACGATTTTCAAAGCCATGTGTGACGTCTGGACCTTGATTACGAGATTTTTTGGCACTGCTCCTATTTCCTTGGTGGTCAAGACCCGGTCACTCAGAGAGCTGTTCCGGTGCCTCAAGGAGACCACCGCTATTGTTATCATGGTGTACGTAGTGTGTTCTCCCCGCTAAATCCTTTGGGTTCAACGGGGCTACCGGTGCCCCTACTTAAGCCCGCTAGGGACTTATTTGCATTCTCCTCCTTGTTCCTTTATACTCAGCATTCCAAGCTTTGGCAAATTCATGTTGTTTTGCATTGCAGTCACACACAGAGCTCATGTTGCATGGGCCCGCACGCCCTAAAATTTTTCCAATTTGGTATCAGAGTACAGGGGGGCATGTGAGCAGCGGGAGCAGTGGTAGGCGAAACGCAAAGAGAGTACGCCACGTGGCACCACGCCGGTAGCAACGTGAGAGAGCGCAAATTGATCGCACTTGATCGCTAGAGGGGTGGTGAGTAGCGTAGAACAGCAGCAGCAGCAGTAGTAGTGGCAGTAGCAGCATCAGCGGCAGGCGGCAGAATTTGCAACAGGTGCGCCTATAGCTATAGTAGCAGCAGAATCTGTAGTGCAGCATAACAACAGCAGGAGCAGCGGCGGCAGGAGTGGCAGCGCACAATAGTAGTACCAGCTATAGTAGTAGCAAGCAGCTATAGCAACAACAAGCAGTAACAGCAGTGGTAGATGTTGGGCCACACAATTGCAGTAGTAGTAGCGATGACAATAGTAGCGACGGCGCACAGCAGGAGCAGAAGTGGCGGTAGCTGCAAGCAGTAGCGGTGCATAGCAGCAAGAAGCAGCAGCAGCAACAACATTGGCGTACGGCAACAATTATAGCAGTGCTGGCAGCAACAATCAGCAGCAGCTGTTACTGCGCGGAGTAGCGGCAGCAAAAGCAGCTGCAGTAGTAGCAATCGCAGCAATTGCATCGCAATAGCTGCAGCATCTACAGCTACTGCACAGAGCAATAGCAGCAACAGCAATAGTAACCACAGAGCAGTAGCCTACCGCTGTAGCTACTGCTCCCGAAGCGAGGAGGGCCTCGCAGCCCTCCTCTGAGGGCCCCCTCCCTTCCCTCTCAGAGGGGCCCCCTCCAGCCCCATTAAGGAGGCCCCCTCGGAGGGGGGCTTGTCGGGCCCGTGATCCCCCTCGACCCTGTCGGCCCCGTCGACCGAGCTACGGAGGGGGCGGACGGCAAGGGAGCGGCCGACCCCTTCCCCCTCCTCCCCCCCCTTCCTCGCTCCCACCCACCTCGCTCGCTCGCCGGTGCGAGCGAGCAAGCGTGCACGCAAGGGGTCAGTCCCCTCCCCTCCTTTCTTTTCTCCATTGCCCCACATTAGGGGCAATCAAAAAACGGGGGGATAAGAAAAAATGCAAAAAGGGGTACGCCTGATAGCAAGTAGAAAAGAAATAAAAAGCATAGAACTTGGGTTGAAGGTGAGCAGAGGGGAGAATAAAGAAAAAAAAGGTGGAGGGTGAGAGCAAAAGAAAAACACAAAACGGGGCCTGAGGGAAAGAGAATAAAGACAAAACAAATATGTACAACTACTCCCACCGAAGCAGTAGCAACTTTCGTGGCAGCAATAGCAGTGGCGGACGGAGTTGCAACGACTACAAAGTGAGGGGTATGTTGAATGTTTTTGCCCCTTGTTCAGTGTTGTAGGACGGATCAGGAATGCTCTGCCCCTTGTGGAGGTATGACCCCTAGATCCGTTGTAGTGTGACTCAACTATGCTCTGTCTCTTGTGAGATATGACCTGTGAGTACACCATGTGGGTGAGTGGTTACCTTGGCCATTTTGTTGATTTGGCCAAGTGAGAGGTCATGAGGTCGATCCTGGCCCCATGCATATCTTGTTTGCTGTGGAAGCTTCCAAGAAAGAAAGTCCGTAGCTTCTTGGACGCTACATGGTTGGTCTGTCACCTTGACACTAGGATGCTTATGTGTCAAGCCCACAGTGCAAGTCTATTGGTGATGTGGATGGTTCAGGCCACTTCCCAGGAATGTGCTTTTGAGTTCTTGGACTGGACTTACAGCTATAAAAGGACTTGTCTTGCATGCTGATCAATCAACCCTTGCTTGATGCTCTCTTGCGTATTGACGACTTGAGCTCTTCTTGAGATGTAATGCTAAGGCGTTAGTACTCTTGAAGGTGAAGTGTATGCCTGATTAAGTTTGGGGTGCATGACACATGTCAACAAAGGAAGAAGGCCTAAAAACCTTTGTGAGCTTTTCGGTTTCGCGGCTTCTCTGCCAGAGGTGGTTAGCTCAATAGCTAACAAAGGGTTATGGGCCCACTCCTCTGGTTAGGGAAGTTTCACGCACGCAACCGCTAAGGTCACAAGCAGTGAGAGCGCCTCCGCTCTCACCCAACTTCTCTGTTTGCAGGGCAATATCAGCAGGAGGGGAATGCAACACATCTGCACCTTTCTACCTTGGGAGCTGACATCAGCCTACATCAGCCTACATCAGCCTACATCTGCTTCCAACGGCCAACAGTAACAGGGGAAGCAGTTTCCTCTTTTCACCAACAGCCTACAGCGGCCTCAAACACAGGTTCATCGGCATCAACAACAGGCGCAGCAGCTAAAGCAGTTGTAGTTGTGGGGATGGCAGGGACAGGGGAACCAGGGAATCATTCGCCCATCCTCAAGTTTGATGGAGAGGGGTTTGCACTGTGGAAGTGGCAGTTTGAGATCATCATGGATGACAAAGATCTGCTAGGATATTTTGATGGAAGTATCCCAGCACCAAAGGAGGAGGGTGCTGACCTTGTGGCATGGGTCAAGCTCAACAAGAAGGCTCTCGCCATTCTTGTGTCCTCCATACAACCCTCAGTCCTTTCACACATCAGCGGTTGTACAGTGGCAGCCGCGGCATACGCCAAACTCGGCAAGGTGTTTCAGTCCTCCTCACTTGCCAACCGTCTCTTCATTCTACAAAACCTCATCAGCATGAGGCTTGGTGAAGGGGAGGATGTCTCCGCCTTNGGTGGAGTTTCCGACCTCAAGCTAGAGGGGGTGGTCTACTTGCCCTCCTTCACAGCCAACCTGCTCTCCGTCTCTAAGATAACTGACCATGGCATGACAGTGGTCTTTACAGAGAAGGAAGCAGTGATAGTTCCCACCAAGGACATCAACATTTCCTACTCTTCCCAGAAGGTTGTCGCACACGTTCCTCGCGTTGATGGACTCTACGTCTTGCAGACCAAAACGACAACTTCAACGGCTGAATCTTTGGCCGAAAGTGATGATGAGGAGAGCAACGATGCAGACTCAGATGAGGAAGGACATGTTGGAGCAGCGGAAGCAGTGGAAGCAGATGATTCGGCAACAAAACCGCAAGCGAATGCAGCCACTGGGGCTGTTCATTCTAACCTGTGCACATCCTCCAAGAACCTGTGGCACAGGCGCTTTGGACACGTGGCTCATTGCACATTGGAGCTCATGGGAAAGCAGGAGCTAGTGCGTGGGATGGAGCTAGGTGATGAGGTGGAGGGAGTGGAGATCATGTGTGAGCCATGCCTTCAAGGCAAGGCAAAAAGGAAACCCTTCAAGCGCAATGGAACGCGTGCTCTCGCACCTCTTGATCTTGTCCACTCTGACGTATGTGGTCCCTTTCGCATACCATCAAATGGAGGCAGCCGATATTTCCTCACATGCATCG
>SZWC01001000.1:217655-241891 GCA_023375785.1 Penium margaritaceum
GGCATGGTCAACGCAAGTGATGACGAATGATGATGGTCACTGACGCAAGGTGCAAGGGAGAGATTTGTTGAATGTTTTTGCCCCTTGTTCAGTGTTGTAGGACGGATCAGGAATGCTCTGCCCCTTGTGGAGGTATGACCCCTAGATCCGTTGTAGTGTGACTCAACTATGCTCTGTCTCTTGTGAGATATGACCTGTGAGTACACCATGTGGGTGAGTGGTTACCTTGGCCATTTTGTTGATTTGGCCAAGTGAGAGGTCATGAGGTCGATCCTGGCCCCATGCATATCTTGTTTGCTGTGGAAGCTTCCAAGAAAGAAAGTCCGTAGCTTCTTGGACGCTACATGGTTGGTCTGTCACCTTGACACTAGGATGCTTATGTGTCAAGCCCACAGTGCAAGTCTATTGGTGATGTGGCTGGTTCAGGCCACTTCCCAGGAATGTGCTTTTGAGTTCTAGGACTGGACAGACAGCTATAAAAGGACTTGTCTTGCATGCTGATCAATCAACCCTTGCTTGATGCTCTCTTGCGTATTGACGACTTGAGCTCTTCTTGAGATGTAATGCTAAGGCGTTAGTACTCTTGAAGGTGAAGTGTATGCCTGATTAAGTTTGGGGTGCATGACACATGTCAACAAAGGAAGAAGGCCTAAAAACCTTTGTGAGCTTTTCGGTTTCGCGGCTTCTCTGCCAGAGGTGGTTAGCTCAATAGCTAACAGGATAGTTGCAGCTGCGTTTACACTCCCTCCTTCCCAGCTGACAAGAGATTGTCGTCGGTGGCGATTTTTGTTTCGAGACGCATCATTGACCGACGTCTCCTTGGGGCCCGTGGATTGGTGTGTGCAGTTCACTCTGGAGGATCGGCGGCGGATTCAAGATTTTCCATCTCCGAGGGCTATGTTGTCTACCGCTTGGAGCAGCAGCCACACCTGCACCCGCCACCTCTTCTGGTCTTGGAGCAGTCTTCACTCAATTAGTGGCAACAACATTAGTATCCGCAGCTGGTCAGACTCCATTCTCCAGGCTTGTTGTGGTAGCGCAGCACGTGCTGTCTGGTCACGTTTGCTGAATCTGACATCGTGACGTCCAGGAGTGACAATACCTATTGGTCTTATCCTCTCCCGCGGCTTGGTGTTTACCACTGGGAGTAGGTGCCCTGGGCACCTATCTATCGTTCAGCGCACGAGATGAGTGCGCAGACATTTGAGCAGGCACCCTGCACGTTCGCCTGCTATTACTATGGTGATGGATCTCATGGTTGGCATCGCTACTGGACGCACCCTCGCGGCTGGCATCCACCTTGGCTTCACCCTCGTCCGAGCTTGCGTCCTCTATAGCATACGGATATGCCGGCATTGGTAGATCCCCTAGCTGGACCTCTGACAAGCATATATGCCGAGATCCACAGCCTACGGCAGGTGGTACAACGTCTTTGTGCCCTCGTTGTCACCGAGCGTGCTTCTTCTACTAGTTTGTTGATGGTCTCTTCAACGATATCTCCTACATCCTCTTTTTCTTCCTCATTCAATGGTGTCCCTTCAGCTTCACCTGTCGGCCTATCCCTGGCTGCCACCATTCTCTCAATCCTCCACTCACTTACGACCATGACGCCACCTCGTGATGACATGTATGCATGCAGTTGTTCCAACCGTGTGTCCCCATGGCGTTGGCATCAGCGCTCCGCACGCCGTACTTGCGCCGGTTTTGATACACCCTCCACCTCCTCGGCTTCCGTTGTAGTACATGTCGAGGGAGAGTGTGGTCATTGCGTATTGCCTGTTGTAACCATAGCGACAGGATTTGCACTCACGCCAGACCGTGGTGCGCGAGCCTCCACTCAGGCAGACTTGGATGATACAGTGACAGCACATGGCATGGAGTCTGATTCCAACATGGCGTTCATGGTGGAGGTTTGCCTGTCATCGTCCGGGCAGGATCCAGATCTTCCACAATAGCAAGTGACATCAGGAGGAGAGCAGACATGGCGTCCCTGGACAGTGTCACTTACGGCTCCAACCGGTGGAATCCCAGGGGTGGCACAGGCATCCCGTACGAACCGGGATGGATGAACCGGAATTTTGGGGGAGAGTGTGTAGCAGACTCACTCCAATCTTAAGGATGTTGGAGTACTTGGGACGTGCATGTCATCGAGGTCGACATCTACGTTGGGGCAGCAGCTGGATGTTTTACAGCAACATGCTGCATCACGAGGACTGTAGGTCCCGCGTGCCTTGGCGGTGCCACTCACGACTCTGATCGGTAGCAACTTGGCGGTGGCACAGGAGTATCGTGCTGATCGGGATGTCCCATGTGGATTTCTGGGGGCATTGGCGCATAGAACTCACACCTGCCCGACATCGGTCGCAATGCATGAGTAGAGTCGACTGGCTGGTCTTTTAGAGGTTGAGGCATTCTTGAGGGCAGCAGTTCTGAGAGATGCCACTGGGACATATGCTCCAGCAGACACAGTAGGCACCACCTTCAGCGTGAGGACCACCTTCAGCGTGAGGAGTCGTCGATGTGCCCAGAGTCTACGGGATCCCGTACACAAGACGGAGCAGCGACACACATGACGGTGTTCCATGGTGGTCCTCACTCCGTTATCGAGCGCGTGGCAGCGACCAGTCTTCCCAACGAGACGGTGCGTGAGTGCCAACTACGCTTGCTGGTTTCCTTGATGGGCATTGTCGAGTCGGAGTCCTGCACAACTGTGTCCACTATGGCGACAGTCAAAAACAGTGGAGCACATCCGTACACGTAGATGGAGTCGCCTTGACAGCAGGAGCTGACATCTACCCCTTGGTGTTCACCTGCTTGTGATCCTACTGATCACATTGATGCTGAAAGCGGCAATACCGACACGGATGACATTTCCACATGCTCCACGAACTCTGACAACTCCTCCTTCTCCTTCTTTCTTGGCATGCTACCACTTACTCCTCGTATGACAGGTACAATCTGTGGTCTGGATGTGACACCTGTAGTTGCATCCGATGTTCCGGCGTCTCAGCAGTTTGCGAGTTTGGTTGACCCCCAGGAGGATGCTGCAGTACCGGCTCCATCGTCTTTAGCAGGAGAGATGCAGATAGAGCTATACTCGCGAGTATTGCATTCTGCATGTGTAGCATCCAGTGGTTTATCCTACGCGACGCAGACATGGGCAACCTCCACATATCCGAGGCAGATTGTGCTGACTTACAGGAGCGTGTAGTGATGCTGCAGCGGGAGGTGATGGCAGCACGTGAGCGATTTTCAGAGGAGGGGAGCATCAGCACTATCGGCATGAGATTTCCACTACCAAGACCTCACATTCTCATACTCAGGGAGGATCCTATAGCAGCTCTGAGTATGACATTCTATGGAGGCACTACCATAGGAGAGCTGAGTGTGCCTTCAGTTTCCGCCATCGTCGCTCCTGTCGACTTCGTCACCGCTCCTCCTTCTGCTGCTGCCATCACGCACCTTCATCCACCCCACTCAGCTACTCCATCGTCATCTTTGTCCATGAGTGGTGATCCGGTTCGTCGCTCCAGTCCTTTTCTTCTGGCCATACGCCCCTGTGCCCCAGGGTGCTCTATCGCGCCTCGGAGGTCAGCTCCGCCACTTCATCCAGGCTTGCGTGCTCCTCACCCATTCCCTTTCCTCCGGCGTACAGAGATGCATCACGATAGAGCAAAGAGAGGGGAGACTGTAAGTTGGGACCCTTGGCAGTCACACGAGGGCTGGTATACTCGAGGTGATGGAGTTGCGATGTGAGGAGTCATATCCGGAGACACCACTTCGTCTTTGAGGGAGGGCGCCGACTCATACATAACAGGGGGAGCTATGGAGAGACCACACGATTCATCGCCTAAGATCTGTTCAGCTATGGTATTAGCATCTCCATTGAGGACATCGCCGCCAGGTTCATCTGCCCACAGGGAGTGTTGTGTGGACCTGGACCTGACGCGACGTTATGGGAGATGCATGAAGGGGGGTCCATACTCTGCTATGAGCATACTACAGCCGCACCCTGTTGGTCGAGACCCGAAGACTTGGTCGGTTGCACCTGTGTCACAAGGAGACCATGGGGTCATGTGTCTTGGTGTGTGGCCATACTACATGTGGTATGTGCATGCCAGCTGATTTGCTCATAGTGGTTGAGACCGGACACGTGGTGAGGTACACCTGTGTTACGAGGAGACCCCCCTATGGTCCTATGTGTTGATCGAGGATGCTATTGTGGTCAGAACACAGACATTTATTCTATCGCTCCTAGTGGTCGAGACCCCGGCACTAGTACCGCCAGTGTCACAAGGAGACCCTCTTCCAACCTGACATGTGTATGGTGTGCATAACACAGACTTGTGTGCATGTGCGTGACTCTTCTCATGGTCTAGACCCAGACACTTGGGTGAGTGTTGTGAGGAGACCTTAGATGGATAGCAGTTGTGTATGTTTGTGTGGTTTACTAGTGCACATTGTGGTTTGGCATACATTGTTATTCCGTGCCTTCGTTCATCTATTGTGGCATGGACGGCTATGTCAGCGAGGGGGAGTGTTGGTTTGTGTGGCTTCCACCCATTACGACTGACGACGATGCATTATCCACATGATGACGAGGGCGTGACGACCCGACGAGCCTCCGGAGTATCCTCGGACTTCTCAAGCACCTACGACAACGCCGGCGAGACGCGGTCAATGCGTTCCAGCAGCCTTGTTGGCTTCTCCGAAGCTAGGAGAGTTTTCTTGGTGGGTTGAGACCCGCGAATCCGGTGGACTGTACCGGCGCGACGAGGAGACCCGGTGGCTGTAGCTAGAAATCTAAGCGGCAGGTTGGGGCAGCATGCGTTGTTGATGCAGCGTGCGGGCTTCCACGCTCGTTGCTGAAGTCTGCTGCCCCCTCAGTCTGCTGCTCTAGAGCCTAAGTCTGGAAGCTCTGGGTTTGTTACTCGGAAGTGCGCGCGCCAGTGTTAGCGCCAGAAAGCAGCTGAAAACTGGAAAAGACTGATTAGCAATGAACAATGAGACACGATGGGAGACCCCTCCAAGAACTAGCCTCCCCCCCAGCTCTGTAGAGCTTGTTACTCAGTTTACCAGCCAATCAGAAATTACCTATTTTCAGGCTGGCAGTTTTCTCGGTGAGGCCTGCCAGAGGGCCGGCAGCCCAAAACCCGGGAGTCGTTCGTTTTGCCTGAAAACTGGACCATGTCGTAATACCAACGCTGCGAACGCAGCCGTGCGGTCACAATCAGCTAAAAAAATAGTAGCGAGGAGTTATGGCGGCTTGAACACAAACAGTGCCTACGATGGTCTATGATGCCGAACAGGGCCATGCAACAGGCAACAAGGACCCTAGGCAGCGCATGACGATGCAGATGCGATAGGACATGATGGAAGCATGCAGACAGCAACTGCGGTGGCCGTGACCACCGGCAGCGCGACCGCCGAGGAGGCCGAGGAGGCCTGCCGATGGAGCTGAACACGTCGCCGAAGAGAGGAGGCTCCAACGAACTGCGAGAGGACCTCAGCGTGCGTCGGCTCCACCGGACGACACTCCATTAGCGTCGAGTCTCGCCGTCAGTCATCTGCACGCCGATGTACACAAGCCGGGAGGATACAACAGAGCACAATGAGAGCAAAAACCAACACTCCCCCATGACTCACAGGCGTAGTGCACATGGGCGGGCAGAGACACGGTCAACATCCAGACTCCCCCAGGGCACGCAGACACGCAGGCAAAGACCAAGAGAGCAAATCACGGACGCACGCCGACTGAACTCACAGCCTTCTTGAACGAGTCCCGCTTCAGTGCCTTGGTCAGGAAGTCAGCCAGCTGCCGTGCTGTCTCAACCCACACGATGTTGATGCTGCCGTCGTGCAACAACGAACGCACATAGTGATACTCAACATTGATGTGCTTTGTGCGAGTGTGATGCACACCGTCATTGTCGGCAATGGCCATGGCACTCTCATTGTCACAATGCAAGGTGATGGATGCGACAGACTGACGCAACTCGGACAACAGACGACGCAACCACACACTCTCACACGCGCCTGAGCCAAGTGCCACGTACTCAGCCTCNAGCTGCCGTGCTGTCTCAACCCACACGATGTTGATGCTGCCGTCGTGCAACAACGAACGCACATAGTGATACTCAACATTGATGTGCTTTGTGCGAGTGTGATGCACACCGTCATTGTCAAAAATGGCCATGGCACTCTCATTGTCACAATGCAAGGTGATGGATGCGACAGACTGACACAACTAAGATAACAGACGACGCAACCACACACTCTCACACGTGCCTGAGCCAAGTGCCACTTACTCAGCCTCAACAGTGCTGCGTGCAATGCACCCCTGCTTACCACTACGCCAGGACACAGCCGTGTCGCCGATCAGGAAGATCCAGCTTGTGCGACTCTTACCGTCCGGACTGCCAGCCTAGTCACTGTCAATGTAGCCCACTGCGACAAACGGACAGCTGGCGGCGGAACATCAGACCTCTCCGAGGGGTTGAGACGACATAGCGCAGCACGCGGATCGCAGCCTCGTAGTGGAGGTGACGTGGCTCTTGAGAGAATTGGGCCAGGAAGTTGACGACGAATGTGATATCTGGACGCGTTGTTGTCGCCAGGAACATCAGTGACCTCATGATGCGCAGATACGTGGTCATATCAACTGGCTCCTCCACAACAACTGGGCCAGGACTCTTCAGCTTCACCTAGCCATCGGGTGACATGGGTGAAGATGCGCTGGACACGAGGGGCAGGTCCTCGAAGCGAGCGGACAAGGCCTGCACATAGGCAGCCTGGTGAACGTGTAGGATGCCCTGGGAGCGATCATGCTCGAGCTCCATGCCAAGAAAGACTCGCGCAGACCCGAGATCCTTCATCTGGTAGGCGACGTGCAGCAAGTCCTTGACACGCTGGATGGTGGCCGTGTCTGGCGACGCGATGAGGACATCGTCAACGTATACCAGAACTACGGTGAAGGTCTAACCTCGCGAGTTGAGAAACAGTGCAGGGTCAGCGGTGCTGCGCTGGAGGCCGCCACGGAGAAGTGTGCTTTTGATCTCCCGGTTCCAGCACCAAGGCGACTGCTTCAGGCCATAAAGGGCCTTCCGCAACCGCCAGAATCTCCCAGTACCGTCGTTGAAGCCTAGGGGCTGCACCATGTAGAGCTCCTCACCCTCCAGTGAGCCATGGAGGAACGCCTTGCTCACGTCCATCTGATGCAGCTCCCACCCATGCTGGGCAACCAGGCTGAAGAGCGCCCGGATAGTGGAGAACCGACCGACTTGGGCGAAGATCTGATCGTAGTCGACCCCAGGGACCTGAGCAAACCCCTTTGCTGTGAGGCGAGCCTTGTACTTGTCCAAGGACCCATCAGGCTTCCACTTGCACCGCAAGACCCACTTGGCGCCAATGGCCTTCCGACCTGGAGGGAGGTCGACGAGGTCATGCACGTGGTGCTGCCGGATAGTAGCGAGCTCCTCGGCGCAGCCAGCATCCCAATGTGCGGCCTCAGGAGAGGCTCGAGCCTTGCGTAGGGTGGCTGGGTCCTCCGTGCGTACTGTGGACCGGACTGAGAGGGCGTGTGCATCACGAGCTCCAGGTGGGATGCGGGCGAGAGCAGCCATGACAGCATGCCGATGCTTGTGATGAAGCATGGTGTAGCCCAGTGTAGAGTCTGGGTGAAGGTCGGAGATGATGGCCGAGGTGGTCAGGTCGAGAGCCTTCGTGCCAGGGTCCCCACTCACGACCGTGGGAGTGAAGGAGACACGTGGAGCCATAGGGGTCGAGGCGCCACAGGACGCGTTGCGACGGTCAGTGCGTTCGCTATCGGCCGAGGTCGAAGGCTGTCGCCTGGGCCACGTGTGTAGCGTGATCGGGCAGGAGATGGAACTAAGTCCGACGGGCCAACGAAGGCGGACGGGGCTATTGGCCCGGAGGAGCCGGCGGACGCAACAGGCGCTGCTGGCCCGGAGGAGCCAGCGGAGGCAACTGGGGTTGCTGGCTCAGAGGGACCAGCGGAAACGACCGGGGCTGCTGGTCCGAAGGGGCCAGCGGATGCGACCGGGAGTGCTGGTCCGGAGGGGCCAGCGGACGCGGCAGGGACTGTTGGCCTTGAGGGGCTTGCGGACGCGACTGGGGCTGCTGGCCCAGAGGGGCCAGCGAACACTACCGGGGCTGCCAGTCTGGAGGGGCCAACGGACGCGACCGGGACTGCTGGTCCGGAGGGGCCAGCGGACGCGGCGGGGACTGCTGGCCCCGAGGGGCCACCGGACACGACTGGGGCTGCCGGCCCGGAGGGGCCAGCGGACACGATCGAGGCTGCTGGTCCGGAGGGGCCAGCGGGCACAACTGGGACTGTTGGTCCGGAGGACGCGACAGGGGCTACCGGCTCAGAGGGACGGAGTGCTATGTCACCCGGAAGCGACAGGACGGAGGACGGACTCACCACTCCCCCACGCAACGGGAGGGACACGGACGAGCCAGAGTGAATGAGGTCGCGGGGAAACAGGTCCTCGAAGAAGAGGACATCGTGGGACTCGACGATCCAGTGTCGGGACGGGTCCCAGAAGCGCCAGGCCTTGGACTGACGAGACACGCCGAGGAAGGTGCAGGGGCGTCCGCGGGGGGCAAGCTTGCCGCCCTGCTGTGGGGCGGGCAGCCACACAATGGCTACGCGGCCCCAGATGCGGTCCGGGTGGAGATTAGCGCGTCGACCGCACCAGTGTTGGTAGGGCGTGGACAGGCGGGGAAGGGGACCGTGGGGAATCCGGTTCTAGACCCAGGTCATGTAGGCCATGGCTTCAAAATAGAAGCCATCGGAGAGACCGAACTCGACCCGCATGGTGCGGACGGCATCGGCCATGGTACGGTTCCACCGCTCGGAGACGTCATTCTAGGCGGGTGTGTAGGGCGCAGACGTCTCATGGTGGATCCCGCGGGAGGCGAGAAAGGTCGTGGCCTCACCCATGTACTCTCCGCCGCGATCGGAGCCAAAGCGGCGAAGAGGGCGGCCACACTCTTGCTCTGCGAGGACAAGCCAGTCCTTAATGGCATGGGCGACATCGCTCTTCTGCCGGAGGCAGAAGACCCAACGGTAGCGAGAATAGTCGTCCGTAAGGGTGAGGACATAGCGACCATGCTCACTGACGGACGTGGTGGGGAGAGGGCCCATGACGTCCGAGTGGACAAGGTCGAGAGGGGCGGACGCACGGGAGGAAGACAAGGGGTACGTGGACTGGTGCATCTTCCCCTGAGCGCAGTCAATGCACTCAGTGGGGCACGGGAGAGGGAAAGTCTCCGGGTCAAGGCACTTGGCCGGCTGGGTGCGGAGCATGCTCTCTACGGCAACGGAGTGGACGTGGCAAAGGCGGCGATGCAAGAGGCGGGTGTGCTGAGGAGAAAGCGTACTGGTGACAAACACATGGCCTGTGGCGGCTGATGGGGAAGAGACGGGAGAGGAAGAGGAGAGGCGAGGAACATGCCACAGGTTGCCACGGGCGGTGGCGTGCAGTACGACAAGACCAGACGGACGCAACGACACAGTGCCAGCACCACGCGAGTGTACAACGTCCATGCTCATGCGGTCAAGGGCAGTCACGGACAGGAGGCTGAGCTCGAGACCAGGGACGAAGAAGACATCGGTCAAAAAGACGTCACCGGAAGGACCACGGAAACGAATGATGCCAACACCACGGACCGGCAACACATGTCTAGAGCCCGTCCGGATACCGGAGACATCATCTACAGGACCGAGCATACTGAAGGCCTCGCAAGAGGCCGTCATGTGATGCGTGGCCCTGGAGTCGATGATCCAGGTCTCAACAGGGTCCTGGACAGGGGTCGCCAGATCGCTAACGGTCACATGGCAGCAAGCAAGGGACGCGGATGTGGTGGAAGGGGGCGCAAAACAAGAGTGCCAATCGTCAAGCCACGCAATGTCGTCAAGGAAGGGTGTGGAGGATACTACGGGAGACGACGAGACAGACAAAGAAACGTGGCAGGACCGCAGCACAGTCATGCAGGGCTGGGCAGGAGGACAGGAGGTGACGCAACTCGCACTTCCCTGGAGAGGAGGGCGAGGCAAGCCAAGCTGGAGCGCGATGTACTGCTCCAGCTGACGCTCACGGGAGGACGGCCCGGGAGTGTAGGCGGAGTGCGAATGACGGCTCCACAGCCCGGGTAGAAGGAGGACGGAGGCGGCGAAGGAAGCTGGAGCGCCGATGGCTGTGAGTAGTACTGCTGGGGCGCGGGTGTCTGCGGGACTGGCGAAGCTGTCGGAGTGGCAGAGCTGCTAGACGAGGTCGGAGTGTCAAGGCCAGTAGTAGCGACGGCGGCAGAGGCGAGATGGCGCTCCCGCTGGCGACGTAGAGTGGCGATGACGCGCGCCTCCTCCGTTGGGAAAGGGCATGTGTACCACCCGTGCCCGGGCTGGCCACAGTTGTGGCAGACCGAGCCACCACCGCCGGACCCGGTCGACGACTGCTGCTGCTGCTACGACGGACCCTTGCCTTTCTTGTTTCAGCACTTGTTCTTCTTTCCCGAAGACAAGGAGGTAGCTGCGGCGGGGGAGGCGACGGCCACGGAGGCAACGGCATGGGAGGCGACGGCAGGGGATGCAAGAGCATCCATGCGATGGAGCTGGAACTCCTGGCGAGCTTCCTCAATGCAAAGGAAAAGCTCGTACGCCCAGGGCATGAGGGTGCCTTGGGCCGCCATGGTGGAGAGGACGTCCTGGGGGTAGTGGACAAAGACGTCTGCGTACGCGCTGGTGGCGTCGTACTTGATGGTGAGAAGCGCGGACAGAGGAGGCGGAGTAGATGTGCCGAGACGACAAAGGACGTCCTCTGCCCGCTGCGAGTAGGCAGTGACCATCTTGGTCTCTCCCATGTGCAGGGAGCTGAACTCCCAAAGCAGACGGCTGATCTCAGCGTCGCTGGACAGGCGATGGGGCTTGGTGAGGACGTGCAAGGCGGCTGCAGGGTCTGGAGTGTCGCCAGTGGTGGAGTCGCCAAGGAAAGGCTCTAGGGCCAGGCGGGAAGCCGGAGGGGCGACTTGGACAAGGGCACGAACAGCGCGACCAGCGTCATACAGCTGGTCGGCCTGGGTGGGGTCGTAAGGGAGGATGTAGTATGCCCACAGCCCCTCACCTTGTGCCCAGATCCGGAAGCTGAGTTCCCAGCTCCGGAACTGCTCGCCAACCTGAAGCGACGGCGGCGGCGTCTTCAAGTCCTTCTGCCTGCGGCCGGCACCCAGAGTGTGGCCAAGGACGGAGGTCACTATCTGCCACTGGCGTTGAGTCTGCTGCTGTGCCAGGTAGTATGTGGAAGCAGACACGACTGGACTGGCGTACCCTGGAAGGACAAACGATAGTGGCACACTGGTGGGAGACTGGGAGGCTACTGGCTGGAGCGCCTCAAGCTGCTGCGTCAAGGCGGCGAGCTGTTGCTGAAGAGCAACGAGGTGGTCAGGGTTGCCGCCAACGACACCACTGGGCTGCTGCTGCTACTACCGTTGCGACAGCGGCAGCTGCTGCGTCTGTTGCTGGTGCTGTTGTTGCTGCTGCTACTGCTGCTACTGCCGCCGTTGCTGCTACTGCTGCTGCTTCTGCTGTCGCTGCTGCTGCTGCGGCAACTGTTGCTGTTGCAACGGTTGCTGCCGCTACTTCTACTGCCGCTACTGCTGCTACTGCTGCTACGGCTGCTGCTACTGTAGTTGCTGTTGCTGCTGCTGCTGTTGCTGTGGTAGCGGCTGCTGCTGTTGCGGCTGGTGGTGCTGCTGTTGCAGGCACTGCAAGAGAGGGGGGGTATGGGTCCCTCCAACAGAGGAGGACCCCTCATGACCAGGACTATCAGCCATGGGCGTGTGTCCCTTTGTTTTTTTTTTTGTGCTACTGATGTCAGTAGTGACATCAGCCGCAGATAGCTGCCGTCGGCGAAGACTACTGAGTGTCAGTGCTATTGTTCTCCCCCTTTTGGTTTGCTTTTTTTGTTTTTTTTTGTTGATGACGTTAGTAGTGATGTCAACAATGACGTCAGCATAGAGGTACCGATGTCAGCAGCTGTTGCTGCTGTAGCCGCTGGAGTTGCTACTGCTGCTGCTGGTGCTGCTGCCGCTGCTGCTACTACTACTGTTGTAGTGGCTACAGCTGTTGCTGATGCTGTTGCGGCTGCAGTTGCAAGTGCAGCTGCTGTTGCTACGAGCTGTTGTGGCAGCTATGGCTGCTGTGGCTACTGCACCTCTCTGCTGCTGCACACTACTTCACGCTGCTACTGCTGCTATTCCTGCTATTCCTCCTACAGCTGTTGCTAGTGCTACTGCTACACGCTGCTGCAACTGCTACGTGCTGCAGCTGCAGCTCGCTGCTGTTGCGGGCTGCTGATGCACCCTGCAAGGTTGGGGGATTTTTTTTTCTCTTCCTTTTTTTTGGTTTTCTCTGTCCGAGCGGGCAGCTGCTCGCTGGCAGCGAGCAGCGGGCTGTTGCTCGCTGACAGCGAGCAGCGGGCTGCTGCTTGTTGGCAGCGAGCAGCCGGCTGCTGCTCGCTAGCAGCGAGCAGCGGGCTGCTGCTTGCTGGCAGCGAGCAGCGGGCTGCTGCTCGCTGGCAGTGAGGAGCGGGCTGCTGCTCGCTGGCAGCAGCGAGTTGCTGCTCGCTGCGAGCTGTAAGCAGCAGCAGCCACTACGGGCAGCTACTGCTAGTGTTGTGGCTCGCTGCTACGGTTGCTGCTGCTGCTGCACGCTGCTCCAGGTGTTGCTTGCTGCTGCTGCTGTAGGGAGCTGCTGCTGCTGGTTCTACAAGTTGCTGCTGCTGCTAGCTGCTATTGTGTGCTGGTGTAAGCTGCTGCTGCAATTGCTAGCTGCTACTGTCAGTCTCACCTGGAGGACGTCGCCGCGTGCGTCGTCGCCAGCAAGCGCCTGACGTGGCTGACCGCTCACCTCCTCGCGTCCAACGTAGGGGTCAGTGCTGCCGGAAAACATCCGGCAGCATTTCCCCTGGCCCAGTGGCCGTGGGAAAAACTCTGATACCTCCACCAGGCGGGTCAATGCTGCCAGGAAAACTCCGGCAGCATTTCCCCTGCACTGGCGTGTATGGAGACCCGCCGGCGTTGTCTAGCACCTGTACGCCAGTCTTCTGCTGCTGCTGCTACGCTCTGGCTCTGACACCAAGCTAGACATCTAAGCGGCAGGTTGGGGCAGCATGCGTTGTTGATGCAGCGTGCGGGCTTCCACGCTCATTGCTTAAGTCTGCTGCCCTCTCAGTCTGCTGCTCTAGAGCCTAAGTCTGGAAGCTCTGGGTTTGTTACTCAGAAGTGCGCGCGCCAGTGTTAGCGCCAGAAAGCAGCTGAAAACTGGAAAAGACTGATTAGCAATGAACAATGAGACACAATGGGAGACCCCTCCAAGAACTAGCCTCCCTCCCAGCTCTGTAGAGCTTGTTACTCAGTTTACCAGCCAATCAGAAATTACCTATTTTCAGGCTGGCAGGTTTTTCGGTGAGGCCTGCCAGACGGCCGACAGCCCAAAACCCGGGCGTCGTCTGTTTTGCCTGAAAACTGGACCATACCGTAATACCAACGCTGCGAACGCAGCCGTGCGGTCAGAATCAGCTAGAGAAACAGTAGCAAGGAGTTATGGCGGCCTAAACCCAAACAGTGCCTATGATGGTCTATGATGCCGAACAGGGCCATGCAACAGGCAACAAGGACCCTAGGCAGCGCATGACGATGCAGATGCGATAGGACGCGGTGGAAGCATGCAGACAGTAACTGCGGTGGCCGTGACCACCGGCAGCGCGACCGCCGAGGAGGCCGAGGAGGCCTGCCGATGGAGCTGAACATGTCGCCGGAGAGAGAAGGCTCCAGCGAACTGCGAGAAGACCTCTGCGTACGTCGGCTCCACCGGACGACACTCCATTAGCGTCGAGTCTCGCCGTCAGTCATCTGCACACCGATGTACACAAGCCGGGAGGACACAACAGAGCACAATGAGAGCAAAAACCAACAACTCTATTAGCGCTTCCGATGTTCGAAAAGCCGTGTGTGATGTTTGGATGTTGATTCTGAGATTTTCTGGTACTGCTCCTATTTTCTCAGTGGTCGAGACCCGGGCACTTGGAGAGTTGTTCTAGTGCCAGAAGGAGACCACCGTTATTGATATTGTGGTGTGCGTAATGTGTTCTTCCCGCTGACTCGTTTGTGTTCAATGGGGGTGACGGGGCCCACTGCGGCTAGCTGCCAGCGCCCCTACTTAAGCCCCCTTAGGACTCATTTACATTCTCCACGTTCTTATAAATTCACCGTTGCAGAATTAGCCAAATTTTTGCCGTCTTGCATTGCACTCACACACAGAGCTCATGTTGGTTTTTGTATGGGCCTGCACGCCCTCAAATATTTCCAATTCCGGGCACTTAGTGGGATGCACCCTAGTCACGAAGATACCCTGTGTTTTGGTATGCATGATCGGTGCACGCTATGACTGGTTACCTTAGCCATCCTTCCTTGCCTTCGCTCCGACATCGTTATGTTGACAATTGCGTCAGCCAGGCGGAGTGTTGGTATGTGTGGATTCTACCCGTCACAAGCGACAGCCAGGATAGCAGCAGTACAGGAGAGTGCGACGATATGCTCATCGAAATGGACATCGGAGGCACCGGCGGGTCAGTAGGTAGTGGACCACCCATTCGCAGTTGACCGACGAGTGCCCCACCGTCGTAGATGCTGTCTCGGACCTTTTGCATTTTTTTTGTAGCCTATCCTTGATGCGGATGCACCTGGTGCCGAAGCACCGACGAGTGGTGGCTCCACCCACCAGCACGTGCCAAAGAGATGTCACGATGTCTTGGGTGCTTGCTAGGGTGCTTTGCAGGTTTTCTACAGACGCTAGAGTTTTCTCGATGGACTGGCTCTTGAGCCCAATTTGTATGTTTTGCATTGTCTTTCCACCGATCGGTGCTGGACTTATGCGTGTGACCAGTAGCAGCGTCGGCTCAAGATTTTGCATCTCTAGGTTCAGACGACATAGCATTCTGATTTGTCTGCGGAGAGTTACGGCCAAAACAATGCTTTTGGGCTGGTTCTAGGACAGACCTTGCACCGCTGCTTGCGGCAACCGTGGCGCAAGCAGATAGTTATACTGTGGACCTGTCATTTGTGAACTCTCTACTATTACATTCAACTATGTGTTTCGTGACATTGTGTATGTGCCCCTACCCAGACCCTTGCAGTTTTGTGCATGACTTATGACTGTTGTCACACACTTAGTAAGCGCAGACGCTTAGTTAAGTGGCAAGCGCTTAAGAAGGTTCTAGGAAGTTTTTGTGTGTGTGCCATGTGAAAGACAGCTCCTAGCAATGCTGTCGCTAGTGTGGCAGTACAAGCCAGCTAGCTAACTCACTAGCACACACAGGTGGAGGTGAGAACAGGAAGGGGTTGGCTAGGGACACAAACACAAGTGTCAGAAGCTGCAAATGTTAAAATATGCAAAGAGAGGTGACAACTGAGGTCTGGCAAACCTAAATAGTGCCACGGACCTAGTTGATGCACACACGCACACATGGCGCACAACAGCGCTATTTTTCTAGCAGGACAAAACAGTGGCAAAAACACAGTTTTGGTCATAATTCCCTACAGACACGTCAGAACGTCGAGTCGTTTGAACCAGAACGGCCACGTCCACGAGATCTACATCCTGATAGGCTGCACGCCTACGTGCTGTGACAGAGCACGAGTCTACAAAATACGGAAGTCTTCTGGGCGCCCGTCGTCGCCGGCTGCCAGCCTTCTGCCACTGTCGCCAGTCTCAGGGATGTGCACGTGAATGGACATGAGCCAAGGGGTCACCGTAAGCTGTGTACGACACACACAACAACACTCCCCCATGACCGGAGGATGAAAGATGTCCATGCACATGCAGACACTGACGTTGTACAGAGTAGGGAACGCACAGCCGCTGCAAGCAGTAGGCACAACACATACAGGGTGGCACATGAGGAATCAACCTACAACAGGGGTGGGGCAGAGTCCAACGGAGCGAGTGGCCGCATGAAACTTTGAACGACCCAGAGCCTTGGTTAGAAAATCCGCGCACTACCTGTCAGTGCTCACGTGGATGACTCGGATCTCACCACGATCAACCAGATCACGCACGAAGTGATGCTCGACATTGATGTGCTTCGTGCATGCATGAAACACACCTGAGTTCTTGGCGATGGCCTCCGCGCTCATGTTGTCACACTGGAGAACCATGGGGGGAATGGACTGACGCAGTTCACGTAACAGACGGACGAGCCAGACGCATTCCGCTGCACCGACGCCTAGGGTAACATACTCTGCCTCAGCAGTACTACGTGCGATGCAGCCCTGCTTCCCACTTCGCCAGGACACTGCAGTGCCTCCAATGAGGAAGATGTAGCCGGTGTGGCTTTTGCCATCTCGACTCCTCGTCCAGTCGCTGTCTGTGTACCCATCGAGCACAACGGACACCTGCTTGCGAAAGCATAGGCCGAAGCGTGCGGTGGACAAAATGTAGCGCACACACCGGACTGCGGCCTCCAGTGTTCGCTGGCGCGGAGCCTGCAAGAGCTGGGCGAGCAGGTTGACAGTGAAGGCAATGTCGGGCCACGTCGTGGTGGCCAAGTACATGAGCGAGCCGATGACTCGTAGGTACAGGGTCACATCAATTGGCTCCCTCAGGTCCGCTGGGTCATCGGCCTTCAGGGCGGCCTGCCCCTCAGTGGTCATGGGCGTGGAGGCCGTGCGGACAGCAGCGAGGAGGTCGGCAAAGCGCTCCCCCACGGTCTCTGCGTAGCGTCCCTAATGGACATGGAATGTGCGACGAACACGGTCACGCACGATCTCCATCCCCAAGAAAACAGAGGCCTCACCAAGATCTTTCATCTTGTAGGCCGAGGAGAGAACGGCCTTGGCAGCATTCACTGCTCCTAGGTCGGGCGAGGCAATCAGAAGATCGTCCACGTAGACGAGGATGGCAGCAAGCGGTGTTGGGGACTGTGAGATGAACAGAGATGGGTCAGCATCACTCTGAACGTACCCAGCGCGTCTCAGCGTCCTGGTGATCTCCTGGTTCCAGCAGCGCGGTGACTGCTTCAGGCCGTACAAGGCCTTCTGCAGCCGGTACACGCGACCGGTACCATCCTCAAAGCCGGGTGGCTGGACCATGTAGATCTCCTCCTCAAGATCCCCGTTGAGGAAGGCGTTGTTGACATCCATCTGATGGAGTTCCCAGTCGTGCTGTGCCACCTGGCTCAGCAACGTGAGTGTGGTCGTCATCCCCCCAACATGGGCAAAGGTTTCGATGTAGTCCACACCAGGGACCTGAGAGAAGCCCTTTGCTGTCAGGCGCGCTTTGTAGCGCTCCACAGTGTTGTCTGGCTTAAGCTTCTTGCGTAGAACCCACTTGGCCTTGATGGCCTTGCGGTTCTTTGGCAAGTCCACCAGCTCAAAGACGCCGTGCTCGTGGATGGCATCAAGCTCAGCCTGGCAGGCAGTGCGCCATTGCTCAGCGTCAGGGGCCGACAANGCTCAGCAACGTGAGTGTGGTCGTCATCCGCCCAACAGGGGCAAAGGTTTCGGTGTAGTCCACACCAGGGACCTGAGAGAAGCCCTTTGCTGTCAGGCGCGCTTTGTAGCGCTCCACAGTGTTGTCTGGCTTAAGCTTCTTGCGTAGAACCCACTTGGCCTTGATGGCCTTGCGGTTCTTTGGCAAGTCAACCAGCTCAAAGACGCCGTGCTCGCGGATGGCATCAAGCTCAGCCTGGCAGGCAGTGCGCCATTGCTCAGCGTCAGGGGCCGACAAGGCCTCAGGCAGACTGGTGGGATCGAGAGCCAGCACTCGTGCACTCGGTGTAGCCAGGGCATATGCTGCAGAGGCAGGGCCGACCGTCACCATGGACTCAGCGGCGTCACGAGCAAGACTGCGCTCATGAGCAAGTAGTGCCGTACCAGTGGCACAGCCAGGGTGAACCTCAGCAAGGCCGTGCGCACTCAGGCCAAGGGCCTTCGTGCCGGGATCACCGCTGACGACGCTGCGCATGGGACGAGGGCGGAGACGTCCGTCGGGTGCCCGTGTGTAGGGGTCTGATGGGGCAGGAGCAGAGGGTGCTACTGACTCACATGCCGGTGTGGACCACACGGCAGGCGTGCCACTCGAGGCTGGTGTGGCATCAACAGCTGGGGACAGGCCCACGGCAGACACAGGCACGTCTGTGGCCGGAGACGGGGACAGCTCAGTGCCAGACAAGGATGCGGTCGTAGGGTCAGACTGAGCCTCAGACGCGGGAGCAGACGCAGGTTCAGACTCAGTCTCAGACGCGGAAGCGGACTCGGACGCAGACTCGGACAGGGCCAAGAGCGGAGAGTCAGGGGTAGAGGAGCGAGCCACAGACGGGGCAGGGCCGGGGGTGCCGGTGGGTACAACCGCTGGGGACAGTCCCGGGGGTGCCGGCGACAGAGTGGCCGTACTGGACGGGTGCACTGTGCCAACCGGGCCAGGAGCCTCCCCCACACGACGTGGACCGGAACACCCAGGGCCATGCGCAGCACGCAGAGCGTGGATGCGAGCAAGGTTGTGGAAGGCGAGATGCTCAAAGAAGAGAGCGTCACGAGACTCCACGATGCGGCGGCGCTCACGGTCCCAGAACCGCCAGTCCTTCGATCGCGGGACGACGCCAACGAAGGCGCAGAGGCGGCCCCTCGGATAGAGCTTGCTCCCCTGCTGCTCCGACATGAACCAGACGCAGGCAAGAGAGCCCCAGACATGGGCCAGGCGCAGGTCCAGGCGACGCCCATACCACAATTTGTAGGGCGTGCGGCGACCTGGGAGGGGGCCATGGGGAATGCGGTTCCAGACCCAAGTCATGTATGCCATGCCCTCAAAGGCAAAGGCCTCAGGCATGGCGCTGTCGGCGCGCATGGCGCAGACCGCATCCTCCATGGTGCGGTTCCAGCGCTCAGAGACACCGTTCTGCTGGGGGGTGGCGGGAGCAGAGAGGTTGTGAAGACACCGAGCTCGGTGAAGGAGCGTGCCATGTTACCGAGGTACACGCCACCACGGTCCGAGTGGAAAGTCTGAAGGCGGTGAGGAGACTGTCGTTCGGCCATGACCAGCCAAATGCGGACTGCAATGGCGGCATCGCTCTTCTGACGTAAGCTGTAGACCCAGCGCATGCGCGTGAAGTCATCAGTCAACGTTAGGACATAGCGACCGCGGTCCTCCTGAAACTCGACAGGGAGCGGACCCATGAGGTCGGAGTGGACAAGCTCCAGGGGCCGACGAGCCTTGGAGACAGACGCAGAATAAGTAGACCGGTGCATTTTTCCTTCAGCACATGCCAGACAGTCGGTCGTGGGCGGCGCCTCAAAGGATGCTGCATCAAGACCGAGAGCAGGCTGAGTGCGGATCAGCCTATTGACAGCCCCCAGGTGCACATGACAAAGACGTTGATACAGAAGGCGGTGGTGCTCGGGGGACAGAGCACCAGCGACGAAAACACGGGCAGCGGAAGAGGGAGGCACTCACAGAACACCCATCAATGTGGTACAGATCATCAACGACCGTCCCACTGAGGACGGTCTCCTCGGTGTCGTGCACAAAGATGCGAGCATCGGCAGCCGTGTGTGTGACACCGAGGCCCATTTTGGTGCAAGCACGGACAGACAACAGGCTGAGTTCCAGATCAGGGACAAAGAGGACGTCGGAGATGTATACGGGACCGGCTGGCCCGGTGAACTGCACAACCTCAACACCCTGGATAGGGACCTTATGGCCGGCTGCAGTGCGAACAGAGCGAACAGTGCCAACGGGATGCAAGACGACAAAGGCGTCACGACGACACGTCATGTGATGGGTGGCACCAGAGTCCACGACCCACATGGCAACTGTGACCCGTGTAGAAGGGGCAACGTGGCACTCGGCGACGGAACAAGGCGCAGTAGCAGGTCGCTCGGCAGGCGACGCGACAAGACGAGCAACGGAGCGTGCATGAGACGCATGCAACCAAGATACATCATCGGGTCCGTCACGCACACACGGCTGGGCATGGGGACCACCACATGCATCATCACGCAACGACACAGGCAGTTCACAGGCAGTAGGACCCCTCGACTCAGTCAACTCACTCGCACCTCCCTGAGATGAGCGCAGGGCCAGAAGCTGGTGCAGCTCGGCGATCGTCCTGACGCGTTCGGCGAGCGCATGGTCGCGAGGATCCGCGGAGGAGGCTGCTGTGGTGGCGAACTCCTCTGGGACGGCTGCGGTAGTGGCGGCCGAGCGGGCGGTCGCAGCGGGCGTCTGGCGCATGCGCGCCTCGTGCGCCTGCTGCAGCCCCCGGGTGACCTTGGCCCAATCCAGGGGGCGTCTTGTCAGGCGAGTGCAGTCGGGATAGCGGTGGTCACCACCGCAGTTGAAGCACACGAGCCGGCGTCCCGTCGTGCTGCCTGAGCCGATGCTGCTGCCGCCGCTGTTGCTGCTGCTGCCGCCGCTGCTGCTGTTGCTCCCGCCGCTGTTGCTGTAGCTGATACTTCCAGTGCTGGTGCCGTTGTTGGTCTCGCCGCTTGAACTACCACCCGACGCTATGCGGCCCTTCTTCCCCTGAGCCAGAGCCGCCGTTGCTATAGACGGCGGGGAGGGAGATGCAGCGGCAACTGCAGCTGAAGCGGTGCTACGACGAGCGCGGTTCGCGGCATCCATGCCTGCGACATCCAGAAAGTGGAGAGTGGCCCAGCGCAGTAGGGTCCCGTCGCTTGCCATGTCGCAAAGTAGCGTCTGGTCGAAGTTGCTGAAGACGCGCGCCTAGTCGGGGTGGACGCCGTAGAGGATAGTCCGGAGGGCAGAGTATTGTGCAAGGGCGTCGTCCCCAAGCTCCTCGTATAGCTGGGTCGCTCGGCGCCAGTAGTCGGCTGCAGACTCCTGAGTAGTCTGGCAGAGGGAGTTGAAGTCGGCGAGGCGCTGGGACGTCAAAGCCAAGGTGGCGCCCTCAAACAGAGTGACGGCCAGTGCCCACGCCGTGCAAGGGTCAGCTCCTGAGCCGGTCAACGGATCGCCAAGGAACCGACTGAAGTCCTTGGTGAAGTCCGGGGCGGCCTTCATCAGGCCGGAAGCTGCGCGGACTATCATCTGTGTCTGGGCGGGGTCAGACGCCTGGTAGGGAGTGAGGTAGTAGGGAAGGACTCCCTCGCTCATGGCCCACATACGGAAGCGCGGTTCCCAGGACTTGAAGTCGTTCCCAGTTCGGAAGACGGGCGGGTCTGACTCAAACCACTTGGGTGGCTTGACCATCGGCAGGGTAACGGCCGAAGCCACTACGGGGCCAGGCATCGAGGAGGCAATCCCCTTACCCAGGCGGGCCCGCCGAGCCAGCTCCTCGAAGCTCAGTGGGCGACGAGATGAGCTTGGTTCAGCGTTGAAACTGGAGCTGGTGCCCTGGATGGCAGCATTGGCCTCACGCGCTCTGCGACGCGCCTCCAGGCGGATGAGGCGTTCTCGCAGCACCTCTTCCTCACCCTCCTCGCCGAAGTCGGAGAGGTTCTCTGCGACTTCATCAGCATTAGCGCCGTGGGCGAAGTGGTCCTTGTCGGGGTCAGTTAACGGATGCTGCAGCTGCTGCTGGGGCAGTAAGCTCCTGACCAGATCCGACAGTTCGGCAACCTGCCTCGTCAAGGTGTCGCGGCTCTCCGCCTGAAGGTCCGCCAGCGCGCGCAATTGGCGCGCCAATGTCGTCGGGGTCGGCGGCCTCTGCTGCTGTTGCTGCTGTTGTGGCGGCGGCTGCTGCCGCTGCTGCTGATGCTGATGCTGTTGCTGCTGCTGCTGCAGATGTTGCTGCTACTGCTGCTGCCGCGATGGTGACGATGGTGGCTACCGGCGTTGGCCGCCGACGGTGCTGCCCTTGGCAGCTGCGTCGGTGGTGGCGCTGGAGGGGGTGAGCTTTGGCATAGTGGTCGGTTCCCCCTCTCTCTCCTTCCTCCTTTTTTTTTTGTGTTGTTGCGGCACACCTTACCGCGGCAACTCGCCTCCGCAGAGCCCCTCCGCGGACCCTCTCCGCGGAACTCCTCCGCGGACCCCCTCCGCGGTGTACTTCACCGTTGAAGTTCACCGCGGAGTGTCGCGGAGTGGGTTTGGCTGAGCGCGGCTGCGTAAGTCACGTCGGCGCGGAGTCGACGTGAGATGCCGCGAGATGCCACCGTGGTCGAGTCGACGCGGAACGCGTCGGAGTACCGCGGGATGCGGAGACACCTCCGCAGTTGTGTTCCGCGACGACAGCGGGGCCTTCGCGTCTGTCGAATGTGGAGTTACCGCGGAGCTGCCGTGGACTCGTAACGGCTGATGTGTTCCGAGGAAACGCCGCGGAGTAGTTCGAGCAGCCGCGGATCCACCGCGGAGTGCCGCCGCACTGCCACCGCTGAGTGGCAGATTTGGAACGGTGAGTTCAATCACAGTGGATCCGCGACACTCTCGGCGCGTTCCGCTGCAATCGCGGAATTGCTGCATCCGCTGGGTCGCGGAGCACCGCGGAGCACCGCGGAGCACCGCAGAGTAGATGCTGTTACTGTGGAACAGTCGCCGCGGAGCTGTAAAAACTCGTCGCGGAGTTCTTAAAAAAAACGGTAGGAACGGTGGTGGGTCCTCCCAGGACCTTTCGCCGAGACAGGGGGCGCTGCTGCTGCTGCTCCTCGAGGCAACGGCTACGGTCGTTCAGTGCTGCGACGGTGGCTGCGTCTCTGCTGCGCAGCTGTGCGAGCACTGGCTCGCCGCTCTAATACCATGAAAGGCAGCTCCTAGCAATGCTGTCGCTAGTGTGGCAGTACAAGCCAGCTAGCTAACTCACTAGCACACACAGGTGGAGGTGAGAACAGCAAGGGGTTGGCTAGGGACACAAACACAAGTGTCAGAAGTTGCAAATGTTAAAACATGCAGAGAGAGGTGACAACTGAGGTCTGGCCAACCTAAATAGTGCCACGGACCTAGTGGATGCACACACGCACACATGGCGCACAACGGCGCTATTTTTCTAGCAGGACAAAACAGTGGCAAAAACACAGTTTTGATCATAATTCCCTGCAGACACGTCAGAACGACGAGCCGTTTGAACCAGAACGGCCACGTCGACGAGATCTACATCCTGATAGGCTGCACGCCTACATGCTGTGACACAGCACGAGTCTACAAAACACGGAAGTCTTCTGGGCGCCCGTCGTCGCTGGCTGCCAGCCTTCTGCCACTGTCGCCAGTCTCAGGGATCTGCACGTGAATGGAAATGAGCCGAGGGGTCACTGTAAGCTGTGTACGACACACACAACACCATGGATAGTGAGACAAAATGGAATAGAGAACGAGTGGCCAACGAACAATTCCAACACGAACTAGGTGGCTAGATTGCACCATATGTGTCAGAGAAGAAGCAATGTAGTTGCTGGAGCATCTCCGGGGCGAACTGAGAAGCTCTCACCACACAACATTATCTCACACTCACATAGCTCGAAGCCCCTACACCAACAATTTTGCACCTACCTTGCATGCTATCCCAAAAGGCTTACAAGCAACTTCTCACTTTTGTTTAATGTGAATCATATTCGATTGCATCCAATGCCAGTTTTGAATTGATTCGGACTGCACATTTTTGAAAAGGTCAATTTCAACACCTAATCCAATCTCATAACCTCAAGGTAGAAGGGGGTATGTCTCATGCATACATGGCTAGGCCACTTGTGCCTTGTCGCTTTTAGTCTTTCACTCTGTTTGCATTGTCCTCGCATGACTTGTCACAACCAATTTCGTCATCACCGCTACAATTCTAATGACTATCTCCACCTCATACATGGTGTTACATCGCAAATGAGGGCAGCAGGTTCTCTAAAAATCTCCCTCAGCCCTCTCAACCCAACATTTCACAACCCCACTGTACTGTTAATCAATCTCTACTCACCCTGCTCTTGGCTCTCACACGTGCACTGAATGTGGAATAGTTGGTGGAAACATTTCAAGAAAACAGCACAGAAAATGGAAAACCAAAACCTGAAAGCATGAGGGGCCTGATTTTTCTAATGATAACAGCCCAATTGCAACCTAGGGCAAAGCACACTGTCATTGCTAAACCATTGTGGAGAGCTGGAGTTTTGGATTCCCCATGTATGTTGACCCACTAACTCAAATTCTGCGGTACTCCAACTTTGGTGCCTGCAGAGAAAGAGGGGGAGAAGGAGAGGGAGAGAGAGGGAGAGAGAGAGAGAGA
>SZWC01001000.1:262281-274663 GCA_023375785.1 Penium margaritaceum
TCTCACGTTGACGGCGGTCGACCGTCTCCAACGGGTCCCAGAAGATCTGCTGCAGCGGTGACTCTCACTGCTGCTGCTCTACTGCGTCTCTGCTGCGCAGCTCGGTGAGATCTGTCTCACCGCTCTGATACCATGAGAAACTGCTAGGAAGCTTCCTAGCCTTGCTGCTGCTGACGTGGCGACACTGTCCAGTCAGCTGACGCACTAGCAAGCAGGCAGGTGCAAGAAACAGCAAGGATCAGGCTAGGGAGACGCGCAAAGTCTGATAAGCTTCAATAGCTTAGTAAATGCAGAGAGAGATGGCAACTGACAGGTCCAGGGCATAAATACCTGCCGCGGCGCACGGCGGGTGTCGCACGCGGCAGTCCAAGAGCTGTCCTAAAACCGGCCCAAAACCACTGTTTTGGCCGTAACTCTGCGCACACATGTCAGAATCCTACGCCGTCTGAACCTTGACGTGCAAAATCAAAAGACGCACGCAACGACTGGTCACATGCATGCATCCATCGACTGACAGCGAGTATGTAATGCAAAAACAAGCAAATGGGCCTCATGCCCAGTCCGCCGAAAGGCGCCTGCAAGACGTAGAAGTCACAGCAAGGAGTCTCGATGACATCTGGGGCTCTGGAACAGTGCTCGGTCAGCTCCAGACAGGTAGTCCGCCGCCTGTCATCGCGCCGGTGTCACCAGGGCCGCCTGCCTCAGGGATCTGCACGAGTATGGACACGGCCGAGTGGTCACAGTAAACTGTACAGGAACGGTACAAAGCAAAACAAACACATGGAGGCAATGGGTCTCCACGTCACACCGGTACAAGTCACCAGGTGCTGACCCGTCCGAGTCTGTTAGTCCTTCCAGGCCGATAGCCCCAGTCGCGTCTGCTGGCCCCTCCGCGCCAGCAGCCCTGTCCGAGTCTGCTAGTCCCTCCGAGCCGGGAGCCCTAGTCGCGTCCGCTGGTATCTCCAGGCCGGCAGACCCATCTACGTCCACTGGCCCCTCCAAACCGGCAGCCCCGATCATGTCCGCTGACCCCTCCGAGCCAGCAGCCCCAGTCGCGTCTGCTGGCCCCTCCGCGACGGCAACCCCATTTATGTCCAGTGGTCCCTCCGAGTTAGCAGCTCCGCCCGCGTCTGCTGGCCCCTCCGCGACGGCAACCCCATTTATGTCCAGTGGTCCCTCCGAGTTAGCAGCTCCGCCCGCGTCCGCTGGTCCCTCCGTGCCAGCAGCCCAGTTCGCCTCCGCGAGAACCTCCCACTCGGTGCCATCTCGGCCCCCCGTCATCCCATGTGTCTCTTCCACTCCTACGATAGTGAGTGGTAACCCTGGCACCAAGGCCCTCGGCCTAACCACTTCAGCCATCATTGCAGACCTCAACCCGAGCTCCCCACTGGGCTACGCCGTGCTCCATCATGAGCATTGGCATGCCGTCACGGTTGCACTCACACACATCCTTCATGGAGCTCGAGATGCACACGTCCTCACAGTCCGCTCCACGGCACGCCCGGAGGACCCAACCACCCTACGCGCGGCTCGAGCCTCCCCCGAGGCCGCACTCTAGGGTGCTGCCTGCACCAACAAGCTTACTGCTATCCGACAGCACCACGTGTACGGCCTCGTTGATCTCCCTCCAGGTCATAAGGCTATTGGTGCCAAATGAGTCTTCCGGCGCCAATGGAAGCTGGACGGGTCCTTGGACAAGTATAAGGCTCGCCTTACAGCCAAGGGGTTTGCTCTGGTCCTTGAGGTTGATTACGACCAGATCTTTGCCCCAGTCGGCCGATTCTCCACTAGCCGAGCGCTCTTCAGCCTCGTTTCCCAACACGGGTGGGAGCTGCACCAGATAGACGTGAGCAACGCTTTCCTCCATGGCTCGCTGGAGGGAGAGGAGCTCTACATGGTGTAGCCTCTAGGCTTCGACGATGGCATTGGAAAGGTCTGGCGGCAGCGGAAGGTCCTCTATGGCCTGAAGCAGTCGCCTTGATGTTGGAACCAGGAGATTAGTCACGCGCTCCTCCGCGGTGACCTCATGCGTAGCACTGCTGACCCCGCACTGTTCATCAGCCAGTGAGGCCAAACCTTCACCGCTATCTTGGTGTATGTCAACGATCTCCTCATTACGTCACCAGACATGGCTGCCATCCAGCGTGTCAAGGATCATCTGCGCACCGCCTACTAGATGAAGGATCTCAGTTCTGTCCGAGTTTTCTTGGGCATGGAACTCGGACATGATCGCTCCCAGGGTATCCTACACGCCCACAAGGCTGCCTGTGTACAGACTCTATCCACTCGCTTTGCCGAGGACCTGCTTCTCATGTCGCGTGCGTCCTCACCCATGTCACTGGATGGCCAGGTGAAGCTGAAGCCCTCTGACCCAGCCGTTGTGGGGGAGCCAGTTGACGTGACCACGTATCTGCGAGTCGTCGGCTCATTGATGTTCCTGGCGACGTCGACAAGCCTAGATATTGCGTTCGCTGTCAACCTCCTGGCTCTGTTCTCTAAGGAGCCGCATTACCTCCACTTCGAGGCCACGATCAGAGTGCTTCCCTATGTTGTCTCGACTCCACGGTGAGGTCTCACGTTCCGCTGACAGCCGTCTGTGGTTGCGGTGGGCTACACCAATAGTGACTGGGCTGTCAGTCCGGACGGCAAGAGCTGCACAGGCTGGATCTTTCTGGTTGGCGGTACGGCTGTAACCTGGCGTAGTGGCAACCAGTGGTGCATTGCACATATTACTACTGAGGCTGAGTACGTGGCCCTTGGCCCAGGCGCATGTGAGAGCGTGTGGTTGCGTCATCTGTTGTCTGAGTTGCATCAGTCCGTCGCATCCATCACGTTGCATTGTGACAATGAGAGTGCCATGGTCATCGCCGACAATGACGGTGTGCATCACATATGTACAAAGCACATCAATGTTGAATATCACTATGTGCGCTCATTGTTGCATGACGACAGCGTCAACATTCTGTGGGTTGAGACAGCACGGCAGTTGGCTGACTTCTTGACCGAGGCACTTGAGCGCGACTCGTTAAAGAAGGCTATGAGTTCGGTCAGTGTGCATCAGTGATTTGCACTCTTTGGTCCTGCCTGCGTCTCTCCTTGCCTTGGAAGAGTCTGTCTGTTGAATGTGTCGGTGCTCGCCCATGTGCACTACGCCTGTGAGTCATGGGGTTTTCGGCTGTCAGCCGCCAGGGAGGGCTTGTGTACATCGGCGTGCAGATGACTGACAACGAGACGGCATAGCACAATGACTCTCATTGTGCTCTGTTATGTCCTCCTGGCTTGTGTACATTGGCTTGCAGGTGACTGACGGCGAGACTCGATGCTGCTTGAGTGTCGTTTAATGGAGCCGATGCACGCTCAGAACTAGACGCAGTTCGCTGGAGTCTCCTCCCTTTCGTAACGTGCTGAGCTCCATTTCCAGGCCTCCTCGGCGATCGGGCCGCCAGCGGTCACTGCCACTGCGGATGCTATCTGCATGCGTCCAGTGCTGGATCTGATTTTACCATTACGTCTGCAGTATCCTGCTCTGCTTAGGATCCAAATCTCATGCTAGCGTGGCACTGTTGTCATCAGGGACTAGTGTAGGCACTACCTCGGTTTGGGCAGCCATAAGTCCTCACTGTTATTATTCTAGCTGTTTTTGACTGCACGACTGCATTCGCAGCGTCAGGATCATAGATTGGTCCAGTTTTCAGGAAAAACGGATGACGCCTAGGTTTTGGGCTGTCGGCCGCCTGGCAGGGCTCACCGAGAAAACCTGCAAGCCTGAGAATAGAGCTATTTTCTGATTGGCTTGTGAACTGAGTAACAAGCTCTACAGAGTTGGGGGAGGCTAATTCTTGGAGGGGTCTCCCACTGTGTCTCATTCTTGATTCCTAATCAGTTACGTCCATTTTCCAGCTGCTTTGTGGCACAAACACTTGCGCGCACAATTTGAGTAACAAACCTTGAGCACTCAGTCTCTAGAGCGGCAGACGGAGGGGGCAGCAGACTAAGCAATGAGTCTGCTGCCCCCTCAGTCTGCCGCTCTAGAGTCTAAGTCTGAGTGCTCTGGATATGTTACTAAAAAATGCGCGCGCCAGTGTTAGCGCCAGAAAGCAGCTGAAAACTGGACCTAACTGATTAGGAATCAAGAATGAGACACAATGGGAGACCCCTCCAAGAACTAGCCTTCCCCAGATCTGTAGAGCTTGTTACTCAGTTCACCAGCCAGTCAAAAAATAGCTCTATTTTCAGGCTGGCAGGTTTTCTTGGTGAGCACTGCCAGGCGGCCAACAGCCCAAAACCTGGGCGTCATCCGTTTTCCCTGAAAACTGGACCATACCATAATACCGAGGCTACAAACGCTGTCATGCTGTCAGAATCAGCTAGAAAAACACCAGTGAGGAGTTATGGCTGGCCAAACCCAGGCAACGCCTATACTAGTCCCTGGTGACAACAATGCCATGCTAGCATGAGATTTGGATCATAAGGAGAGCAGGACGTTGCAGACGCAATGGTACAGTCGGATCCAGCACTGGACGCATGCAGACAGCACCCGCAGTGGCAGTGACCGCTGGTAGCCCGATTGCCGAGGAGGCCTGCCGATGGAGCTGAGCACGTCGCCAGAGGGAGGAGGCTCCAACGAGCTGCGTGTAGTCCTCAGCGTGCGACAACTCCATCAAATGACTCTCAAGCTACGTCGGGTCTCGCCATCAGTCATCTGCACACTGATGTACACAAGCTAGGAGGACACAACAGAGAACAACGAGAAATGTGAGAAAAAACTAACACGGGTTTCGACGAGCATAACCTCAATCGGAGCATCGTGCCAGACACAAACTAACTTCGTTGTCCTCATAATGGTGTCAGGCCAAAGCCCACACTTCAACAATTCCCCTAGGGTGCAGAGGCTGACAGCACAAACAAAGCTGATGGCTGCTCCGAACACAATCCCTGAGGAGGGAGCATGTCTCTCCCATGGCCACATACCCGTGCATAGCATTAGCAAGGGTGACGATGATGCTCATAGGATGTGCTCGCACATAACCTCACAGGGGAGCGCCGTTGTCGATGTCGTCGTCGTTGCTGTCATAGTCATCACCACTGCCGTAACCTACTGTTGTGAGTGGTGCAAGGCTGAGGGCCTCCTCCAACTGCATCACATAGTGTATGCCAGCGAGCTGCTGAGCTGCACATCGCCACGCGGACTCTGCAGCATCGAGACGTGTGTACAGATCATCGAGCTCTACAGCTGCTGTCGGTAAGGCGGTTGCATCTACGGCGTGCAGGCGGTCAATCGCGGAACGAACCTGATGGTGGACCTCGATCATGTGTGCGTCGGCACGAGCCATGGCCTCTTGCAACCTCGCCACCTCATCGTGTAGGTGAGCTGTCGAATCATCTGTTGCCTGGCCGCCAACTGCTAGCAGGGCATCGACACCAAACAACGTGTCGGCATCCACAGCGTCTGCGTTTGCAAGAGGTGCCACTGAAGAGGCACCGACTATTGCTAACACACCAATCACTCGGCCGTTGACTGCTGGTTGGATGTCGGCATCCATCGGTGAATGTGCACTCGCTGCATCCATGCCATCATCAGGAGCCTGTACAATGTCCCCGGGCTCCTCCTTACCCCTGGTGCGCAACCAATCAACCACCCAATCGTCCACCTGCCGCTGGACGTCCACCCGTCCCCGACGTGCACCCTGTAGAGACCTCTCAGCTGCCTCAAGACGCATGTGCACATCCTCCATGCACTCCTTGGTAGCCTGTCGTGCTGGAATATCCGTAGTGTAACAACGGCTGTTGGCCTCTCGGAGCTCAGCCATGAGACTCTGCACATGCGCCTGCGCTCGAGCCATGACTACCTCCTGCTCGTCTACAGCGGAACGTAGGCACTCGGCCATGTTTTCCACGCCAAGTCAAAGTCGATGCTAATTTGCCAAGTCGAAAGTCAAAAGTCGCCAGTCAATCACCCAAGTCGACTTGGCCTTGCCAAGTCGGTGCTCTAGATTGCACTAGACTGTGTCATTTGGCCTTATCATTGTGTAAACTTGCCTGTCACTGACAATTCTGCAATTTGAACAAGTACATTTTTTCCCACATTGTCCAAGACATGTCCTAGAGTTGTTAACACATCAGCTTAACTACAAATTCCATCAGTACACTTCATTGTGATATGCATGCTTGGGGAGGACTGCTCAACCCCTTGGGTGGTAATTGCTATCACATGCATTTGAAAGCAAAGTGGTTCATCCTAAGGAAAGCAGCAAATGCACAACCAGGCTATTGAAAGCAAAAGAATGAGATGAAGCTGGATAGGGACTGTCACTGCTTTTGCAACCTGAATAAGAGCAACCTACTGAAAGCAAACTAGGGGAAAACATGAGACACAATCGAAATGAAAGATCAGATGAAGGTCACCTCGGGACCTTTACGGCCTCTCTTTGGACGTTCACTGGCCGCAGCACCAGCTCTCCTCTATAATCCTGTGGATGCTTTGACTCTAGTAGTAGAGCCTGCTTCAGAACGAGTAATTGTCCCTGCTGCAAAAGCACCTGCTGTTTAAGCACCTGTTGCTGAAGCACCTGCTACTGAAGCTCCTGCTGCTGAAGCACCTGCTGCTGAAGCACCTGCTGCTCAAGCTCCTGCAATTGAAGCACCTGCTGCTGTAGCACCTGATGCTGAAGCACCCGCAGCCTCAACATCTTTGCGCTTGCGTAATCATGCCCTCAGGACTCTTGAGGAGGCTACTCCCGTAGCCTCCCCCAACTCTGTAGCACCTGATGCTGAAGCAACCACAGCCTCAACCTCTTGCCCCCCATCTTCATCTCCCTGCTGTTTTTCCTCCTCGTTACTCTCATTCCCACCATCTTTTTCCATCCCATTAATCTCTTCATCCTCCGCCTCATCCTCCTCATCGTCACTATCCAATCCCTCCTCTACTTCCACTTCCCTCATATCCTGAACATCGGGATCGCTTGGATCTAGGGCATCAGCAATGGTGGGATCCCACACATAGTCCTCCTCATCCTCGTCCTCCACGTCTCTATCAACCTCGCTGTCACTGTCCTCAGGCTCATCCTCTATGGCCTTCCTGATGTCACTGGTCAGCTTCTTCCCCTTCTTCTTCCCATACATCCTTTTCAACCGGACGTTTGTCCAGACCAGCAGTTCCAGGGTGGAGACCTTGAGACATTTGCGCCTGGCTGTCTGCATGAGTTCATGCTTGCTGAAGCAGCGCTCAATGTCAGAGCTGCTGCAAGGCTGTGCCAAGAGCCTCATTGCGAATGCTCTGAGGACAGGAAGGTTCGTCATGTGGCGGGCATTCCATCTGAAGGCTGGCAGCTCACCCGCTATGACTTGCTACACTGCTTGCGTGGCCCGCTGCACATCCTTCATCTTGCTTGGCTCTTCCTCCAGCGTGACCCGGCTGTTTTCAAATGCCTCTAGCTCCCTGTCGATGGTGTCCTGGTCTCCATAATTTGGCACCAGCGCCATGACGACGGTGTTCCACACCTTCACGGTCTTCTCGTTGCCATCGAACATGTGCCCAAAATGTTGCGGGTGGCAACGGCGTGTTGCGGCATACACCAGACAAGACATTTGATTAGTCCAGCAATAGGACAGCCGCCCAGCCACAAACCGTACCCATTCCGGGTTGCACTTCGCACGGCGAATGTTCCGGGACACTCCCAAAGCATTGATAGCTTCTGTCGTGTCAAGTAGAGTCTCAAAAACAATCCCTGCAGTCCCTCCGGAGCTGTCTGCCTTGCGAATGGCAAGCACGATGGGAAGCATGAGCTTGACCATGGCCTTGACATGCACCCAGAACACCCCCATCTTCACAATTTTGCGCACCTCCTTCTTCTTTGTCTGCCACCCAGCATCCTTGCCGACACTACCAAAGTTAGTCCACCTCGTGCTGGTGACAATCTTGACAAGGACGTCACGCAGCTTCAGCAATCTCTCAAACATCTTGTGCACAGATCCAAACCGGGTGGCACACGCAAGCAACAGCACCAAACCACCCTCTGTCTTCAGCCAAGACCTGAGAAGGTCTTTGTTCCTGAAGAATGACACAACTCTCTCAACCTTGCTAATAAGATGGCCTCCCCATTCTGTCTTTGCAACATGCTTTGGCACTAATCTAAGGAGTGTGCCACACAGTGGCTGAAAAACACAGCCGGGTACTTGTTCCTGAGCTCAACATAAGCCTTTTTGTTTGTTGACACGTTGTCGGTGATGACCATGATGACCTTTTTAGCTCTCACCTCAACAATGGCGTGGTCGATCACTGCAGCGACGTGGTTGGCATTTCTGATGAGGCCGCTGGCATCCCGTGAGAACAGGTGGGCCATCCCCTCTGCGTTTGAAGCCATGGCAGAGTAAATGGGTCGGATCTGGATGTCAGACCACTCGTCCACTCCGAGTGTCACCCCGAAAATGTCCCAGCCAGCGCGCAATGGTGCTTCCAGTGCCTCCAGCTCTTTGTCCAGTACTGGAAGGAGCTCGTCTATCACCCGGTCCTTGGAAGGCAGCCTGAAGCTGGGGGTGGTTTTGCGTGTATCCTTGACCAGCTCTAGAACCACGTCGTCACGAGTGGAGGAGATGGGTAACGCGTTTTTTGCCATTATCTTGACTATGGTCTTCTGGCAGGCGGTGTTGTTGGCGTTTTCGATGTGCCCGGACATGAGGGTTTGACACGCTGTGTTGAGGGAAGGAGCATCCACTGGAGTGATGCTGTGGAGGGAGATTGGGATGGTTGCTGGAATGTGAACAGCTTCTGGGACGGCAGGAGTCTGGTCGGCTCCGTTGGGGTTGCTGCTCGATGCAGCTGCTCCGTGAAGTGCGCGGAGCTCCTGACGCTTGTGCTCGGCCACGAGCTTAGCCCAGTCCACTGGGCTGGAAGTTGTGCCCCATGGCTCACCCTGGCCATTGTACAACTTTTTGTCAAAGGGCACCTAGCCATCAGGAGGCCGTGGCAACGGGGGGAGACCGAGTAGAGCTCGGGAAGTAGCAGGAACCGCCTTGCACTTGGCGATGCTGGAGACAGCTGCCCCAAATTTCCCTCGCATGCGGTCTGAACCGCTTGAGCCGATTTTCCCACAAGGCCCACACTGCCATCCGGGATAGCCTCTAGCAGTAGGGAGAGGTCTGAAGAATCTGCTGAGTGCACGGATTAGGAAGTCTCCAGCCAGACACGACTGTCTGGCGGAGGGAGTGCTAGTGGTGGCCTGCTTGGCCCTGCCGGCCATCTTTGACACGCTGACTTGGAGTCAAACTGTATGCTCTCGATAACTGCCAGCTCCCCTCACCCGCAAGGGCACAATGGAGCCGCATGATGCGGCTCCTATCCATCCTCGTCTAGGCTGGTATGACATGTCATGCAATGCCCAGGTGCTTGGTGCATTGTTATTGGTGGAAAAAGCGCCGCAAAGTGTCACACCTGGCTGGTGTGTTGCTTCAACAGAACCTGCACACATCATGCACATGAGAAACACGCCGAAACCGTACAGTGCATGGCGAGGTCCATCCTAGCCAGCCATCCATCCTATGAGGCAGATATCTCAGCCTCTTACGTGGCTGTCGCCTCGGCAAGAACCCCAGCAAAAATGGCCATACGGGTGCCGAAGCCAACATGCACACGCGAGACTTGAACTGAAATGAAAAAAAAACAACCAAAGCCTAGTCCAAGTTGGCCAGAACCCAAATGAGTTCATCCCAGTGCCTGGAAAAAGAAATGGGGATCAAGTCAAGTCGACATCAACGTCGACTTTGATCGACTTAGCGACTCCGACTTAACCCCCTAAAGTCGGAAGTCGAAGTAAACATGGGCACTCGGGTACAAGAACTGTAGCTCAAACATGTGTGGGTGTGTTGTCGGCTCGAACCGCCATGGTGTTAGTGATGTTGGTCAGGGAAGCCATGAGCCGGAGGTTCGTAGCTCACTCTGTATCCTCCACGGTAGATGTGCATGTAGGGGTGAGTGCTGTAGGCTCATCTGATACCGCGGACACAACCGTCACTCGGCTATCAACAATGTGGGTCACGGTAATGGCTGCTCCTACACGGGCCGTAGTTGCTGAAGCATCCACTGATGTAACCTCCTCCAACTGTCGGTGCAAGTCCGACTGTCTCCACACTACATCATGGAACGTCCACTCAGCAGCCTCGCAACACTTGTACACATCCTCGACGTCTGCTGTCGCTACCCGACAACCCGCGGTGTCTGTAGTGCTCCAACGTGTGCTCACTACATGCAACTCAAGCGTGAGATCCTGCAGGTGCCTATCTGCATGTGCGACTGCATCCTCCTGTTTGCAAAGCGTAGAGTGTACATGCTCGAGCACGGGGGCCAGCTTGGCTGCTGTTGCATCAGCTACTACTTGAGCTGTATCCTTCACGACAGCTGCACCTCCACAGACAGCTGTGGTAGTGGTGACGGCCATAGCAGACGTGCTAGCAACCTTGACGTTTCGTGCCTCTCCAAGTGTCCTCTCTGTAGGTGTACCTGTAATGGTTGATGCTGCGGCTGAGGGAGCGTTTACACCTGCTGTGGTGGTACCGGCTGCTATAGGGGCGATGATCATCTTGTTGTTTGCATCAACAAGGACACCCGCTGCCATCGTGTTGTCTGTAGTAGCGACTGGTACTACTGCTACTTCCACAACGTTGATTGCTATCGATTCGTCCACTGCTCGGACGTCTGCTCCAGGGGCGTCAACTATCACCACCACTACAGCTACTGTCTCGTCTGCTACTACTGCCACACTTGCCACATCGGTCGCTGTCACTAAAGCGTCAGCTATAGTCTTTATCCTCACCTCCATTACTACGTCCACCTCCAACTCCGTGTCAGACCACTTGTCCGCCTCCAACTCCGCGTCCGACCACTCCTCTGAAGACTTGTTCTCACTGAGAACGTCCTGTTGTGCAACACCGTCCATCACATCCCTCCAGCACTCTCCGGTGGTCATAGGTGGACACTCCATCCCCCCCTCGACTGACACACAGGTAGAGGCTAAGAAGGGGTGCAACACCAACCCTGCGACCGAGGACAAGGGAGTCAACTCCATGGTGGCATTTGGCACTACTGTTTCTGCCGTTGCCTGCTGGGCACGTCTAGCCAAACGTGCCGTCTGCTACCTCACGTGCCAAGTCTGAGCGCAAGAAGCGTGAGCTGAAGGGACTATCATAGAAGCGGAGGGATCAGATATCGGGATGAATCTGACTGAATCTAGGACAAAGAGGAGGGCGTCAGATGCAGAGGTAAGGTCAAGAGGCGTGGCACCGTCAGCTAACGCCACTGACGGAGGTGAAGATGGCAAAGAGGAACATGGGGATGTCAGTAGCGGCATGGTGGCAACGGTCCGTTCCGAGACCACATGGTCTGTGAGCTGTTGCACCATGCGCTTTAGACCCTAGAGCTCGGCATATAACAATGCCATAGCTCCACTGAGGGGTGCCGCGGTATTGATGGAAAATGTCTCTGAGTCGGATGGTGAAGAAGAAGAGTAAAACCGTATATAGGGTGGTCGCCACCCGGCAGGGCGCTGGCGACATTGGCGCCAGCCATGGTATCGATCACCAGAGTAGGAGTAAGTAAAGCCGTTGGACGCCTGAGGCATATGCCACGGCTGCAAATGCCACTATGGACGCAGCGCCTGCCACGCATGCAGTGCCGATGCCAACCACAGCGTCGGTTGTGCTCCCCGTCACGTCAGTCTGCTCATCTCCAGAGCTTGGCGTGGGTGAGTGCACAGGACAGTCGCTCCCGCTGGCCTAAGGCTACAGGGGGAGGTAGGGGATCGAAGCACAGTCTCTCTGATGTGCTGCGAAGTCGTCATGAGGGTGGCCACCACCACGCTAGTGGTGCGTTGATGTGTGACTACTATACGATTGCTATGCTGTTATCGCACGGCTATCATAACATCCGACGTCGTCTTCGGTGCTGCTGACGCTCTCGCTGCTGCCTACGGCTGCCGTCAACATTGACGGCGGTGGTCCCCGCCACACTTTGAGCGGCTCGTGACGCTGCTTGTGGTGCCGCTGCGGCTACTCCTGCTGCCATTACACCGGTCACCATTGCCAACCAAGGCTTGTGATCCCCAGCCACCGCTTTGCTGCTGTTGCAGTTGACGTCCTTTGACCCTTTTCTTCCCCCCTTTCTATCAGTGCCATCTCCTCGGGTGCCTCTTTTTTGGGGCTGTTGTGGGATGCCCCACTTGAGGACCCCTCGGTCCTCTCTCCCTCCCTTTTTTTTGGTCTGGCTGGACCCTCGCGGCGAGCGCAGTGGAGGAGGAGGCTCGTTCCCCACCTTGCGTGTAGGCGGCCGGAGGCCGCCTGTCAGCCTCCCCTGCCCCTCTCAGGCGGCGGGGGGGGGGGGGGGGGGGGGGGG
>SZWC01001000.1:274716-296498 GCA_023375785.1 Penium margaritaceum
GGGGGGGGGGGGGGGGGGGGGGGGGGGGGGGGGCGGCGCTTGGCCGGCACACGTCGGCTTGTGATCCGGTGCTTGGCCGGTGCTCTTCAATGCCCTCCATCGGCATGACAGGCCCGACCGACGGGATTCCCCCCCCCGGGGGACGGGGTCCCTCGCATCGGGTCCTCGTAAAACTTGACAGCAACAGCTACTGCAGCAACTCCTGGTGCGGTTGCTGTAGCAACTGCTGCTGCTGTTGTGACGGCTACTGCCTGCTGCTGCTACTACTACTGTTGTTGCAAATGTTATTGCGGCTGCTGTCTGATTCGAATGCTGCTGCGAATGTTGCTGCAGCTTCTCGCCGCTGCTGTGGTTGCTGGTGCTATTGCTACGGCTACCACTCACCGCCAATGCTGTTGCAAGTGCCTGCTGCCGCCGTTGCTAGTGAAGCTGTTGCACACCGGCACTCCTGTGGCTGCTGCTAAAGCTGCTGCCTGCTGCTACTACTGCTGCAGTTGGTGCAGCTCGCGGATGCTGATGCCGCCACTGTTGCAAGATGTTGCTCCCGTTGCGCACTGCCACTACTTGCAGCCACCTCTGCAAGATGCTGTTGCGAGCTGCTTCTTCCTTTTTTTTTGTGTAGAGACCGGTAGCTAGACACGGCTCTTGCTACCATCCGGTGTTGTTGTTGTAGTGGCTATTGCTCGTAGCTGCTCTCGCTATAGGTGCTTCTCGCCGATGCTGCTGTTACAGCCATGGTTGCTTGCACCTGCCACCGTTGTCTTCGCTGCCACCACCGCTCCATCACAACCTAGTCTTCGTGGGTCCCTCCAGGATCTAGTGCTGCTGCTATGGGTGGCTGCTGCTACTGCCACTCACTACTGCTGCTGCTGCTACGTCTCTGCTGCACAGCACAACAAGCTGTGGCTTGTTTGCTCTGATACCAAAAAGAGATTGCCAGGAAGCTTCCTAGCATGCTTGCCAATGACTGGACGTCAGCGCTCAGTCAGCTCGCGCCAGCAACACAGGTTGGACGCAAAACGGCAAGGGCTTGGTTAGGCGACAAAAAGAGTGTCAAATGTACTTCCATTAATGAAAACATGCATAGAGAGATGCCAACTAACAAGAACACAACATAAATGCCTGCCACGGCTCACGGAAAGTGATGCACATGTAATGTCAGTTTGTCCTAAAACTGGCCCAAAACCACTGTTTTGGCCATAAACCTACGCATAGGTATCCAAACACATCACTGTCTAAGCCTAGAGATGCAAAAATTTGAGCCAGACGCTATGACTAGTCACACGCACAAGTCCACCATCGATTGGTGGACAGTCAATGCAAAACATGCAAATCGGGCTCGAGAGCCAGGCCACCGAGAAAACTCTAGCGACAGCAGAAAAACCAGGAAGGACCCAGGCAAGCACCCGGGATGTGCTGGCAGCTGCCTGGCAGCTGCTAGTGCATGGAGCCACCACTCGTCGGTGCTCCGACACCAGCTGCTTCCGCAGCAGAGATCACATCGCCAAGAACTCCAGTACTGTTGCTCCATACCACCAGTGCGGGGTTTACGGATGATCACCACGGTCGTCGCTCGTGACGGATGGAAGCCACACAAACCAACATTAGGGACGTAGCACTTTACCTCAATTTAGCTGTGACGTCTTTGCGTGTACCAAGATGTTGACTTGTATAGCCATCAATGTGCAGATCGTCATCTCATAGATTGTCATAAAGCTCCCAACTATTGTGTGATGCTTCCAAACCGTGTCCTTTGACAATGTACTCCATCACTTTCCCTCGTCTGCAGTGTCCAAGAATGTCTTCCACACATTTGGTGTGCTTGTCTGCTTCCACTGGTGGTGACGGTGGTACGTCTTTGCGAGGGAAGTACTTGCTTGGGCCTTGGTAGGGTTTGATTCAACCAATGTGGAGGACTTGCTGGATAATCCTGAATTCAAGTAGGGGCATTCTGGGGACGACAGGTGTCCACATCTCTTTGAAGAAAAACGGCCAACTATTAAGGATGGAGCTTTGCATGCTCCTTTCCTTGAACTTTGATGTTTGCCGAGATGAGTAGGACACAATGACCCACGCAAAAATCTGTGTCCTTTTGATGCTTGGTGGTAGTTCGTGTCATCAGTGTTTGGGTCTCCGCAAGCATTTGGTGAGTCTTGTCCCACGTATTGGTTGTGCTTGTCAGACACGCAAGTGACCTCTTGACTCCATCCATGCATACACACCATCACTGCAGGTGACTAAATTGACATGAAACTCAAGGCGCACACGTTGTGTACCTCACATCATTGGCAACTCAGCCGGGTGCAAGATTGGCGCGAGTTCAGTCATGCTCAGTTCCACCCAAGAGCATACTTGCTGTCATCAGCATATGGTGATTAGCCGTCACTTAGCTGATACATGAGAAAAAGATACTAGAGGTATACATGCATCCACATACGCTCGTGGTTGAGGTGGTTCTCTATATGATTGACATGCATGCCTTGCTAGTTTTGTACCTCTGAGCACCGGGTTGCTGATCCTACGAGGCCACACCCTTAGTCATTCCCGAGTGTGAGAAACCACGCGGCTTTTAGCTGACCGGTTTTGTTTGACCCTGGGGTGGCGGCCAGGCCCCACTTTGAGCCATTCGAGTGGGTGGCCCGGTCAACCGGTGGCTATCAGCTTGCTAGCTTACTACTCGTGTTTTCTCCTCCTTCTCTCGTGTTTTCTCAAAGGCTTTTGGCCAACACCTTGTCTCTTTCGCCGCCATGGCTGTCTCATGATTCACGCTTGCCTGGTAGATCTCTATCACTGGCGTCTCGCCACTACCTACAGGTATCAGAGTAGGAGGGAAACTCCCCTCCTCTCGTGCGATCCGGGAAACGTGGAACACTTCACGCACTAGTGCTCTTGGTGCGGCGTTGGACCCTGCACCCATAGCCCACTTCTCGTAATGGCCACTCTCAGCGCTGCTCTCAGCTGTCTTGCAGCTTCCTGCTGCATCTGTGAGCTCCGCAACTTTCGGATGGTAGCTTTGCAGCTAGCAGTTTGCAGACACGCAACTCGCAGCTCGCATATCCGCAGCCCGCAGTTCGCAGTTTGCAGATTCTCTACACCTTGCGCTGCTCTCAGCTACTCCGCAGCCGCCTGCTGCACCTCTGATCTCCGTCTCATAGCTCCGTAGCTTGTAGTTTGCTGACCCGCAGCTCACAGCTTGCATTTTGCAGATCCTCAGCCCAAAATTTGGAATTCGCCAACTCGCTGCTCCCTGCGTTGCCCCCGGCTACTCCGTAGCCCCTTGTTGCACCTTTGATCTCCGTCTTGCAACTCCGCAGCTCGCAGCTCGCTGACCCACAGCCTGCAGTTTGCAGTTTGTAGGCCCGCAGCTTTTGGCTGCCCTGCAACACTCGGTTGCGCCGTGCCCCCGCTGCCACGCAGCTCTACAGCTGGTAGCTCGCAGAATCTAAGCAACAACTCCTTCCGCCCTGCAGGCTGGCATCACCATTGTTGCACCGCCTGCTGCTCGCATGCTCTGTCATGCAGCTCACAACGTCACGGCCATCTTCACTGCAATTTCCTGTTGCTCACACACCGGGGCACTCTCCTCCGCTAATCTCACCCAGCAGCAGTAGTGACAGTCGCGTCTGCGGCACTGACCACCATCCTGACATCACCACCAAAGCCAACCCCCATCTCTCCAAGGGGTTGGCGTGAACGTGCACGGATCGATGCGGAGATTGGCCACCACGAGGCGCAAATAGAGTAGGCGGGACTTGAGGTGTGGTCGCGTTGCCGCTTTGAGAGCCCAGGGAACTACCCTAGTGAGGACTTTGACCCGGCGGACCACAAAGCTGGCAGCGACGCTACAGAATATGCCGCTTATTGCCATTCTGGCTCTAACGACTCATCAACCATGAAAAACACACCAACCAGGGGACAAGCACGTGATCAACAGCAAAAAAAAAAAAACAAACTGTGCCTGAAAAATCTCCAGTTGAGTTTTCCCATGGCTCACCATGCCAATTGATGATGATGAGTATGCTGCACTGCAAGAGGAGCTGTGGCAAGAGCGCTCTGCGCTCCAGGTAGCTCTCACCACACAGCGGGCTATAGAAGAGAAGTTGTGCACTGAATAGGGTGATCAGGACACTTTTGTCCATCACATTGCTGATTTAGTTATCAATCGCATGCAGTGCGCTCGACATCCTCCGTGACTGCTGCTGCTGGCATTACTGCTGCATTCTCCACCTCACCCACTTCTGCATCCAATGCCGCTGGCATCCTCACTTCTGACCCACCTGTTGTTGCAACTGCTGCCGGCGCCGCCACTGCTAAAGCCCTTGCACAGCCCACGCACTGCAAGCCAGATTTTGATTCCACACGACCTCATTTCACATCTAACCTCACCTATGCTTCTTGGGAGGTTCACTCAAGTGCTTGGGTAGAGGGAGAAAAATTTTGGGAGTTACATCATGAATGCAATCCCTCACATGCTAAGTCAGCACGTGCTGTCCGTGCCTCATTCGAGCTGGACCTGATGATCTCATTGATGAGGTAGGATCCTACAATGCTGACACGCTACGCTGCACGGCTGCTGACCCTGTTGGCGCTTATGCACTCATCAAGCGTCGCACCACTGTCACTGGCCACGCAGAACAGAGTGCCCTCACCGTCTAGTTCAACATGCTCTCTATGCATGTTAATGAAACTGCAGACGCCTACTGGGCCCGCAGCCTCCGCCTTCTGCGTGACCTGGGCAAAGAGCCTCCCGGACAGCTCCTTGATTTACTCTCCATTGTCAATGGCCTCATCCCCATGTTTTCCGACATCTTCAGGGAGGTGAAAGCCTCTGAGCTCGAGCGTCTTGTCACTGAGCCCGTATTTGCAGATGCTCCCCCCAGCATTCGGGTGCTCTAGGAGTTCACTTACTAGTGCCTCACTGACTGATGGAGCACTCTCTCGAACAAAAGTATCCACCATGTAGCCATTGTAGCTGCCACCAACGCACTCCCTTCCACCTCTTTGTTGTCCACCTCCTTGTCTTCACCTTCCTCCTCTACCACATCTCTCCTCAAGAAAGGGGGAGGGGGGTTGGCCGTGCTCACGGTCGGGGCAAAGGCAGTTGCGGTTCTAGTGTAGGCGGTCAGGGCGGTCGTAGCAAAGGTAAGGGCTCAAGTAGTGCCTCCTCTTTCTCTTCCACTTCCAGTACAGTCACATGTTGGAACTGTGGTACCACTGGTCATTCGACACCGACATGTCCATCCCCACGGGACAACGAGTGCCTTNCAGCCTCCGCCTTCTGCGTGACCTGGGCAAAGAGCCTCCCGGATAGCTTCTTGATTTACTCTCCATTGTCAATGGCCTCATCCCCATATTTTCCGACATCTTCAGGGAGGTGAAAGCCTCTGAGCTCGAGCGTCTTGTCACTGAGCCCGTATTTGCAGATGCTCCCCCCAGCATTCGGGTGCTCTAGGAGTTCACTTACTAGTGCCTCACTGACTGATGGAGCGCTCTCTCTCGAACAAAAGCATCCACCATGTAGCCGTTGTAGCTGCCACCAACGCACTCCCTTCCACCTCTTTGATGTCCACCTCCTTGTCTTCACCTTCCTCCTCTACCACATCTCTCCTCAAGAAAGGGGGAGGGGGGTTGGCCGTGGTCACGGTCGGGGCAAAGGCAGCGGCGGTTCTGGTGTAGGCGGTCAGGGCGGTCGTAGCAAAGGTAAGGGCTCAAGTAGTGCCTCCTCTTTCTCTTCCACTTCCAGTACAGTCACATGTTGGAACTGTGGTACCACTGGTCATTCAACACCGGCATGTCCATCCCCACGGGACAACAAGCGCCTTGCGTCAGCCATGCGTGCGCACTGGGCATGCTCCTCCGGTGGCTCTGGGAGCTCTTCTTGTGCCGCCACCTCCACAGCTCCGCCTGGTCGCACTCCTCCCATCACCACCAAGGCTATCGCCTACAACACTGCCACTGCACCACCTCCGATTCCTTACCCCTGGGGGTGGCCCCTTGGGTATGGAGGACCAGTCTACTACGCCCCCCCCCCTTCCTGTGCCTACTCTCCTCCCACCTGTGCGTCTCCTATCTATCCAAGCAGGCGTCCCTCCTCTGGAATTTTCATCACGCCTGACCCGCCTGAGGATGAATGCCAGTTGGACGCTGCCTTCTCCCACGTCGTCCACGAGCGTCACCTACATGATCAGGGAGGTGAGAGTGGGTGTTCCGGGTCGGAGTCACTTGCGTGTGTCATTGATAAGGAGTTGCGTGGTCCCTCGTCCGGTCATATCTTGGGGTGTTTTCCTACAAATGTCTCGTGGATTGAAGAGTGGTGGTCTGTTCTCTTGCCTCGCTGTCTTGCCGCGTGTGGCTAGTGTTTCTCCCTGCAAGCTGCCGTTGCCGCCATAAGTCGTGATCCCTTGACTATTCGTGCATCGGGTGGCTTCCGGATCCTTGAATCTGGAGCCACCCACCACATAACCTCGTCACGTCTGTCCTTTGTCTCTCCTGGCCCTGTTGGATCCGTTTGCTTTGTCCGCACTAGCTCTGGCCAGTTGCTTCCTTTTCAGGGATTGGGGTTGTGCGCTTTGTTGGCCCAAGAGGGGAACTGTTCTTGCTGGATATCCAGTATGTTCCATCACTTGAGCTGAGTCTTCTCTCTGTCACGACACTCGACGACCAGGGCATAGACTTCTCCTCTATCCGTGGCATTGCCTCTGTCTCTTATTGCACCTCTGGCCGCATTTTGTTGCAGGGTACATGCTGTGATTTCTTGTTCCATGTTGCCACCTTTTCTCCTCTTCCAGCCACCGCTACCCATGTGCACGTTGCCCGCTCTCTTTCCCCTACGCATGACTAGCTGTTGCACCGCCGCTTGTGCCACATTCACAATGCTGCCATTGAAAGCGTGCTTCGTGTGCTTCCAGCGGATGGACTTGATGCTGCCACATTCCCTGTCCCTTGTCCCCCTGACTGCCTTGACTGTGATAATGGAAAATGCACCGATGCCCTTTTTCCACCTCTGAGTCTCGCACATCCTATCCCTTCGACCTACTACACGCTTATGTCATGGGGCCTCTTCTTCATGAAGGTCTTGGAGGGGTTGGTTGTTATGTCCTTTGTCTCACCGATGACTTGTCCCTCATGTCCTAAGTCGTTGCTCTTATGCAAAAGAGTGATGTCTGCTCCACTCTTGAGTCCTGACTCCCTCAGGCTGAAGTTGCCTGTGGTTGTCTTCTCCATGTCTCTCATAGCATCCGTGGGGGTGAATTCATGGGCCCCACTACTAGTTTCCTCACGTCTCGCAGGATGTGCAATGAAGCTACGGTCCCTTATACACCCCAGCAAAACAACGTCTTTGAACGTTGGAACAGAAGTCTTGCTGAGGGTGTCCGTACCCTCCTCAGTGCTTCTGACCTCCCTCTTCTTTTCTCTTTTGAGGCCATGTCTCACTTGACGTGGGTCTAGAACCACGTTACCCATGGTCCCCTCCCTCGTCATGTCATCCCCTTTGAGCGTTGGGTCGGACATCATGCTGACCTTGGTCTTGCTCGTGTCTGGATCTGTGTCACTGATGTTTAGCTCCCCGAGGAACTTCGTGATGGCAAACTCAGTCTACGTGCACGCCGGTGTACCTTCCTCGGTGTCTCTACCATGTCCAAGGCATAGCGCTTTCGGGACCCTGACCGTGCCCGTGTTATTAAGTCTCGTGACGCCCTCTGCTTTGAAGACGTCTTTCCTCACGACCTGTGCCGTATTGCTCTACCCTCTCCCTTTACCTCGCTCCGTCGGCTTGGGAGGGATGGGTTTGTCTCAGCCTTTGGTCTCGCAGGGACCTCACCACCTCCTGCTAGTATGGTCCCCTTTTCCTCTTGTCTCTCTCCTTCTTCACCGTCTGACACGCCCCCCAGTACTGACACGCTCCACAGCAGTCCGTCTAGCCCTTTCTCGGTGCCTTCTCCTTCTATGCCCTTGGAGTCCGCGTCAGTGCCTCTCAGTGTTCTGCCACTGTCTATTGCCATTGTTGCATGTTCTCCCCCATGTGTCGTTACTAAATCCCCTCCGACGCGTACTCTACAATCCTCTACGTCTGTTGGTGAGACAGAATCCCCTCCTACCTCTGATGCACCTCCATTTGCACCAGAGCCATACACCCGTGGAGGGAGACTTTGTGCTCTTCCTCAGCACTCTTCTTTGCAATCCACTCAACCCTTATTGCATCGCACTCGTTCTAGTGCATCCTCCACTGCAGCCAGATCCTCTTCTCTACCCACTAGCCTGGATTCACTAGGACTGGCTGACAGTGTTGTTCATCCTAATGCAGTGGAGGGCTATGAACTCATCGCTCATGAGTTCCAGAGTGCCCTTGAGGCATCTGTTGCTGGATACGTTGCTGCCTACTTTGTGGCAAGTGGGCTTCTCTCTCTCTCCCAGAAAAGGCTACCACTTTCCGTCAAGCGAGAGAGGCAGCTGACGCTGATCTCTGGGAGAANGCTATCCAATCAACCCTTATTGCATCGCACTCGTTCTAGTGCATCCTCCACTGCAGCCAGATCCTCTTCTCTACCCACTAGCCTGGATTCACTAGGACTGGCTGACAGTGTTGTTCATCCTAATGCAGTGGAGGGCTATGAACTCATCGCTCATGAGTTCCAGAGTGCCCTTGAGGCATCTGTTGCTGGATACGTTGCTGCCTACTTTGTGGCAAGTGGGCTTCTCTCTCTCCCAGCAAAGGCTACCACTTTCCGTCAAGCGAGAGAGGCAGCTGACGCTGATCTCTGGGAGAAGGCCATGCAGGAAGAGCTCACCTCCCTCAATAAACATGAGGTCTTTGAACTTGTCGATCTCCCAGCAGGTCGCAAGGTTGTTTTGGCCTCCTGGGTCCTTTGGCGTAAGCCAAAGCCTGATGGAACGATTGACAGGTACAAGGCCCGGCTTACCCTCAAGGGGTTCTCCCAGATTCTAGGCATCAACTTTGATGAGACGTTTGCTCCAGTTGGACGGTACACCATGACCTGAGCTCTCTCGAGTCTGGTCACCCAGAATGACTAGGAATTGGAGTAGATGGACGTCAACAATCCTTTCTTGTACGGACGTCTGGCCAAGGAGATCAATATGGTGCAGCCTCTAGGCTTTAGGGATGGCACGAGCAAGGTCTGGCGGCTGCGCAAGGCTCTGCAGGCTCAAGCAGTCTCCCCGTTGTTGGAACCTTGAGATCTCATCCACCCTCAAGAAAGGTGGCTACGTCGTAGCACGATAGACCGAGCTCTCTTCTTGAGTGCACCCTCACAGCCCCTTGTAGCCAATCTGGTCTACGTAGATGATCTCCCCATTGCATCATCCAGCCCCGCTGCCGTGCATTCAGTGAGGTCTCTGCTGCATTCCATTTACAACATGAAGGACCTGGGTCCAGCTCGAGTGTTCCTTGGCATGGAACTTGAGCGTGACCGCCAGCATCGAATGCTACATGTACACTAGGCTGCTTACATCCACTGCCTGGGGAAGGGCTTCTCCTCCCTGCTGATTGACACCCCCACTACGTCCACACCAATGACTCCTGTGGGTCAGCGCCTACTGAAGTCACTTGACACGACTCAACTGAGAGAGCCTATCAATGTCAACGATTACCTCAATGTGATTGGTTCTCTGATGTACATCGCCACAACCACTTGGGCGGACGTGGCCTTCTCGGTCAACCTGATTGCCCAGTAGCCTTGTCAGAGGCACCTCGAGGTTGTGGTGCGTGTCGTTTGCATGTAGTGTCCATTGCACGTGTAGGATTATGCTACATATCACAGCCTTCTGTGGTTGGGCTCATGACTCAATCGCACGCAGCCAAACTGGCTACATCTTTCTTGTGGGTGGGACTGCTATCTCATGGAAGAGTGGAAAACAGGGTTGCGTTGCGCGCAACTCTAGTGAGGCTGAGTAGGTCGCGCTCGCCGCAGGTACATGTGAGAGTGTTTGGATGTCTCACTTTTTACAAAAGCTTTGTGTGTCCATCCGCTGCATCACACTGCGTAGCGGCAACCAAAGCACCAAGGCAGTTGTTGAGCATGATGACATGCATCATTTGTGCACAATGCACATCAGCACTGAGCATCTCTTTGTTCGCGAGCGCATTGCTATAGGAGAAGTCCATATTGTCTGGGTCGATACTCATTAGCAGCGTGTAGACTTTCTCACCAAAGCTCTTAGCAGTGCAATGTTCAAGGCTTTCGTTCATGCAATTGGCATGTTGCGTGCACGCGATGCCCTTGGTTGATATGACTACTCTTTGTCTGTTGCTTGTATTGTGATTCTCCGTGTGGTTCGTGGGTTGTTCGTCTGTGGGTCATGGGGGGGTGTTGGTTGTGTGTAGCGTACGAGCCATTTCTAGAATTAAAAATGGCGTTCAAATATAGTTCCTGGGTTTTGGGGGCTCGAGACCGATGTCTCGACGAGTTAAGGCCTGAAAAATAATCTTGGGCTAGAGTCTAGTTTGACTCTAGCCCGTATTCGGTCCATAGGCCGGATTTAAGGCAAGAGGAGTGCCGCGATGGAAGATCCATCGCGTCACTCCTCCTCCCCTCTAGTTGGCCGCTAGGGTCCTGTTCCCACGTGGATGTGCCACGTGGAACGATAGGGTTTTAGGTTGCATGTTTACAAAAATGCCCTATGACGACTACGTCCATTTGTGGCGCGGTTCGTCTCAGCCAAAATGGCTGAGGCGACCATTCGCTCACTCTCCTGAGACGACTATTCTGAGGGCCTACGTTTTGGTTCTGCAGTTAGTCGCAAAACAGCCCACGGCTGTTACATTGGCATCAGAGCCAGAGCTTCCGCGAGAGAAAATAGAAGTGGGTGTCGGAAACACTAAGACGTCGGATCTTGACNGGAAGGGCGCCGACCGCGCCGGGCAGAGGAAAGGGCGAGCTCCCTCCCTTCCCCCTGTCCTTAGTGGCGAAGGCACCGAGGGGAGGAGAGAGAGTAGCTTCACCCCCCCTTCCCTCATGACGCCGACAGCGCCAAAGGGAGAGAGGGGAAAGCCCCCCTCTCTTCCCCTCGTCCATGGCGTCGACGGCGCCGAGGAGGAGGAGAGGGGAAAGTCTTTCCCCCTCCTCCCTCGTCCATGGCGCCAATGGCGTCGGGAGGGGCGAGCCCCCCCCCTCCCCCTCACCCATTGCGCCGACGGCGCCGAGGGGGAGGAGAGGGTCGACCCCTCCCTCTTCCCCTCCACCATGGCGCCAACAGCGCCAAGGGAAGGAGAGGGGCAAGCCCCCTCTCCCGCTCGCCCATGACGCCGACGGCGCCATGGGGGACGAGAGGGGACGTCCCACCCCCCTCGGTGGGCGGACGGCCCATGGAGGAGGAGAAGGGATGCCTCCCCCTTCTCCCCCCCCTTCTCACGAGGCTGAAGGCCTAAGGGGGAGGAAAGGGGGCATCCCCCCCTCATCTCCCCCCTCACATGGCCGACGGCCAATGGGGGAAGGAGGGGAGCCGTCTCTCCCTCTCTCTCCCCCCCCCCCGAGGGCCGATTGCCCAAGGAGGAGAAGAGGAGGTGATCCTCCCTCTCCTCCCTCTCTCGCAAGGGCCGACAGCCCAGTGGGGAAGGAGAGGGGGGGTCCCTCCCTCTTTCCCCCCTCACATGGGCCCACGGCCCAACAAGGAAGGAGGGAAGGAAGTTTCCTCCCTCCTCCCCTCTTCGGCGGCGGAGTGGCCCCGCACACAAAAACAAACGACAGTATATTGCTGCAGACTCTTCTTACAGCGTGCGCAAGTAGCATAGCTGGTAGTACGATGATCCGGTCATCGGGGGTCGAAGGTTCGAGACTGGGACGGGAGTTTTCGTTTTCGTCTCCGAAATCCTCTCTGTTTTTTACCCCGGTTGGTTCCACAAAAACCTGAGGGTAAAACCTCGGTTTGGTACCCGTTTTGGACGCCGTAAAAAAACCAACCAGTTTAAAGCTAAGATTGAGCTTCATAATTGCCTTAAAAAAAAATCTCTTGGTGCCACTAGCACAAGAGGCGAGGACGATTTCCTCGAGCCCGTGATTGACCGTGTCAATCATGGGTTTGCCATTGTGAGGTGGTAAAAAGCTCCGATTGAGCTCTAGAATATTTCTGGTTTTTATGAAATATTCTAAATCCCTCTCCCTCTGAATGAAAAAAATAAATAAAAGGAAAATCGATCATTTTCCAAGGACACCATGAGGTGTCATTTTCAAAGGAACAAGTTGTTCCATGTGATGGAACTGGCATTTTACATACAACAAATGGAGGTTTATTCACCATGAGAAACTATGCACCGATTGTGCGTACATTTTTATCAACCTGAAATTTGGGGTTTTTCATGAAAGAAAAAAAAAAGTGGACCCAAAATGGGTGACCTTCCAAAGCCACGACATGGCTCAACGCGGGTGTACATGCGTTGAACAATTTTTTTATGCAAAACGACAACTACAATGTGCACCAGGTTGCAGAACCACAACGGTGACGTGTATCGAAACGAATTCTCGATGAGAACGATGAAAGCACCGAACGTGCTACGACCACTTGACAACTCACCTACTCGTCGCAACAATTCAAGATGTGTAGACTACACATAACGAGTGTCGATTGCACAGTTACACGGGCGTCGATTACATCATTGACGCAAGTGCCGAATGTACTACGAGCAATAGCCAAAGTGCTAGCTGCAAAAATTTTGTCGGTGTCGAACACACTACTACAAAAGTGCCTGTTGCACTTTAATCACGAATGTCGAAGGCATTCGTGATGCTAGTGCCAAACGCACTGCTCATGGTCTGCAAAGATATGACCAAAGCAAAGGCCGGTTGCAAATCCATGTGGGTGTCAGTTGCACCAAGAACGTTGGATAAGTCATCTGTGAATGGATTTTGACTAAACAAGAACATGAGTGGCGATCGCACTCAAAACACAAACGCGATGGCGGAAATCCACGCGTGATGGTCGATTGACAAGTGCCGGTTTCACTTGGAGCATGACCAACATGGAAAAGGCAATCGTAGCATTCACGCAAGTGCCGATTCCCATGAGCGTTGAATCTATGACCAACGAGTGCGGCGGTAAAACCGTGTGCCGATGTACCGTTTTCATTAGCACCGATTGCACGAGTGCCGAATGCACCGTTGTCATAGACGCCGATTGCACGATTGACAAGAACTGTGGGTTGCACTTTTGTTATGGGGGCCGAATGCACCACTGATACGAGTGTTGAACGCACTATGGCCATGAGCTCCGGTTGGACTAGCCACGCTAGTGTTGATGGTACAACACTTGTTACAAGCTGCCGATTGCACCGATAACATGGGTACTGATCGCACCCCGTTGTATCAACTAGCAAAAACTAGGCAACCGTTGACTCGTCGTGCTAGCTTGCGATAGACCACCAGACAAAAGCATACCATCTATGCGTGGAGTGGTTCTATGGGCAAGAGCATCAAGCACGTTTGTCAAAACGTCAAAACCACGTTGTTTGGCGTTTGCAAGTCATCTCGACGAAGTCGACAATGGTCATATTGTCGAATCCTTCAAATGGAGAACCAACAGGTATGGCTAGAAACAATCACAGACAACTGTGGTGATCAGAGGTATGCTCGAACGGCGTAACAAAAACACAACGATCTCGGTCGCCACCGACAGTGACGACCATTCACCCTGCCGATTGCAGTTTGGGAAGGTACTTCCAAAGAAGTATGAACCAAATTTTATCACGTATGACGAGGACGCTTTCCTCAAAACTTGACCATGCTAAAGGTGGACGAACTCCTCCCTCTCCATGATGGAACGCGCTACAAAAGCCCAGTCGGTTGAGCACCAATTCCAAGATATGCACGGCTTACATTAGCGCAAGGGGTCGGCGCACATGATCAAGCACCAGAGACAACCCACTTTTCAATACGTGCACGACATGCACAAAAACCTAATTCACTAAGTGTTGGTGCGTCGATCACGGCACTGAATTGTGGATAAGTTAGACAGTCGAATGATCACAACGGTTTTGTGACATTTGAACAAGCTGAAAATATCAATTGATGTCTTGGATAAAAATGGCGACACCATTTCACCGAACAAGTAGTTTGGTGGGTGCAGGACGTGTGCCACAACAGTCGCACGTCCCATTGCGCTACAATGTTCCAAGGCGAATGTGATCATTTCATGACTGTGTCCGTGTCATGACTATGTCATGAGATGTGACCTGGCCTGTTAGCACGCCGACTTTAATCCTCGAGGATTGCCATCGTGCTGCATGTACACAGTGTGTACTGGATGCATCAGTACCTTTTGGAGGTTCTCTGCATCATCAGTCATGGCCGATGCAAATATCGGTCCGTGATGGAACGTGTCAAGGATGATACGCTTGAATAAAGTTCCAATGGCGAAACCATTAACACCCTCTCACTCGGTGAGTGATGGATTCAAATCGGGGTGCCCGACCGGTACCAATGACAAAAAGGTACATGAGTGTACTCACAACCCTGTTCAGGAGACAATGATTATTGTCAATGGAGGTTGTATTTGCGCCAGAGAGGGGCAAAGACTCTTCGATGGGTTTTCCACGATTTGAGACGCTGCAGTGCGGTGGTCAAGGATCGCAATAGTCAATTCTGGCGTATGACAAGATTGACCGAATGTCAAAAGTGAACAAACTTGAAGGCGACACCTTCAGTCTATCATCACTCGGTGAGTGAACGCCATAGACACTGATAGACAAAAATACATGAACCGACGTCGATGACATAAATTCATCCACAGTTCGGTGAAAATTCATTTCAGAGAGAATGAGCGACACTCATTTTCTACCTAATGGCGTTCCAGAGAACTATGATGATCTCATAGATTGCTAAAAACTAACTACAACATAGTTGGGATCACGTCAAGGTCTAGGTTTTGTGATCAAAGATTATGACCGTGGAGACGATCTATAAGCCAACAGCTTTATGCTAACAGTGTGTTAGCACCTACATCTTGGTGGTCCGACCGACCACACGAGTCATAGTCAACACAATGGTAAAATGATGACCAGTGTGTCCAAAATGTTGATGTGAAGGGACTCTTCAAGATGGACCTTGAGAAACGATATTTCTCATCAGATTCTTTTGATGTTCTGAGGAACGTCTCAAAGTTGAGGCCATCGTGACACAGTACACTAGTTGTATACGTCACGCTCTTCAAACATAATGCAGATGGATTCCGGTCATACCAAGGCATGGTGTACCACCAGCTATCCAATTTGTTGGAACAAAACTAATCTCCGAGAGAGATCATAATGACTACGGTGTAGTCGAACCATGTTTCACTGACGTGAAAGGTCATGGTGAAGCGACTCAAGCCCCTTGCTTTTGGGGATGGTTCAATTGAAGTACATTGTCGAACGCAAGTACAATACAATTTTGGATGTCGCTGCGGTGGTATCCACAATGGTGGATGTTTGCCGGGATGTCTTCAATGAGGGCGATCCCCTCCACCAGTGCCTCGCGCGAGGCATATGGAGAATACTCTATTGAATGGAAGTACCGAATGCACATAATAGACGACATTGAAGCAACACGGATTGTTGCAACTTGGCAAACATAATCCATTGATGGGATCTTGAATGGAACCCTTGCACGCGATTATGTTATCGCAAAAAAATTCAGGAACTAGTTGTTCCAGGATCACCGGATGTGATTCAGAGGTGTTCGATCACAATCACATGGAACTGACACCCAAAAGGTGTTCTTCCAACTTGTATCGAGATGATGGTGATCATAGTACACCCGTTCGGTGAATACTGTACGATTAACACTTTGTTCCTGGATGGAATCCATGGTTGTTGAGATTGGTTATCTCAGTTGACCTAGTTCAAAAGCGGTGTGCTTTTGACGGGGACGTGAGCGGCAGCCTACGGTGTCCATTTCAGACAGAAATGAGGGGATGATGGTTGAGACCAAGATCATCTAGGTCGGAGCATTGTCGTGTCCAGTGATGGACTTTGATGGAAAATGCACATGCCAGACGACCAATGCCGCCTCCTTCAAAGATGAGTGCAATCTTTGAACGAAAAAACAAGTGTGCTCAGCAACCATGTCTTAGGATCTTGGTGCCTCCCAACCCTAAGAAAAAGCTAGCATGCAAGTTGCATGGGCTTAGTGGAGCTTGGTTGAGTTCAGCCAAGCAACCCACAGGTGCTGAAAGAGGTCTAGTAGACCTACACGTGGTCATGAACACGTGGTTACAAACCGAGAGGACTGATGTCCAGATCTCGGATTGCACTTATTGACAATGTTGCAGGGAGGTACCACCTTGGCAACAACCCCTTGGAAGAGATCATGTCCCAACGACATGGGAAGCGTTGTGTGGACCTGGACGGTTTTCGCGGGGACGCCCGGTTAATTGGTCGCAAGGACGCTCCTTGCAAAGGGGGAGGAGGCGTCACCACAACCGTTTGCTGAACACATACCACACGGAATGTGGGAAAATTTATTCCATGTACCCTCTTCAATACTGGCAAGACATTGTTGACAATGTACGTCCCAAAAGGCATCGACCATGCCACCGCTACACACGTGTGATGAGTCTTCGGAGAAGACTCACCAACACTTGTGAAGAACGTATAAGGATTATACGTGTGTCATCTTGGTAAGAGCCAAGGATCACACGATCAACACTGGATGTTGTACGCTAATGACCATAATCACAAAACCGCAAGTGTGTGGCTGATTTTGCGTGAACGTGACGCAACCGTGTTGCGGATGACAAGAGTTCACACGTGTGATCTTGTTAACAAATCTTGTTGCATGGTTTGCATCATGAAGTACGCAATGATCAAACCTCCGTCAGCAAAGACGAACCGGGACGGTTCGAAGCAAAATAGGGAGGAATGTAGCGTACGAGCCATTTTTAGAATTGAAAATGGCGTTTAAATATAGTTCCTGGGTTTTGGGGGCTCGAGACCGATGTCTCGACGAGTTAAGGCCTGAAAGATAATCTTAGGCTAGAGTCTAGTTCGACTCTAGCCCGTATTTGGTCCATAGGCCGGATTTAAGGCAAGAGGAGTGCCGCGATGGAAGATCCATCGCGTCACTCCTCCTCCCCTCTTGTTGGCCGCTAGGGTCCTGTTCCCACGTGGATGTGCCACGTGGAACGATAGGGTTTTACGTTGCATGTTTACAAAAATGCCCTATGACGACTACGTCCATTTGTGGCGCGGTTCGTCTCAGCCAAAATGGCTGAGGCGACCATTCGTTCCCTCCTCCTGAGACGACTATTCTGAGGGCCTACGTTTTGGTTCTACAGTTAGTCGCAAAACAGCCCACGGCTATTACATTGTGCCTGTGAGACACACAAGTGACCTTTTGACTCCATCCATGCATACACATCGTCACTACAGGTGACTAAACTGACATGAAGCTCAAGGCGCACACGTTGCAGGCCTCGCATTACTGGCATCTCAGCCGGGTGCAAGATTGGCACGAGCTGAGTCATGCTCAGTTCCACCCAAGAGCATACCCTACTGCCACTATGAGAGTGATTGATGTACGCATAACAGCACCTTGTCTGAGCATAAAATTAGGGTCATATCCTCCTGTTACATGAATTTGTCACAAAGAGTCATCGCGTGTGTGTCTGTTCACGATCATAGCTAGAAGGGAAGAGATCGGTGGAGGGGGGCTGGGTCCCGCACCAATTTGTGGGCCCGGATGCAAGTCACGAAAGAGAGTCAGAGAGAGAAAGTCAATGAGTGATTTTTTTTTTTTGTCAATAGAGAATCTTACAATGAAACTAGACAACTATGTCATCCTCCTCCTTGTACACCTCCGACAAGGTCATGTACGTGAGAACGCCCTTTGATGCAACACGCTGGAAGTCCACGTGAAAAGACCTCTCTGACCCTCCTTCGTGCCATGAATTCTGCATGATCTGTGGGTTCTCGCAAAGATTCCCCCATCCCTTCAGCATCCATCCTACTGCAGCGTCTTTGATGTGACGCATGCCGAGGTTGGCATGCGATGAATCCTTAAGCTGCTTCCCCACCCACGATGCATACCCCTTGGACACCTCTCCTTTGAATGGTTTTTGGAGCCCAATGTTACATGGCTGAAGCTTGGATGTGTATCCTGTGGGGATGTACAACAACTGCACCCACGAAAAGTGTTCGTGAACCCAAGCGTGAGACGTGTTCGACGCTTGGGGCCGCTATGCATCAAGCACAAGTAGGAAGATGTTGCTGGTGTAGTCTAGCTCATACTCCGCGCACTTGCGGATGAATTACGGCTCCAACACCATGCAAAACCACTGTTTTGTCGTTTCCACAGTGGCCCAGTGGTTAGCCGTATGTGTTAAGTGCCACTGCAAGGTTTTCTGTGCCACATCACTGTTCTCCCCTGTTGGATGCACCACGACAGCATTGCCGGTCTAGATGACTTGGAACGGCAAAATTTTGCTGTCCATGACACATGCAACGAGGCACGTCACTTGGCGCTTGTCTTTCTTGCCGCAGAATTCGATGTCATCGCTGCCCTTGGGTGCGTAGGTGTAGCGTGGCGCGGGAACGAGGTGAACGCCGGTGTGGTCGGCGTTCACCATGAGGTAGGTGGGGATCTTGTGCAGGCCCACGGATAATGTAGCACGCTGATGCATGGCCCGCACGCGCTGCTCCAAGTTGTCTGGCAGCTTTTGCAAAGTTGTAGTGCCGCATCGCCATGCCCACTTCAGCTCGTCGGCGACAAACTTACGACACCAGCTGCAGCTAAAAAGATCTGTGCATGGCCTGCCGCACAGCTCCTTGACTCCTCGCTTCTTCATGATGGCATGGACCTTTTTTTCTTGTGGTGGCACTGCACAGCGGAACTCCCCTATCCCTCATAGCCTCAAGCAAGCGTAGCACTTCGCCATTGAGGACAGGGTGATCAACAAAGAACCCCTTCCTTCCTCGACATCCCTAGACGCACGGTGTCTTCAACTCGTTGATGTCCTTTGCTTGGTCGCCGCCTGCGACGAGCGCAGGTACATAGCGCGGCTTCAGCACCTTCCCTAATGGTCTGTGCCATCCTTTGATGGTTGAGTAGGAGAGGCGTTCGTAGATGGAGGGCATGCTCGGGGTACGGTAGGTGCGACGTAAGAAGGCAATGGCCTTGTTGATGCTACCGTCGTGCCGCATGATTGCGGCATGGATGATCGGCACATGGCCGAGCCCAAACCAGTCAACGTAGGACCCGCGCTTCTTCAAATTGCATGCTGGCTGGGGCTGGACAGAAACCAGCTCCGTGGCTTCCTCCTCATAAACGTAGTCCTCGGACCCATCTGCTTCCAGCTCAGCCAGGAGGGCCGCCACAACCTGCTTTTCAGCTGCCTCACATGTTGCTAGCTTGTCATCTGAGACGAAATTCAGGAAGGCTACGTCAATGTCGTCCACAAGGGCTGCATGGACATCTTCGTCCACGGCGTGACCGCTGCCGTTGTCATCAACAACGTCACCCGTCTCGGGCGGAGCAGGTGCCGCGGTGTCATCGTCCCCGTCGTCGTCGGAGTCGTCCGAGAGCACTACACGTTGGCGTTTGCGCGGGAGGGTCTCGTGGATGGACTTGTTGAAGATTGCCCCTCTGCATGCACAATCGCGGCAACGGGAGGCGCCGACGAGCCGCCAAAGAGAGGAAATTCCTCGTCGTTGGATCTGGTGACTCGAGGATTGCTCAGATCCTAAAATGGAGGATTGCCCCTCAGAGTTCAGTTGCTGAATCCAGTGGAAGTTGTTTCACTGGAATCAGACTTGTAACGAGGGAGATATGGACTTCCAAGGTTTGGGTGTGTGCGGCGGCTTTAGGAGCCGGCCGCGGTTCGACTTCCGGCCAATAATTGACCGGAACGAGTAACAAAATGCCATCTGGGGATTTTGCTCCAGAAGCACTGCCGAGGCGTCCGGTGGATGATCCGCCGGATTTTAGTAATGTAGTTTTGTTGCTGAGGGACAGCCAAAAACCTGGCTCGGAGTCCGAAACTCAGTAATACACTTTGTTTCTCCGGGACTTAGTCAAAATTCAGACTGCAGGTCCGCGAACAGGTTTCGAACCACATCAATCCCCAAATCACCAAACACGATGATTAACTCATCAAAACAGACCCCAAAGGTGCGAGGGGCACCGCCGCTACACGTAGGGACATCTGCGTCTCCGGAATGTCGTTTTGATGGGTCCTTGTTGTGTGAGGGCGCCTCGGCGGGTGACGTGGTGCGCGCCGCCAACTGAGCGGCTGGTTTGGGGTGCTGCGCTTCGGCTGACGTAGGGGGAGCTACGGTGGTCCGAATCACGCACGGTTTGGTGCCTTAGAGAGCTCAGGACTAGCCCTAGAAATGTTCAGATCATGTCCATGTTCATAAACTAATGCAAAATTGTGTTCTTCCCTTCGCAAAAGTGACTGTCTCACATTTGTCTTCAACTGCCAGAAACATAGCGTGAGGCAACCAGAAAGCTCACGCTTAGAATCAGAACCACCCGCACAAAACAAGCCGTGAGCACTGAAGACCCGTCGGGCCCATTGGAACTGCACCCCAGTTTCTGACAGGACTACCCTGTGGACACGCTCTCTGTGCTCTTAGCGACAAGAACTATAGAGGACGACGGAGTGACGGACGGTGGAAGAACGAAAGGTGTCTTCGTGGATGTCCGGGTCCTCGCCAATGGCAGGCTTGGGAGCTGCAAGAGCACGGGAGACGTTCTCCACATTCTGCTTGCGAGACACTTTGTTGAAGAAATGAGTGAGACAAGACATGCTGGCAGGATTGGTTGCGACAATGAGGAATCGATAGTGACCTGCCACTTGTACGCGGAGGCCGCTCGCATTGATTTGTGATGCAACTCAGCAACACGCCTCACAGAGACGAAATGTGTCGCCCACGACTGTTGGCTTTTGCCGGGGCGTAGTGACCGAGCACACGATTTTCGTGTGGGGCTGGTTGTTTGCCAGAAACGCCGGGCGTGCACCAGCGACGTTGCAACATTGCCATCAGAAAACTGCACAGAAAACGTGATCCCCACGTAAAGAATTTCACTACATTAAGAATAAATCAGGTACACGCTTATCACTATTTCTTTCAATTAATGCGCAAACCCAAAAAGAAATAAAAAAGGGAACCCGTGTGGAAGGAAAAAAAAACCATTTAAAAGCAAAAATTCATGTGGCAGTAGGGTGCTTGTTGTTAGGATGATGTTGTAACATATCCATCGTTTTGCTCGATAGATCAACGGTATCCATAGCAAAAAACGGAAAGACGCCGGTGTCCATAGTGAAAAACGAAATGACAGCGGTGCCCATGTTCTTTATTTTGCGAGCAAAAACGGACACGGCTGACATATGCTTCATGCATTAAACAGATTTGACATGGGTTTCAACTTTGAGGCGAAGTCAAACTTCGCCCTTCATCGCGAGCTCGCAGGAGGGGTTTCATGGCGAAACCTCCCTGCGAGCTCGCGATGACCCTGCCAAACCCCCCATTTTGACTAGGCGGTTTGTCGAGGGTTTGGGGGGGTTTGTAGAATGCGGCACACGTAATGATAGAACAAAGGGCATCGGCGCGGCCCTGCTACCGCGGGGCCCGGCAGGTACCCGGGCAATTAAAAAAAAACAACCCAACCCCCCCAGTGTAACTAGGGGGTTTGTATGATATTTGGGGGGGGAGGGGGGTTGCAACATGCGGCGCACACTGTGATAGAAGAAAGGGGACCTGCCAGGCCCCGCTACTGCAGGGCCCTGCAGGCACCTAGACAAGTAAAAAAAAAAAACCCAACCCCGCCAGTTCAAGTAGGGGGTTTGTCAGATAT
>SZWC01001001.1:6934-32130 GCA_023375785.1 Penium margaritaceum
GGGGGGGGGGGGGGGGGGGGGGGGGGGGGGGGAGATGGGCAGTCTTGTGCAGGCATGTGCACAGTTGCAAAAGTAAGCAAGAGCCCCAGCAGGATGGCACGCGGGCAGTCAGGCGCTCGGAGGCTTGTGTGAGGTTGTACTTGGAGGCAAACGTGCAAGTGAGCTGCTCCGTGGCATGCGCACTGGTGCACTTGAAGGTGCTCAGGGAGGGGGGTAGAAGTTGTAGGTGGGTTGGGAGTGCACACAGGAGACTGCACATGCACGTACGCTGGGAAGTGCCCTTGCGGTTCTGTTTTGCTTGGAGTCTGTAAAAAGGAAAGTTTGTGCAGTGTTTGCTGCTCAATGAAGTGTGCTGGATAGAAGCGGGACGTGCAGCAGGACATCCTGGACGTCTCCTCAAAGGGCAAGGGCTTCACCCAGAAACTTGTGGTCAGTTCTGTCTCAAGATCCGCTCCTTGCCTCTCCACCCTCGTTTCTCCGTTCCTTGCTGCTCCTGCGCACGTGTGGTTCAGGACATGGACTGGGACACAGTCCCGGGCTACCCGACGGCGTCCACGTACCTGCAGCTGCTCGAGAGCGCGGCCGTGCACCTCTGCGCGTGCGCCACCGACCTGTGCAACCTGGCGGTGCCGTCGGGGCTGGCGCTGCAGCACATGGCGAGCGACTACGAGCGCCGCCTCTTCACGCAGCAGCTGCGCAGCCCCGGCGTGTGCCAGCTGGAGGGCGAGGCGTACGCTCTGCTCTTCTCGCAGCGCAAGCTCATGAAGCACGTCGCCGCCATGCTCAACGAGCCGAGCGACCAGATGGACTCGTGGCTTCAGCTCTGCGGCACTGGCGGTGGCGGCGGCGGCGGCGCCGTCGGTGCCGGCCCCGCTGGTGCCGGCGACGCTGGCGCCGCTGAGAATGCCGCTGCTGTTGGTGGTGGTGGCGGTGGAAGTCAGGCGGTGGCAGCATTCCAGGTGCAGGGGACGAGGCAGCCGCCTGTCTCGGAGCTGCGAGCGCACCTCAGCCTACGTCTGGTGGTCCTCCTCTTTGTCCTCGCGGCGAATATGCACCAGGACCTCCCCGGGGCCCTCCAGTACCTCTGGTCCAACCTCTACAACTGGGTCTCCATTCGGCACCACGTCGTCCGGGACCTCCCCTCGCAGCTCTCCCGGCCCCTCCAGATGATGGTGGACCGCAGGGTCGGCCACATCCGCGGCCTCGAGGCCTCCCTGAGGGCGAAGCACGAGCAGCAGCGGACGTCGTACCAGCACTACCTGCAGCAGCAGCAGCAGCACCCGCCGCAGTACCAGCAGCTGATGCTGGAGCAGCAGGCGCAGCAGCAGAGGCTGCAGCTGGAGCAGCAGCTGCACCAGGAATCCCAGCAGCCCCCCGCAGAGCACGAGCTGTTTGGCTACTTTTTGCGGGCGATGCAGGCGCTGCAGGACCCTGTGGTTGTGCTCGCCAGGAAGGGCTCCCCGTCCCTGGCGAGGGGCGACTGGAGGGGGAAGGTGATGCAGGTGTCGGTGCAGATGAACGTCGATCCGCCTTGGTTCACGGTGGAGCCGCTTGGCGGCCCGAGGACTCCTGTTCTGCCTGCTCCTGCTAAACCCAAGCAGACGTCGCCCGAAGCCACAGCAGCAGCAGCAACAGCAGCAGGCCCCGCTGCCACAGCGGCGGGGGCCAGCAGAGGATCAACTGCTGCAGGTGATGAAACAGGGGGGACGAGTGCGGAGGAGAGTAAGCAGGAGGACAAGGACAAGTCAGGCCCAAGCACAGGCGAGCAGCAGCAGCAGCAGCAGCAGCAGCAGCAGAAGGATCAGAGTAAAGGCACCTATGGAGCAGCAGGGGTTGCTGCAGCCAAGGAAGGGGCCGGTGCGTGGAAGCAGCTGACAACGGAGGACGTGGATGGGCAGGACGTGGCTCGCTGGGTCTGCACTCGGTTGCGATTGCGGCTTGCAGAGGTATGAGCGTTTGACCTGCATCCAGACACCTCCGGAAGCAAGTGCCTTGTGCATTGCGACACTTGTCTCGTGACTGCTTCTGAATGGCCTGTACCTCCTCCTCGTTCTCGTCGTCGCCATCGTCGTTGTCGTCGTCGTCGTCGTCCTTGTCCTCGTCGTTGCCTTCTTCCTCCTCCTCCTCCTCCTCCTCCTCCTCCTCCTCCTCCTCCTCCTCCTTGGGATGCGTTTCCGGGTGTGCAGGCAAACATGCCACACTTGCCACGCCACGCCATGCCATGCCCTGTCCATGTCCATGGGCACGTGCAGGCGCGTGAGCGAATGAAGCGGGAGCTGTCTGCAGAGGAGCAGGCGCGGAGGGAGGCGGAGCGTGCACTGCGGCCGCTCCGTGTGGGAGGAGGGGAGAAAGGCGCCACCTACGTCAAGCTGTACCTCGAGCGCATCTGCCCCCTCCAGGTGCGATGCTGGGTCGAGTACGTGGAAAGGGGAGGGGGGGGGGGGGGGGGGGGGGAGGATTGATGGCTTTGGAGGAGAGCATCAGTATGTGGAGTAGAGATTGCAGCATGATGGCAGGGGACCGACGATGGCCGGGCGGGCGCATTTTGTTGCAACCCCTTGCGGCAGTCACCTTCTTGTGCATCCTGCTTGCTTGAAGCCTGATTGTCCGTCTGCTTTCTGTCTCAATCTTCTTTGCCACCACCCACGTCCACACAGGCGGAGGCGAAAACGTCTGTAGAGCGGTTGCAGCAGGGAGCGGCTGCGATCAAGCAGGCCACAGCAGCAACAGCAGCAGGCGCTGCAGTCGCAGAAGGGACGGCGGAGGAGCGCAATCTAGTGCTCATGGACGACGGACTTGACCTCGCTGCCGAGCTGGAGGAGACTCTGCAGCAGATTGAACCCAGGTGAGGGAAGCTGGTTGGCGTAACGTGGGGGGGGGGGATGGCCGGGTGTGCTGGTGTTGGCGCCGCTCTCAACCTGCCCAGTGCGGAGACTGGGGTTGTTGTTGAAGTTCACACAGATGTGGTTGGGGTTGTGGGCTGAAGGGATCCGGAACTAGTCTTGGCCGAAGGATTGGGTGCAGGCGTCTAGTGGTTTTTGGCATGGTTTGCGGGGGGGGNGGGGGGGGCAGGGATGGTTTTTTCTGTTATTGGCTTTTAGTGTGGTGGTGTGCCTGATTTCAGGCACACATCCATGCACGTACGTGTTCCACATCTTTTTTTGCTAGGAAAGCTAGTTGGTGTTTTGCCTTGACAATGTTTCTACCCCCGCTTCCTTTTGTGCGCCGCTGAACTGTGCAGGCACAGCCAGCACGCAAAGTTGGACGATCACTGGATGCTGTCGGAGGCTGCTGCTGCACTGCAATTGCTTCTGGCCAAGTGCGCTCACGTGCAGAAACAGCTGGAAAGTGCAGTTGTGGCCCTGGAGCAAGGGAAGGAGGAGGGGAGTGGAAAGGAGAACACTGCAGTGGTTGGTGGCAAGGGGGCACCGCAGAAATTGCAGTCGGCGGGGAAGAAGGGGAAGGGGCAGACAGACTGGGACAGGGGAGTGGACGTTGGGGCGGGCAGGAACTCGAAATCGCAGAAGAAGGGGAAGAAGGGCAGAAAACACTAGTTAGTGTTTGGCTCGGGGGAATGTGCAATGTGCCCTTGTGAATGTTTTTTTCTGTACATAATGTGCAGAAGTTGAAAATGTTGGATGAGTTGGAGGTGCTCGTGGCATTGGGGTACAATGCAAACGCATGTACAGACTTGCCACACCCCAAACACTTTTCGGACAATGATCGATGGCCAAAGGCAAACTTGAATTTTCCGCAGCTTTTCCTCTCTCGTTGTCAAGGATGCCACTCACGTCGTCTTGAGTAGAAATTCAACTTCCTACCCAACCTCTGGTGAATATTGTGTTGGGCATCAAACAGATGCTTAAAATTGGTAGCCAGACTGTCCAAGCTACTACTCACATGTAGCTTCATGCCAGCTGTGAGAAGTAGAAAGGAGGTAGTGTTGGTTTTTTCTAGCGCCTACATGTCCTCATCTACAACTTATAATGACCTCTCTGTTTGTGCACATCACGGATGGCGTCATGGCTCGTCCAGAAGCAATGACAATGCATTGCCATGCTCGGCTCAACTAGCAGAGCCCAGATCCCAGCAGATACTGTGTTGCCTGTGTCACCTGTTTGTCTGTCGCTATGCATTTTTGCAGTAAACCAGCCATCACGCCCATTCGCATGGTTTTGCATGTTTGACCTTCAGACCGCCACCACAGCATCCCGAAGTGCTCACTTCGTCGGGATAGCTTTCCTGCTTCTACCACTGCATATGGCGCCTCCCTAGAACAAGTGTGCACAAGATACCGCCCAAGACCGTGGTTCAAGAATGTACTACGACAAACTGCCCAGTAGCGATGGGCCACCTGCGTGGCGCGTCCTCTAGCCTAATCCTTGCTGTTCTCAAGCCTGCCCTGCATGACAGCTTGACTGCCGGCCAATGCGGTGTTGCGAGTCTGCTAGGTGTTGGTTACAACTGCACACTATACCCAAGTGACCTATTGACTCCGTCCACACACACACGCTGTCAGTGCAGGTGACTAAACTGATGTGAAGCTCAAGGCGCACACATGGTGGACCATGCATCCCTGGCTTCTCAGCCAGATGCAAGATTGGTGGGAGCAATGTCATGTTTGGTTGTGCCTAAGAGCAGAACTGTCGGTTTAAGCATAATGTGCTTTGTTTCAGCTTAGCAAGCATTGGAGTATCACGCACAGGGGGACATGCATCCACATACTCTCGTGGTAGATGTGGCTATTTGTATTTTGGATATGCATGCTTAGATAGGGTTGTTAGTGTGATGCACCGGGTTGCTGCTCCTTCGGGGCCACACTTTTGGGTATGTCGAAGTGTGAGAAAACCACCGGCGACACACCGTCGATCCGTTTGGTTCGACCCCAGGATGGCGGCCGGGCCCCTTGTCAAGAATTTTGCGTGGGTGGCCCGGTCGACTGGTTGCTAGCACCTAGCTCTCTCGTCACTCCCTGTCCTTGGTGACTCTCGGCTATCTTCTCAAGCTTCGAGTCCTTGAGCTTGCCGCATCCGTGGCTTCTAGTGTGCATTCCTTGCCCCATGCTTGCTAAGCGGTCTGAGCTCGCAAGTTGTTGCTACCTACTTGTTTGAAAGCAGGAAGGATTATGCCCTCCACTCCGTCGATCCGGGATCTGATCTGATTTGGGCAAGTGACTTCCGCGGCGGCATTCTTGCAACTGCATCATTCTCTCAGCCACGTCACACTCATCTAGGACGACGATACCTTCCTGACAGCAGAGGTGCCACCGTCGTACCCAGTTCCACACACCCCGTGGCTCTTCCTCCAGGCCGCGTCGTAGACAACGGCCAAACCTCAATCCGCACTCACCGCTCTCTCCCTACGCGTCACCAAAGCATACAAACATCTACGCTCTCTCCCTCCGCACCATTACGACACCAAGCCATTGGAGCATCTAAGCTCCATCACGCTGCAGCACAAAGGCACCGTAACATCAGAGCATCAAAGCTCCCCAGTACCACAGCTAAGCTTTGCAGCACTAGATCCTCAGAGCATCTAAGTTCCGGGACGTCACAGCACCAAGAAACCGCAATACCAGAGCATCAAGACTCCGCGGCACTGTAGCACCAAGGCACTGACACGTCGAGGCACTACGGTACCATGTCACCTTGGAGCATGAGCATCTAAGCTCCATTGCATCGCGGCACCACAGCACTGGAGCAAGCAAAGCTCAGCACCACCGTAGCACAAGGGCACCACGGCACTATGGCACCACAGCACCTAGGCACTGGAGCGTCTTAGCTCCAATGCATTGCAACACCTAAGCAGCGCAGGACAGGAGTACTTGAAGCTCCGCAACACCACAGCACCAAGAGACTGCAATACCAAGGCACCGTCGCACCGCAACACTAAGGGACAATAGCACCACAGCACGAAGGTGCCTCGACACCGACACACCACAACACCGTGGAACCAGGGAACCGTGGCATTCAAGCACCAAAGTGCTTGACCATCTAAGCTCAAGCAGCAGCAGCTGCAGCTACGGCCACTACAGCCACCTGGAGTACTAGGGCTCTAGCTCCGCATCGTCACTATCCGTCTCGTACAAATGATGTCCAGCTGCCTCTGGTGCTAGACCTCGCAGACCCAGGTCTGTTGCCTCCATACCATCAATTGTAGGAAGCTCCTGCATTGCTGCTCCATCTACTACTGGTGCTTTTTGTCAATGCGCCGGATAGCAACGGTCTAGAAAATGGGTCCCGACATGGGAGGCCACCAACCGCTCTTGGTATTTCAACCAAGATAACATATCACCCTCGAAAGAGGGATCCACGCATTAGGTTCGTTCGGTTTGCAACCTCACGAAGTCCGCATGAAGGTCTTTGGTGTCTACCCTTGGTTGGACACTCTGTGAGGAGTCTCAAAGGCAAGAACTGTAAATGGATGCATGCAAGCCACAGGCTTTTTTACTTGGAGAGCATTGCTAATGCTTCTGCTCATAGTGGCTCCACAAAAACCAACCTCAGCCTACATTTCTACTTGGCGCATCCTAAGGCCGCCAAGTGTCATCCTCAAGCCAGGCTCTAGTAAGATTCATAGAAGCTTCCTGTCCCATTTTGGGCCACAAAGAAAAAATACAGCCGTCGCGGGATTTGAGCCCGCGACCCATGAGCTCCTGCACCTGTCCCAACTAGGCCAAAATTTTGTGTTTCCTATGACGATCTCCAGGGGACATACCGATTATGGACAGTACATTCCTGGCCTATCTCAGAACAGACCAAGGGGACGTACTCCATAGAGTCGTGCATGCCTTGTCTTTCTGTGCAACCAGCTAGCTAGCCAGTGGACAAGGTACATACCATTCAACAAATCTCTCCCTTGCACCTCTGTCCATCTGTCGCTCACTGAGCTCCATCGATGCCTTGGTGCTCACCCTCCCTCTGCCGCATTCCTCATGCCAAATCCACGAATGCCTGCATAGTGCAAGTCGCTCTCCAGCAGCTTGGTCATGTAGTCAGCAAGCATGCTCTTGGTTCAGTAGTGCTGCAAGTCTACCACATTCTTCATGACCAGGTAACGTGAGTAGTGGTAACGTATGTCGATGTGCTTCATTTGCTGGGAGATGATCTCATCTTCAGCCATCGAGATGGTGCTCATGTTGTCCACGTGCACAATCGTGGCATCCTTCTATTGCACTGTCATTTTGCCAAGCAGGTTGCGCAGCCACTGAGTCTCCTTGCACAACTCAGACAGAGCAACGTACTCTGCCTCAGCTGTGGACACGGAAACACAATCCTGCTTCTTGCTGGCCCATGAGATGGCAGCGCCATTCAAGATACACATGTATCCAAAGGTGGATTTCCGGTCGTCGAGATTTCCTCCCCAGTCGGCGTCGTTGTAGCACTTGAGGCGGAGGGGGTCGGTACCTTCTTGGCCTCCAAGGACGAGGCCCATGTGACGTGTCTTCTACAGGTACCGCAAGATGTGCTTGACTGCCTGCCAATGTTGTGGCCCTGGGTTGGCCACAAACCTGCTCACTTGTCCCAGAGCATAGGAGATGTCCGGACAAGTACCTACCATGGAGTACATGATGCTACCCACGGCGGATTGGTAGGGGATGTCTTGCATCTTCCTTTGTTATGCTTCATTGCTTGGCGACATTGAGGCCTTCAATTTTGGATCGGTCGTTATTGGGGTACTGATAGGTTTGCAGTCTTTTATGAGCACTTTAGTACCTCACCGATGTATTTGGTTTGGTTGAGTTTGATGGTGCCTGAAGATTGGTTGCGGTGGACAGCGATCCCGAGGTAGTACTCGAGAGGATCCATGTCTCTCATTTTGAACCTTTTGCTAAGGTTAGACTTCAGCTCATCCAGCAGCTCGACCAAAGAAGAGAAGATGATCAGATCATCCACATACAGTGCAACGCGCATCAACCCACTCCCATCATCGCAAACGTACATGCTCGGATCATTTTGGCAATCCGCGAGGGAGAGACCGGTCATGAAACCGTCCATATCTTTGTACCATATCCTTAGGGCTTGTTTCAGCCCGTAGAGCACTTTCACCAACTTGCACACCTTGCCCTCGGGAGCTTTGACTCCTTTGGGCACCTCCATCAGCACTTCCTTGTCGAGCTTCCCATAGAGGAAAGCTGTCGTGACGTCCATCTGGTGTATCTCCAGGTTCTTTGCGGCTGCGATGGTAAGGAGAGAGCGGATGGAGGCAAAGGTCACAACAGACGCGAACGTCTTGTCGTACTCAGAGCTCGGACGTTGAGATAACCCCTTTGCCACTACCCTCGCCTTGAACTTTTTTGTTTTTCCATCTTGCTTCTTCTTCACTCGGAGGATCCACTTGGATCCCACCACGTGGGCCTTGTTGGGTCTATCCACCAGTACCCACGTGCCATTCTTGGCAATGGACGCAAGCTCGTTGTCCACTGCCTCCTTCCAATTGGCCGCATCCGGGCCATTCATCGCCTCTGCCACTGTGGATGGCTCTCCCTGAGCCATGCACGACCAACTAAGGCTAGTCCAATCGTCCTCACACTGCAAAGGTGCTTTCTTTGGTCACAAACTGCGCCGGGTGCTAGTCCGGCTTCTTGCTTTGGTGCTGGTGCTTCCACAGATGGTGGTGTCTTGTCGTCATCGTCGTCGTTGTCAGAAGAGTTTTTTGTCTCCAAGTCACACTCGGAAACCCCAGACACATCGGTATCCGCATCCATGTTAGATGGTGTGTCATCCTCCGCAGCTACTCTCCCATTCCTACCACCTGCTGGCAAAGCAAGCCAGTTGTTGGGTGCTTGGTTTCCAGACTCGAGCAATACTATTCACCCTCCCGCCTTGGGAGCGAGGATCAGGTCCAGCAACTCTCCCTTTCCAAGGGTGCGTTCGTCAAACACAATGTCACGGCTCCTCACGAGCTTGCCTGCTGCCTGGTCCCAAAGCCGATAGGCTTTGTGAGACGTGTTGTATCCAACCATGATGTACTTTTTGGAACATGCATCCAGCTTGCCTCCACCTTCTCCCGACAGGATCTTCACCCATGCAGTTGACCTGAACACCTTAACATGAGAGGCGTTGGGTTTCTTTCCCAACCATGCTTCTTGTGGGGTCTTCAGCTACTTGTCCTGCTCCTTTCCACGCCTACACAAGACGGTTGATGGTGTGAGGTTCAAGAGGTAGCAGGTCGTTGTGGTAGCTTCAGCCCAAAAGCGAGGTGGGAGCTTGGCGTGGACGGGCATGCTTCGCACCATGTTGAGTAGGGTCTGGTTCATTCTCTCGGCCACGCCATTGCTTTGGGGGTTGTAAGGGGTGGTTTGCTCGTGGTGGATCCCATGATGCTTGAGCCAGGGCTTGCATGCCTCGTACTCACCCCCATTGTCACTTCGGAGCGTCTTCACCTTCTTGGACATTTGCTGCTCTACCATGGCGACAAACTCCAGGAGCTTCTCCTTTACCTCTCCCTTTGTTTTGAGGAATTAGATCCACAACTTGCGGTTGTGGTCATCGATGAAGGTCAGGAAGTACTTACTTCCTTTGTTAGACGTTGTGCGAAAGGGTCCGCACACGTCACTATGGATCAGGTCCAACACATTCTCCGCTCGTTGACCTCCTCTCCCAAACGGCTTCTTCTTTGCCTTTGCTTGGAGGCATGGTTCACACAATGTACACGCTTCTCCATGCTTCATAGTGCACCCTTCCATTCCGCGGACTACCTCTTGCTCCTGCATCTTCTGCAGCGTGTTGTTGGCCAAGTGGCCAAATCGTCGATACCACAACTCTGCGTCGGTGTCCTTGGTTGATGTGGCGACCACAGCGGTTGCCGGTAGTGCATCCTTGGGCTTCGGTGCCTCTGTCTTGGTGGCACATGCCAGTCCCTCATCGAACATCTTGTGACTTTGGTTTGAAGCACGTAGAGGCCCTCGACTCTTGGAACTTGAGGCATGAGGTCATCTTTGGTGTACAAAATCTTGATGTCCTCATTTTTTAGGACTACGGCTTCCTTGTTGGTGAACACCACTGTCATGTTGCTGTCGGTGATTTGTGAGACCGACAGTAAGTTTGCTGCGAAGGAGGGCATGTAAACCACCTTTTGAAGGTTGACCGACTTCTCAGCACCGTTCACGTTGAAAATAATCACTTTGTCCCCTTCGCCCATGGCTTGGACGACGCCATCGTTTGCACACTTGATGCGCATGTCAGATTCGGCCATGGAGACAAATCCACCCTTCTCTTTTGATGAGTGGTGGTTGGTGCCCGGGCCAAGGGCGAATGCCCCGGGCCTAAGGAGGGCTGCCCCCTTCATGGACAACCCTTCAGCCATCATGATGGTGAGCTCCTTCTTCTCCTTCCCACCTTTGTTCCCGCCTTCTTTGCCAGGACTACGGCAGTCCCTAGCACAGTGCCCAGCCTTGCCACAGTTGTGACAGTTGCCGGGCTTCTTGGAACTCTTCCCGCCACCATTACCTTTCCCTCCACCGCCACCGCTTCCGATGGTGCCTTGACTAAAGCAAGAGCTTGCACCTTGTCCACCGAAGCAAGAGATATGGGCTAAGATGCTTGCCTCACTGCTAATGTGTCGCATGGACTCGTTGCGGACGTGTTCAGCTATGGCCTCATACATCACATCTTCCTCCTTCTAACCACCAAATACGGTGATCAAGGACCCCCAGCTTTCCGGCAGCGCCATCAGAAGGATCATGGCACGAATGTTGGAGTCGAGATTCCATTCCATTTGCTGGACCTCTTGCACCACGTTGTCGAATGACTGTAAAAATACGAGTATCGATTCTCTTTCGCTTACCCTCATCGATATCAACCTTTGGAAGATGAGGAGTCGGTTTGGTAGGGCATTTGATTGATGCACAAGTGAAAGTTTTGCGTAGGCCTCGGTAGCCAATGTGCATCCTGTGATGTGGGAGTGTTGAGTCTCGTTGATGGACATCACAAGTATGGCAAGAACCATGTTGTTCTTCATCGTCCATGGTGCAAGGTCAGTCGCATGCGTGGTCACTGTCGCATCGACGGGTGCTGTCTCGGTCCCTCCTAGGATGTCGAGGTAGCCACGCATGTTCATGACAAATTTCCAGGTTCAGGCACTGGCATAGATCGTTGGGCATTGCGTATTAACGACCTTAAGGCCAGGTCATGTACATCTCCCACATACAAGGGAAAACATGTACTCGTGAATTTGGACATACCCGTCTCAAGGCGGACTTGAGTCGGATCCGCCATTTCCTGCGGCTGCTCCTCTTCTCTATTTCGTTGCTACTCTGCTTCGTTGAGGCCGATATGGCTGATGAGGCTGCTGAATGCGACCGTTGTCAAAGGTGCAGTTGGTTCCGTTGCATGCCCCTCTGCCGATGATCGCCTGAGGTGATGGTGCCGTTGTGAGAAAAACAAACTCGGGGCCGTACCACCTTCCCAAGGGGTAGATCTTTATCCCGTTGGGGCTCCAGGGTCTTGTCCAACATGGACAGAGCTATTCCTCATCCCCTAGTCTGCCACGTGCACGCACCCTACCTGAAGAAGCTGGTGGAGCCGATGGAGCAGATTGGAGCCGTCCGATATTCATGTACCTGTTGTACCTGTGTGCCCTACAAGACCACATGCGAGTCAGTCTTGGAAGCGTGCCTTAGAACCAGAAGTGTGGGCCCATAACCCTTTGTCAATGCGCTGGATAGCAACGATCTAGAAAGCTGGTCCCGACATGGGAGGCCGCAAACCGCTCTTGGTATTTCAACCAAGATAACATATCACCCTCGAAAGAGGGATCCACACTTTAGGTTTGTTCGGTTTGCAACCTCACAAAGTCTGCATGAAGGTCTTTAGTGTCTACCCTTTGTTGGACACTCTGTGAGGAGTCTCAAAGGCAAGAACTGCGAATAAATACATGCAGGGCATACGCTTTTATACTTGCAGAGCATTGCTAATGCTTCTGCTCATAGTGGCTACACAGGAACCAACCTCAGCCTACAGTCCTACTTGGCGTGTCCTAAGACCGCCAAGTGTCATCTCCAAGCCAGGCTCTAGTAGAGCCTGGCTCTGTGAGTAGGTCTTGAGTAGGTCTTGCGGCCTTGCGTTACTGTAGGTCCCCTTGGTCGTACGTCCCCTTGGTCTGTTCTAGGGGACGTACTCCATAGAGCAATGCATGCCTTGTCTTTCCGTGCAACCAACCAGCTAGAAATTGGACAAGGTGCATACCATTCAACACTTTTGAGGCATCTGCAACCAGTGGAGCTGCTGGTGCTACAATTGGAAAAACCGAGTAGATCATCGATGGACCATCTGCGGTAGCCATCTGTGCTCCCCCAGGTGCCACCTCTGCAAAAGTGTGAAGGGCCGAGTGAACCATTGGTGGACCATCTGTGGTAGCCATCGTTGCCAATGATGGCTACCACAAGCTACTGCCTCTCCTGAAGTTTGTAGGGTCACGAGCACAGTCACGCATGCCCCCATGGTCATAGCCGATGGACACATGTTTTCCCCCTCGTCCTCCGGAATCACAGAAGCCGGCGAGGTTGCAGAAGTGCCCAAGACAAGAAAAGCACGTCGCAACGCGCATCAACGATGACGTTGAGCACGAGCTGGAATAGTGCAACTTGCACGAGGGGAGTCGCCTTGGGAAGCCTCGATGCCAGTAGATGAGCATAAAAGTAAGAGAATGAATGCGGCCTGGGATGGGAGGCTGGATAGAGGCTGATGGGAATCCTTAATAGAGGAAAGTAAAGGGGAGGAAGATCTAGTCAGATGCGGGGACCTAATGAGAACACGGTTACTAAGGTGCTGCACCATGCGCTTCAGGCCTAGTAGCTCGCCATAGAGAATGGCCATAGCTCTGGTGAGGGGAACTGCCGCAGATCTCAATGATGTGGAGGACGGAAGGGATCACATGGTCGAAGCCAAGGCAAGTGCCAACCTTGAGGGCCTTGCCAGCAGTGACGCCACCCATGACGCTCATCACCAAAATAGTAGCAGGCAAAGTCAGAAGGCGTCTGTTGCCATGTTATTTCATCCATATTGAGAACGAGATCCCGACGGCACAACTACCACTCAAGGAAAGAGAACCCACTCCGAGAAATGTCCTTGACCGCCTCATTCGCAGAAGAGTCACAAGATTTGTTTTTGTTTTTTGTTTTCATTCACCAGATTCTTTGGTGATTGATTGAACGACTCCTTTACCGATGATTTGATCGACTGTCCCCTATTTTTAGTGGACCATCCTCCTTCTTTTTCCTTTTTTCTCTCTCACCAAATTCCATGATGAATTGTTGAAGGACCGACGGACGTGAAGGACTTCTCACCAGGGATTTAGTAGACTCCACCCTTCATTCGGATGCGTTAGTCATCTCTTTTTTGTCAGCTAGCTCCGGTCCAGTAGTCACACCCACAAAATTTGTGGGGCGTTTGCCAACGAGCACTCCAGCGATCGCCGGCCGTGGGCCGGCAGTGTGGCCTTTGCTCTGTTGCGGACATTCCGTGCACCACGTGCTGCTGCTGCTACTGCGGCTCCTACTACGCGTTACTGCTACCGCATTGCTACAGTTACTGCTGCTACCAAGCCGCTATAGATGTTTTAGTTGCTACTGCAGCTGCTGCAACTGCTGTAGCAGTTGCTACTGCTGCAATTGCTATCGCGGCTGATACGGCAGCTACGACTGCTACGGTTCCTGCTATGGCTATTATTGTAGGTGCTCTTGCGGCTGTCGTTGCTGGTGCAATGATGCTGCAACTGTTATTGTGTGTTGTCGATGATGTGCACTGCTCCTGCTCTTATGCTACTCTTGCTACTTCGGTGAGCCGCCGTCCACGCTGCTACCTGCTGTTGGTACTGCTGCTACTGCAAATGTTGATTCCGCGCTGCTGCAAATACTGTTGCTTTTTTCGTGTTGTTGCAGCTCCTTGTGCGCACAGCCTATGCTGTGCGCTCCTGCTACTTCTGCTACACTGCTGTTGTCACTACAGCTCCAGCTGTGCTTCAGTTGCTACATTGTCGCAGCTACCGCTCCAGGTTCTTCATTTCCAATGGTTGCTCCAAAGCCTATTGTAGAGGGTGTTGCTACTCACCTGTAGCTCACGGCTGGGACTACCTAAGCTAGGTTGGAACTACCTAATGCAGCAGGATGGGGCAGTAGTGTTATTGATGCAGCATGTGGGAACCCACGCTCGTTGCTTACACTGTCCCCTTAGTCTGCTGCACCAGAGCTTAAGTCTGAGAGCTTTGGTTTTGTTACTCCGAACTGCGTGCGCCAGAGTTAGCGCCAGACAACAGCTGAAAACAGGTAATGACTGATTAAGAACTGAGAATGAGACACAATGCGAGACCCCTCCAAGATCTAGCCTCCCCCAGCTCTGTAGAGCTCATTACTCAGTTTACCAGCCAATCACAAAAGAGCTCTGTTTTCAGGCAGGCATATTTTCTCGGTGAGCCCTGCCAGACGGCCGACAACCCAAAAACCGGGCGTCGTCCGTTTTGCCTGAAAACTTGACCATACCATAATACGCACACTGCAAACGTAGCCGTGCGGTCAGAATCAGCTAGAAAAATAGTAGTCAAGTTATAGCTGCATAAACCTTGGCGGCATCTACTCTAGTCCCGGTACCAACAGTGCCCGAAACTCATGAAACTTGGACCATATGCATGATACAGCGCTGCAAATACAATAGTGCAGACAGAAACAGCATTGGATGCGTGTAGACCGAAAAATCAGCGGCAGAGACTGCCGGCGGCACGACTGCCGAGGAGGTCCGCCGATGGAGCTAAGCACGTAGAAGGGAGGAGGAGGCTCCAACGAACCTCGTGTAGGCCTCAGCGTGCGTCGGCTCCACCAGATGACACTCCAGCAGCGTTGCGTCTTACCGTCAGTCATTTACACGCCAATGTGCACAAACCGGAAGGACACAACAGAGTACAATGAGAGATGCGTGAAAACCAACACAGCTGCTTTGTTTGCAACGGTTGTTGCGACGCTTGTTATAGAGGTTGTGGCAGCTAGTGTCTCACTTTCTAACGTCATCTCTGGCCAAGTCTGGGAGGCAATGCGTTAAGAACAAGGAGAGGAAACAAATGAGTCCCTACACGGCTTACATAGGCACGCTTGCGCCTAGCCCACCAGGCATTGTCACCCCCGCCGAGCCCAAACGAGCAGGTGGGGATAACACACTCCACACAACGTAAACACAACCAAATTGGTCTCCTGGTGGCATCGGAAGTTGTCTACGAGTGACCGGGTCTCGACCGCGGAGAAAATACAAACGGTAAACAAAACGCGCATAATCACTGTCCAGAATTCATGGACAACTTGTCGACTGTCAGAATTTCACACTTCAACACAGGGTCTCCTCAACGCACCAGTACAAAACCACCAAGTACCCGGGTCTCGACCGACAACATGATACAGTTTATGAATATCCCAAGCAGGCATGAAATGGTCTCTCGTGGAACTGGTACAAAACACCGAGTACCCAGCAACTGCTAGAGCAACCTCAAGGTCCACTTTTTGAGGCGGTGGAAACCACACAGTAATGAATGGAAGCCCACACGACACCGTCAACCACCAAAGAGTCCCTTCAAATGCTGTTGGTTTGTGTACCACAGACACGTTGTGACCTCTGGCCTTGTTGCACACTCATCACACTGATGCACGTGACTGACTTTGGAGGGGCACTGCCGCGGTTTCCACCGTCTGCAAGACAACGCCATGTGGGAGGAGATCCACAGACACACTGCAACAGTCAACTATTCGACGGCCTGGAGTAGTTTGGCATGGGTCTCACACACATGGGACTTTGTGTTGCTCTTATTTGGGAGCTTTGTTGAGTTTCTTGGCTGCGGAATGGTAAACAGCTTGCTAACATGTTTAATCCACAAAATAGGGCAGCTGGTTCGAATCCATCTGTGGTGTAGATTGCGAGCGAGGGTGAGCTCGCTGCTTGCCAGCTCGTTGCTAGGTTGAGGTGCACCAATCACCTCACTGTCTTGTTCCTTGTGACTTCTTCCCAGACTTGTGTATTCAAGATACATGTCTATGGTGTTGTACTTATCTTGGTTTGCTTCACCCATAGTCACATGCTTTCTCCTAGCACTTGTAATCAGAGCAGAATGATGCGTGGGAGATTTTTGTGCTCTGCTTACAAGTATGTGGTGTCAATTTGGAGATCACCGAGATGGACAATAAGAGAGGGAAAAGCAAACCGGCGATGACTATGTGTAAGCAGCCGCAGAATGCCAGCATGCACTCACTACTACGCCATCTTAGCTCATGCAGCAACCACAGCCGTGGCGGGGTGAGAGGTTGGCAAAAAATACGCTAAGATAAGTAACGAGAGCGATCTCTTAGCCGTGGTTGGCTGGGCCACCCACTCGAAGAGTTCAAAGTGGGGCCCAGTTGCCACCCCGGGGTCGAACCAAACTGGTCGGCCAAGAGGCCACCGTGGTTTCTCACACCTCAGAGTGACTAAGTGTGTGGCCCCATAGGATCACCAACCCGGGCAATCACGAGAAAGCAAGCACAGAATGCAAGGTACAAGAAACCACGATCCACATCGACCACGAGCATATGTGGTGCATGCATCTCTCATTGTATCTCTCATGTTTTAGCCATCATATGGCTCATCACCAAATGTCTGAAGCAGCAGGATGTCAGCTCCAAAAGAGCTGAGCAGGGTCGAGCCCACCGATCTTACACCTGGCACAGACCCCAGTGAGGCACGGCTCCATAGCTTCAGTTATGCTCGGTCACGTGCAGGAGTGGTGTGTGTATGAATGGAGGGAGACAAGAGGTCACTTGCATGTTTGGCAAACAAGCTAACACTCCCCCATGACCCACAGACGAACAGCCCATACACCACACAAAGGGGTACAGCACAAGGGACAGACAAGGGATTGTCAACTCAGCCGGGTGCATTGCGTACATGCAAGAAGCAAACTGTAGGCACAACTACCTTGAACGTTCCACTGCTCAGAGCTTTGGTGAGGAAGTCTGCACGCTGTTGACGTGTGTCGACCCAGACAACCAGGACCTCTCCTGCAGCAATGCGCTCACGTACAAAATGATGCTCAATGTTGATGTGTTTTGTGCGTTTGTTATGCATGCCATCATGCTCAGAAATTGCCTTGGTGCTCTGATTTTTGCAGCGCAAAGTGATGCAGTGGATGGGAACGCGCAGCTGCTGAAGCAAGCAAGAAAGCCAGACACTCTCACATGTACCTGCGCCAAGGGCAATGTACTCGGCCTCACTGGAGCTCCGCGCAACAGAACCCTGCTTACCGCTTTTCCACGAGATAGCAGTTCCACCCACGAGAAAGATGTAACCAATGCGACTACAAGCATCTGCATCGTGGGCCCAGTCACTGTCAGTGTATCCATCAACCACCACGGAGGGCTGTGACTTGTAGCACGGTCCCACACGTGCAGTAGATAGTGCATAGCAAACGACCCGCAGTGCAGCCTCGAGGTGCTTCTGTCCAGGTCTCTGGGAGAACTGCACAAGGAAGTTGACCGCAAAGGCCACATCCGCTCTGGTGGTAGTGGCAAGGTACATGAGAGACCCAATCACACTGAGGTAATCAGTGACCTCAACAATCTCCCCCAGCTAAGTCACGTCGAGTGACTTCAGGAGGCACTGCTTGGCTGGCGTCATGGGTGTCGATGCAGTGGGGGTGTAAGTGAGCATGGAGGAGAAACGCTCCCCCAGGCTACGAATGTAGGCAACCTGATGGACGTGCAGTGTCCAGCGCTGACGGTCTTGCTCAAGCTCCATGCCCAAGAACACCCGAGCAGGACCCAAATCCTTCATTTTGTAGGTAGACTGCAAGAGGTCTCTCACAGAGTGAACTGCAGAGTGACTAAGTGACGCAATCAGAAGGTCATCAACGTAGACTAAGACTACAACCAAAGCTGTGAGGGTGCACTCAGAAAGAGCGCAGGGTCAACGGTACTCTGACGGTAGCCACCCTTCTCAAGAGTGGTTGCGATCTCCAGGCTTCAGTAGCGAGGAGACTGCTTGAGGCCATAGAGAGCTTTGCATAGCCGCCAGACCTTGTTCGTGCCATCGGTGAAACCCGGAGGTTGCACCATGTAGATCTCCTCGTCAAAGCGTCCATGCAGGAATGCATTGTTGACGTCCATCTATTCCAACTCCCAGTTGTGATCGGCGACCAGGCTCAAGAGGGCTCGAGCTCTGGTGTAACATTCCACAAGGGCAAATGTCTCGTCAAAATTGACGCCAGGGATCTGGGAGAACCCCTTGGCGGTGAGACGCACCTTGTACCTATCGGCGGTTCGTCAGGTTTCAAGTTGCGTCAAAGTACCCAGTGAGCTGAGACGGCCCTGCGGCCAGGGGGGAGGTCAACAAGCTCGAAGACCTCATACTCATCCAGGGCTATGAGCTCCTCCTGCATGGCCTTCTCCTAGAGGTCTGCATCAGCTGCCTCCCTTGCTTTGCGCACTATGGTGGGCTCTGCAGGAAGTGAGGGAAGACCGCTGGCCGCAAAGCATGCGGCAACATAGCTGGCGATTGAAGCATCCAAGGCACTGTAGAACTCATGAGCGACCAGTGCATAGCCCACTGCAGAGTTGCGGTGGACCACGCCAACCGCCAGACCCAATACATCAAGGCCAGATGGTCTGGTTGTGGAGCCAGTTGCAGTGGGAGGGGCACTAGAGCGAGTGTGACGCTGAGAGGGCTGAGTTGACCGTGTGACTGAGTGTTGTGGAAGTGGACGCAGCCGCCCCCCACGAGTGTAAGGCTCAGATACGACTGGGGGCACATCTGTGACCGGCGGTGTGACATTCTCATCAGAGATCACAGGTGACGAAAGAACAACGGGCTGTGGAGGCGACTCAGCGATAGTGCAGGGAGGTGACTGTGCCCTTGGATCCGTGGCCAGTGGGGAATTGGTGAGAGGCACTAGCACAGACTGAGAGGATGAAGAAGGAGACGATGTTATGGAAGGGCCGGATTAGAATGCAAGAGGAATGCGGAGCAGGGTGTCAAAGATGGACACATCAGATGGGTCTGAAGAAGAAGGGGCTGAGACAGCGGGAGGTGCGTTGACGAGAACGGAGGCTGGAAGAGATCCACCCCTCCCAAGCCGGCGAAGCGAGGACAAGGAAGAGTGTGGAGCAATATGGGACAGGTTGCGAGGAAAGATGTCCTCAAAGAAGAAGACGTTGCGAGACTCAACAACGCAAGCACGATCGGGGTCCCAGAAGCGCCAGGCTTTGGACATGGCAAAGACCGCGAGAAAGGTGCACAAGCGAGCAGGAGGACTAAGTTTACCGTCACAAAGGTCCTCAAGAAGCCAAACGGCAGCGACACAGCCCCAGAAGCGAGCGAGACAAAGGTCTGCACGACGACCAAACCATCGTTCGAATCATGTGACATGGTGTGGGAGGGGACCGTGCGTAACACGGTTCCAGACCCACGTCATGTACGACATAACTTCAAAAGAGAACAGGGGTGGAAGGTCAGAGGCAGTGAGGAGAGTGTGAACACCATCGGCAAGTATCCGGTTCCAATGCTCAGACACAATGTTTTGTTGGGGTGTGTAGGGAGCAGTGGTTTTGACAGTCGCACCGCAAGAGGAGAGAAAACGAGAGGTGGGACCAACGAATTCACCGCCACAGTCAGAGCAAAAAACACGAATACGACGGCCACAAGGGACTTCAGCCTGAGGTAACCAGGAATCAAGAGTGGAGCACACAACACTCTTTTGTTTGAGGAGCAAGACCCAACGCATGCGAGAAAAGTCATCTGTGAGACAAAGTACATAGCGTCCGACACCTCCAAGAAAGTCATGAGAGAGTGGACCCATGACATCAGTATGTAGTAAGTCAAGAGGGTGTGAAGTGCGAGACTCTAAAGTGCTGAATGGGGACCGATGCATCTTGCCCTGAGTACAGTCAAGACAGTCAAGAGGACAGGGAGTCGGGAACATGGCAGCATCAAGGCCATTGGCATGAAGAACACGAATTAGGCTGTCGATGGCTGCGGTATGGATGTGGCACAGGCGGCGGTGCAGAAGTTGTGCATGAGCGGGTGAGAGAGAGCGCGCGACACACACATGGGCAGCAGTGGTGGGAGATGGTGCAAATGTGGGGACTCGGAACAGACGGTCACAACGTGTGCCTTACAAGAGAATACGGCCAGACGTGCGGTGCGAGACAGAGGAAATGCCGTGAATGGACGAGAAGTCCATGCCCTGGTCATTGAGTGTCGTAACAGCAATGGAACGTACGGGACATCTCGCAAGAACAATTCCCCCCCAGGGCCAACGAAGCGTACAACACCAACCCCTTAGACCGGGAGAAATTGGCCGGAGTCAGTGCGGACAAAGCGGACAGAGCCAACAGGCCCAAGGGAGACAAAGGACATGCACGACGAGGTCATGTGATGGGTGGCACCTGAATCAAGGATCCAAGATCCACCCGACGCACGAACAGTGGAGGGGTCACGACTCACTGCGGCGACGGCTGCATGACAAGAGAAGCGTTGACCACAGGCGGCAAGGCAACAAGGCAGACGCACTGACTGCCACTCTTCAATCCATGAGACATCGGGGGGAGAACAACCTAGAACATGACCGGACGAACAACCACGTAACGCCCCATCCGCAACACACGCAAGAGGCTCCGACCCAGAGTTTTCACTCTCACCTCCCTGATCACGAAGGTGGCACTGATGAATGGCGTGAGACAGTGTTGCGTCCAACTGACGCTCGTCGTCAGGAGGATCTGGCGTGATGACCACCTTAGAGGATGGGCAATAGGATGGAGACGCCTAGCTGGGTGGAGAGTAGGCGCCGGATGGCGAGCCGTAGAAGAGGGGCCCACCATACCCTAGGAGCCAATCCCAGGGGTACGGAAGAAGTGATGGAGAAGCAACGGTGTTGTACACGGCAGCATTGATGGTGACGGGTGCCCCTCTGCCAAAGGGAGCAAAGGAGGGGGTGGATAAGGTCGTACGAGAGGCACCCCCAGAACCACCCGAGGAGCGCGCCCAGCGTGCGTGCATGGCGGAGGCGAGGCACTCGTTGTCCGGTGGTGATGGGCACTTGGGTACACAATGGCCAACGGAACCGCACTTCCAGCACGTGACAACGTTGGAGGTAGAAGGTGAAGAGGAGGTGTTGTTAGTACTTTTGCCCTTGCCACAGCCGCTAGAGCCCGACCCGTTGCTGCCCTTGCCCCGACCACGACCACGGCCCCCCTCCCACTCTGGTTGAGAAGAGTTGTGGCCGAGGTGGAGGGAGAAGAAGAGGAGGTAGAGGAGGATGATGTGGAGGGAAGTGCACTGGTGGCTGCTGCAACCGCTGCACGGTGAATTCGTTTGTCTTGAAGAGCATTCCACCAATTGGTGAGGCGTTGGGAGGTTAACTCCCGAAGGGCCCCAATGCCTGGTGGTGAGTCAGCAGGCACTGGCTCGGCTGCAAGCCTCTCAAGCTCAGAGGCCTTCACCTCCCTGAAGATGTCAGAGAGTTCAGGAATGAGGTCATTGACGATGGAGAGAACAACAGGTAGTTGGCCGGAGGCGGCCTTACCAAGGACCTTCAGGAGACGAAGGCTGCATGCCCAGTAGGCATCCGCAGTCTTGTCTGCACGCATGGAGCGCCTGTTGAACTGGACAATGAGGACACTTTGTGCAGCATGCCCCGTGACAGTTGTGCGACACTTGATGAGAGCGTAGGCGCCAACAGGGTTGGCAGAAGTGCGGCGAGCAGTGTCAGCGTTATAGGGCCCAATCTCATCAGTGAGATCATCGGGTCCAGCGCGAATGAGAGCACGCACAGCCTGCGCCGACTCAGATTCAGTGGGTACAAAGGGAGGATTGGCTGCGGGGTTGGGCACATGATAGTACTCTCATAGCTGCTCGCCTTGTGCCCAAGCACTGAAGCGGACTTCCCATGAAGCAAAAGAGAGGTTAGGAGTAAAGTCCCGTGGCACTGAGTCAAAGTCGAGTTTGCGTTGGACGGGCTGCGCAATGGCTTTGGCTACGGCGGCTCCTGCTGCTGCCGTAGCAGCAAGTGAGTTGGAGGACAGAGAGCCAGAGGTGTTTGAAATGGAAGCAAAAGAGGTGGAGAATGTAACAGCAATGTCAGCAGCGGCTGATGCACCAGGTGTAGTGCGCAAGACAGGTTGCAAGCAGTTAAGCGCAAGATCTGCAATGTGGTCGGCGAAAGTCTCCTGATCGCCTTGTTTCGCGCACAACGTTTCTTCTACCACATGCTGTGCAGTGAGGGCTGCTTGAAGAGCAATTCTTCTTACAGTGCTACATACTGGTCATCTTCGACAGGCATGATGGGTGAGAATCACTCAAGAAAATTTCGATACCGTTTCCCTTGCCCCCGTGGGCATGGGAAGTGAGGAAGAAGGAAGCCTGGCTAAGTGGAGCTGCAGGGTAGTGTGAATGCAAGAACACGGCCACAAGAGAAGAAAAGGGAGGAAGTAAACGGGGTGCCCAAGCAGATAGAGGCTGGAGGCTCACCAATGCTAACGCTGCAAGGCAAGCAGTGGTGGCAATGCAGGTGCCGCACAAGCAGCAGGAACTACTAATGAAGACGAGGTGGTGACGATGAGACACGTAACTCCAGCAAGCGCGGCGCCTGAGGGCGGAGAAGGCAGCTGCTGCTGTGACCGCGACACGGATTTGAGGACCAAACAATGATGACGCTGAAGCAGGAGACACGTGGGAAGTGGAGACCTTGATGGGGGTGACGGCGCTGGAGAGAGCAGTGGGCGCTGAAGCTGCAGCTGTTGTGACTGCACTAGCTGTTGCTGCCACCTGTGTAGCTATGTTAACTGCTGCAGCCGCAAGGGGACCCTGGTCAGAGGCTACTGTTGCGTGGGCCTCAACAGCTCTGCCAGCAGCAGTGCTGGCAGGTGCACGAGCAGCACGTGCTGTAGCAGCAAAAGTAGATGTGACAGCAGCACAGGAGACAAGTGTTGCTTCCAGAGCAGTCAGAATATCAAGTCCAGGCAATACGGCAGCAGCCTGAGATGCGGCGGGGGACGCTGCACGACTCGATGCTGCTTCAACTTGCTTTATAGGGACTGTCGTTGTAGCTGGAGCTGCTGCACCTTGAGCAGCACGCTGGTTTTGCCGACGTGTTCTACGGGAAACGGGAGATCTTACGAGAGATGAGATGTGACGTTGTTCACGTGGCGGCCCCGTATTTGGTGCATTTTGAATGGTCGGGGAGTCGTCTGAGGCTGACTGACAGTAGGCGGTATATACTGCAGCGTCCTCACGCGTCTCGTCTTCAGTTGGGTCGTAGTCTTCCCCGAGGTGATACCCAGGGCTGTCACAGTGGCGGCGGAGACGTACCAACGCCGCAATGTCCGCCTCCTCCTCGTGGCGATCAATGAGTTCGTCGAGGCGTGAGAGATCACATGCCCCCCTTGGAGTGGTAGGGGCGGTTCCAGTGTTTGGTGGTGCAGCCAGGGTTGCAAGTGAGGCTGCAGAAGCGGCTGGAAATGCTGCTGCTCGTTAGACAAGTGAGGAGAAAATCGCAAGACAGAGAATCTGTGGGGCTGCGGAGCTGTTGAAAACTGGTCAGTCGTGGCAAGGAAGCCTCGGTGTCACGACGATGTAGAATCGTGGGACTGCAGTCAGCATCACTGTGCTGTTGTTGAGGCGCTGAGAGCCTGGGAGAACGAGGCCAAGCACTGCAGGACGATAAGCCATAGACGCGGCTGCTGTTGCTGCTGTTGACCAAGAGAGGAGGGAATGGAGCGCAGGGCAGAAGACCTGCTGGGCTTCGCAGCTGTTCGAGACATAGCAGACCGGAGGATAGCACACCTGCTGAGATATGCTGGATCAGAACCTTCGTGAGCCTGAGCATCACTGTGCCGAAGGATCACATGACCGCCGGCTAGCAGAACTGTGGCGCTGCTAACGTGCAGAGAGCCTGGACGAGAAGCGACAGGCATAGCAATGAGCAATGAGGCAGAAGGACTGCTGACCTACAGCTTGGAGTGATGCATGCCGAGGCAAGAGTGTCGTGGTAGGGACAAGATGCAAAGGCAGGTAGAGGTGGCACGAACATTTACGGACGCGCCACTGTGGGGGTTGCGTGTGCCGGACCACAGTCCACTGTGGATCGCTTAAGTGGAGGGTTCTCTCCCTCCTGCTCTGATACCAGTAGGCAGCGGCAGAATGCCGGCATGCACTCACTACCACGCCAACTTAGCTCATGCAGCAACCACAACCATGGCAAAGTGAGAGGTTGGCGAAAAACAAGCTTAGTTAAGTAACAAGAGCGAGAGTAACAAGAGTAAGGAACGAGCGATCTTTTAGCCGCGGTTGGCTGGGACACCCACTCGAAGAGTTTGAAGTGGGGCCCAGTCGCCACCTCGGGGTCGAACCAAACCGGTCAGCCAAGAGGCCACCGTGGTTTCTCACACCTCATAGCGACTGAGCGTGTGGCCCCATAGGATGAGCAACCCGGACAATCACGAGACAGCAAGCACGGCATCCAAGGTACAAGAAACCACAATCCTCATCGACCACGAGCATATGTGGTGCATGCATCTCTCATTGTATCTCTCATGTTTTAGCCATCATATGGCTTATCACCAAATGTCTAGAGCATCAGGATGTCAGCTCTAAAAGAGCTGAGCAGGGTCGAGCCCACCGATATTGCACCCGGCATAAGACGCCAGTGATCCACAGCTCCATAGCTTCAGTTATGCTCAGTCACCTGTAGGAGTGGTGTGTGTATGAATGGAGGGAGTCAAGAGGTTACTTGTGTGTTTGGCAGACAAACTAACCCAATGGACCCCTAACAAACCCAATGATTAACAATGCCAATGTTGTTGGATTCATGTCATTATCACACGGTGACCTCTGGCCTCGTTGCACACTCACATCACTGGTGCAGGTGACTGACCAGAGAGAGATGACTTTGCCGACGGACTCGTCATGACCAGAAGTTGGGAAGATCAACCATGAAGAGGCTCAATCTGAGCTTGCCAGCCACATTTGCATTTCTCACATGCATTCAAGCACAGTTGGCCATGAGAATAATCGGGTTCGCCCACTAGCCAGATATCTGCTTGGCACACCTACACTCTAGTAGAAAATTGTCTTGTGGGTAGGTTGGATCGAATCCCCCAGGTTCGAGGGTGGCGAGCGAGATCGAGCTCGCTGCTCGCTCGCTCGCTCTCCCCTCCCCGTAACAGCTCTGTTGCTTGTTACTTCGTCACTTCT
>SZWC01001001.1:32177-43549 GCA_023375785.1 Penium margaritaceum
AACTCTCATTGTACTTCGACAGAACTCTGTGGCTCGTGGTCTCCATACACCATGCACCCGTCTTGGTGCTTGCTCCACAGTGTTCCTGTCTCTTCTTCCCTTTCCCACTGGTATCAGAGCAGTGCATGAGAGACGGACATCAGATCGACCTGACGTCCGTAGATCCACGGCCTGTGGAGTGACAACCTCTCTTGGCGTCTCGCACCCACTCCACTGTGGCCCGAAGTCAGAGAGCCTTTGCTTGCTCTCACCTCCACCTCTCTCTCTCATTCTACTCACGTCGCCCGTCGCTGACCACGGGAAAAGAACGTTGCCCCTCTCGGCGACGACCTGCCTCTTGCAGCAGGAAACAAGAAAGGGGGGGGTGGGGGGACACGCTCTCGTCTGCCACCCTCTCACTCAGCACTGCCCACCGTCAGCACGACGGCAGCAGCAACGTGAACCGGCCGTCTTAGACGGTCTTGTAGCCGTCTAAGCTAAGACGTGCTAGGAGGCTGCCAGCACCACCTCCTCTGACGGCTCCTCCGAGACAACTCCGAGAAGCAGCCGACAACACCTGCATTCTGAGCAGCAGCAGCTGCAGTACATTAGCAGCAGAAGCAGCAGCTCAGCAGTTCAGCTGCTGAGCGGTTCAACAGCTCAGCAGTTCAGTAGCTCAGTAGCTCAGCAGAAGCAACAGCCCAGCAACAACGTGAGTAGCAGAAGCAGCAGCTCAGTAGCAACGTGAGTAGCAAAAGCAGTAGCTGCTCAGCAGTACAGCTGCTGAGCAGTTCAGTAGCTCAGCAGTTCAGTAGTTCAGCAGTGTCGCACGCAGCACGGCGGCTACAGCACGACAGCCGCGGCAGCAGCAACAGTAGCAGCAGCAGTAACATCAGCAGCAGCAGCAGCAGCACATCGGCAGCAGCAGCAGCAGCAGCAGCAACAGTAGCACGTCGGCAGCAGCAGCAGCAGCAGCACGTCGGCAGCAGCAGCAGCAGCACGTCGGCAGCAGCAGCAGTAGCAACAGCAGCAGCACGTTGGCAGCAGCACATCTGCAGCAGCAGCAGCACGACAGCAGACACGTGCACTGACATCTACAGCGACAGTAGCACAACTGCTGTCACGCGATAGCAGCAGCACACAGCACGGCGGCTACAGCACGACAGCCGCGACAGCAGCAACGGCAGCAGCAGCAGTAGCAGTAGCAGCAGCAGCAACAGCAGCACCTCTACCGCGGCAGCCGCACAAAAGGGGGGGGGAGCAGCAAGCGGCACTACAACCTTGTAGCGGTCTCATCACCACCGTCTGGTGGTGACAGCCGTCACGCTGGCGCACTGGGAGGACCTCGGTGGCTCCTCAGTGGAGAGCTCAGCGTGGCAACGCCACCGTGACGCCGCCTCCGTCGAGACAACCCCACCATCACAGCAAAGGCGGCCCTCCACACCGGTAAGCTCCCCTCTTTCCCATTCTCCTGGGGGGGTCGAGCACCCGCACGTTAGCGCTGGGGTGGACGCCGCAGCTGCTCGCGTGTCCTCTGTCCTAGGTCACGACGTTGTTGCTGTGGCCACAAGGGTTACGCGCACGGCCCTTGCAGTAGTCAACGGTGCAGCAGCAACCGCCGCCACCCTAGCTGCCGCTGCCCGAGCTTCTCGCGCCTCCGTCTCGACCTCGGCAGGACGCGCTGCTGAGTCATACACCGAAGCCGCCGTTGTCGCCGGTCCTGTGGCTGCCGCAGCTGTAGACATCTTCACTCAGGTTGCTGCAGCCGCTTCTGCTATTGCCTCTGCGACTGCCTCCGCTGCGTCTGCCGTATCTGCAGCCGCTTCTTCCATTCGTACCTCCACCTCTGGTGCTGTTGCAACTGCCTCATCTGCTCCCTCGACCGTCACCAGAGTCGTCACAGCCGCCATCTCCATCGTTGCAGCCTTCACCACTCTTGGAGCCGTCCTCACCACCGGAGCGCTTGCTCTGGTGATCCCCATCACATCCACAGTCTCCGTTGTCTCAGCTGCAGTTGCAGCTGCTGTCCCATCACTCCTTGCCTTGTTGTGCGCGCCTCCACCTCCTTCTGCTTTGTGAGAGTCTTCGGCTGCTGCTCTGTCTCCTTGCCTCTTTTCTTCTCTTGCGGGATCTTGTTGCTTGTCTGATTGGGGTCGGGCTGTCCTGCAGCACACATCTCTTGTGCCTTGGGCACGCCCAGTTTTCCCACGCCCACTGGGGCAGGGAAAACTCTGCCGAAATCTGTCCGGCAGGACCTCGTCGTCGTCACCATGCCGAGTGACGACGAATCAGTCATAGCTGACCTGCAGCGCCAGTTGCGCCTCGCTCTTGAGGCGCAGCGTGAGGCTGAGGACCGCCTCAAGCTTGCAGATGATAATCGCGCCGCCTTTGCTAACGAGGTTGCAGCGATTGTGCTTAAGCGCCTCCCTGCTGCGTCCGTCCCCACCGCTTCTGCTAGCGCCAACACCACTGCGGCTGCTTCCTCCACACCCTCTGCTTCTAGCACTGCTGCCGGCAACACTGCTGTCACTCCTTCCGCTGCTCATCCCACCTCTGTCATGCGCCAGCATGATTTCTTCTCGCAGCCGCCTGTCCTGTCCGCCGGCCTCGTCTTCTCCTCCTGGGAAACCCGCTTCAGCGCCTGGGCCCAGGGGGAGCGTCTGTGGGAATACTTCTTCCCATCTGTCGCACCTTTTACGCCTGTCGCTGCAGAGTCTGCCCGCGCTGTCCGTGCCCTCATTGCTGCTGCACCAGAGACGCTTGTCGACGAGGTCCGTACCTACAATGCCGACCCCGCCGTACAGCGTCTCGCTGATCCTGTTGGTGCCTACACCATGCTTCGCCGCCGCACCACAATCACTGGTCAGGCAGCACAAAGTGCCCTCATTGTGCAGTTCAACACGCTCATCATGCGTGCTGACGAGTCGGCTGATGCCTACTGGGCACGCGGGCTCAAGCTCCTTCGTGAGCTCGACAAAGCCGCGCCAGGCCAGCTTGCTGCTGTCCACACCATGGTCAACGGCTTGATTCCCGAGCTGTCCGACCTCCTCCGCGACGTCAAATCTGACGAGCTGCTGAGTCTCGCCTCTCAGCCCGTTCCTCCTGATTCCCCACCGGGCATTGGTGCTCTCTGGGACTTCGTGGCTGATCGACTCGCCGCTTGGTGGACCAGCCTTCAGAACAAACGTCTACACCGTGCTGCAGTTGCCGGAGTTGCTGCAGCCACCACCGCTTCCTCTCCTGCCACTTCCTCGGCTGCCGCCGCCTCCTCCATGTCCTCTTCTTCCTCGGCATCTACGGCCGCCGCTCTCGCCTCCCAGGGGCGCGGGCATGGCCAGGGCAAGGGGAAGGGCAAAGGGAAGGGCAAGGACACTGCACCATCCCGTGTCCCTGGTGCGGTTGTGTGCTGGAACTGTGGTTCCTCTGAGCATTCTGCTCGTACGTGCCCTGCGCCTCCTGATGATCTGCGCCTGGCCCGCTCTATGCGTGCGCACTGGTCTCGCACCGGCGGCTCTTCCTCTTCGTCCGCCACAAACTCCAGCTCCTCTTCAGTCCCTCACCCTGTCGGCTCCACCTCAGCCCAGGTCTACTCCACCGCAGGCGTCTCCACAGCTCCACCCCCCATCCCATACCCATGGGGTTGGCCACCGTTCTACGGAGCGCCCGCGTTTGCTGGGCCCCCTTCTTCGGCGTACGTCCCACCTCCGTGGTTCGCACCTCCCTCGCGGCAGTCTCCTCCATCTTCCGCAGCATCCGTCGATGGCGAGCGCCAGCTGGAGCAGTCTCTTCTCCAGCGTCTTCACCTCCGCGATCAGGGAGGTGAGAGTGTGTCTTCGTTGGCCAGAGGTCCCCCTTGTCACACTGACACTGTCCTTCGTGGGGACCCCCCCGGTCATGTTCTTGGGTTCCCGTCCGCATCTGTTCCGTGGGTTGAGCACTGGCAGTCTGTCGTGCTTCCTCGTTGCCTGTCAGTCTGTGACTCTGCTGAACCCTCTGTTGGCACTGTTGCCACCTGTGGCGTCCTTCCTGGTGTTCGTGTCTCCGGTGGCTTCTGGGTTCTTGACTCCGGGGCCACCCACCACATGACCTCTGTTCGTTCAGCGTTCATCTCGTTGGGTCCCGCTGGTTCTGTCCGTTTTGTTCGTACTGGTTCTGGTCAGTTGCTGCCTGTCCAGGGCGTGGGCGTTGTTCGCTTTGTTGGTCCTGGTGGCGTGCTGTTTCTGCCCGACGTGCTGTATGTGCCTTCCTTGGAGCTCAGCCTGTTGTCCGTGCCCTCCCTTGACAATCAGGGCATGGACTTCTCCGCCAGTCGGGGTGTTGGCACTGTCTGCATTCGTTCCACTGGTCGCATCGTCCTGCGGGGGGTTAAGTGTGATGAACTCTACCGTGTGCCCCTCATCGCCCCCGCTTCCCCCTCTGTTGGCTCCTCCCTTGCACACGTTGCGCCATCTCTCTCCCCCGCCGATATCCAACTCTTGCATCATCGTCTTGGCCATGTTCACACTGATGCCATCTCCAGCATGCTCCGTCTCCAACCTGCTGTTGGACTGTCACCCTCTACCTTTCCTTCGCCCTGTCCCTCTGACTGTCTCGACTGCGCCCAAGGGAAAATGTATCGTTCTCCCTTTGCTTCCTCTGACTCCCGGTCCTCCCACCCTCTTGCTATTGTGCACGCTGATGTCATGGGTCCTCTCTCCCATGACCTTCTTGGGGGTGTTGGGCGTTATGTGTTGTGCCTCACTGATGATTTTTCCCGCTATCGCTGGGTCTTCGCTCTTCGCCAAAAGAGTGACGTCCCTGCTGTCCTTGAGTCCTGGCTCCGCCAGGCTGAACGGTCTTGTCAGCGCTCCCTCCGTGACTTCCGCAGCGACCGCGGCGGTGAGTTCCTTGGTCCCACCGCCCGGTTCCTTGAGTCTCAAGGGGTGTGTCTGGAGACTTCTGCTCCCTACACTCCCCAACAAAACGGAGTCTCTGAGCGTTGGAACCGTACTCTTGCCGACGGCGTCCGTACCCTTCTGTCTGAGTCCGGTCTTCCTCCTCTCTTCGCCTTTGAGGCCATGAGTTACATGACCTGGGTGTGGAATCGGGTCCCACACGGGCCCCTTCCCCGCTCAGTCACACCTTTTGAGCGTTGGTACGGGTCCCGTGCTGACCTGCGCCTCGCTCGCATCTGGGGTAGCATTGTGTTGGTCTGGCTCCCTGAGGACCTTTGTGACGGCAAACTCTCCCCGCGTGGGCGACTCTGCCCTTTCTTGGGCGTGTCTGCCCAGTCCAAAGCCTGGCGCTTCTGGGACCAGGAGCGCCAGCGCGTCATTGAGTCCCGCGATGCTCTTTTCTTCGAGTCTGTCTTTCTCCGTGACCTCAGTCGTCACTCTACGGCAGCCTCCCTGCTACCGCTCTCTCGGTTGCGGGGGGAAGTCGGGCCTGCGGCTCCCGTTGCCCCTGCAGTCCCTGCTGCGGTCCCTTCCTTGCAGCCTCCACCCTCGGAGCGGCCTTCGTCGTCTGGCACTATGAATCCTTCCCCTTCTCCTTCCGCGTCGTCCAGCTCGCTCGGAGCTCCTACGTCTCCTGCCTTGTCCTCCTCCGTTCCGTCTGAGTCCATGTCTCCTGCACACTCCTCAGCGCCTCCGTCCAGTCCGCTTACCCCTGTGGCACCCAGTTGTTCCACCGCTGCTCCGCCATTGCCTGGTGACCCTCCTGGTCCTGCTCCCATCGAGCCCTTCGTCCGTGGCGGGCGTCTCCGCGCGCTCCCCTCTCGTTCGTCCAGTGTCTCTGCCCCATCCGTCCGTCCTGTCCAGTCCCACCCAGAGCAGCCTGGAAGGCTACCGCCTGGCATGGACGCCTTGGGCCTGGCCACAGCAGTGGTCCACCCCAGCTCTGCCCTTGGGCAAACACTGCTCAGGTCTGAGCACGAGCGCGCTCTCGAAGCCGCCATCCGCAGTAGTGTTGCTGAGTGTCACGCGACAGTTGCCGCTGCGCCCTCGTCAGACCCGACTACTGTTCGTCAGGCACGCACTGCGCCCGACTCCCAGCAATGGGAGGCAGCCATGCGGGATGAGCTTCGAGCTCTTGGTCACCACGCCGTCTACGAGCTGGTCGATCTCCCGCCCGGTCGCAAAGCTATCGATGCACGATGGGCCTTTAGGCGCAAGTACAAGCCCAATGGCGAGCTTGATAAGTATAAGGCACGTCTCACCGCCAAGGGGTTCTCACAAGTCCCTGGCGTTGACTTTGACGAGACGTTTGCCCCCGTCGGACGCTACACCACTGCTCGCGCCCTTCTGAGTCTTGTCGCCCACCATGACTGGGAGCTCGAGCAGATGGATGTCAACAACGCCTTCTTGCACGGTCAGTTGGACGAGGAGATTTACATGGTGCAACCTCCAGGGTTCTCTGACGGCACTGATAGGGTGTGGAGACTGCGCAAGGCTCTCAATGGCCTGAAGCAGTCACCAAGGTGTTGGAACCAGGAGATCACCTCTACCCTGGAAAAGGGTGGATACCGTCGTAGCACAGTGGATCCTTCTCTCTTTGTCGCTCCCAACTCTTCACCGTTTGTGGCAGTCCTCGTCTATGTGGACGACCTGCTCATTGCGTCACCCAGTCAGGAGGCAGTGTCGGCTGTGAAGTCCCTGCTGCAGTCCACGTACAAGATGAAAGACCTGGGCCCAGCTCGAGTTTTTCTCGGCATGGAGCTTGAGCGTGATCGTGCTCACCGTGTTCTGCATGTCCACCAGGCTGCATATGTCGGGAGTCTGGGGGAGCGCTTTGCCTCGCTTCTTGAGTCTGTGCCCTCAGCATCCACGCCGATGACGCCCGCTGGGCAGAGGTTGTTGAAAACACTGGATGTGTCCAAGCTGGGGGAGCAGGTGGATATGACCGACTACCTGCGCGGCATAGGGTCATTGATGTACCTGGCCACTACCACACGAGCAGACGTCGCTTTCGCTGTGAACTTCCTTGCACAGTTCTCACAGTGCCCACGGGTGCGGCACATGGAGGCCGCGCTGCGTGTTGTTCGATATGCGCTTTCCACTGCACGAGTTGGCCTCTGTTACCGGGCGCAGCCGTCCGTCGTTGTTGATGGCTACACTGACAGTGACTGGGCGCATGACACGGATGCACGCAGCCGCACCGGCTATGTCTTTCTCGTCGGCGGCACAGCAGTCTCCTGGAAGAGCGGTAAGCAGGGTTGCGTCGCACGCAGCTCGAGTGAGGCGGAATATGTCGCCCTTGGTGCAGGCACNGTGTGGCTGCAGGTGATGTCAAGATTGTGTGGGTTGACACGCGACAGCAACGAGCTGACTTTCTCACGAAGGCACTCAGCAGCAATGTCTTCAAGGCAGCAGTGCACGCTGTTGGGTTACTGTGTCCTCGTGTTGCTCCTGGTTGAGTTGTCATGCCAGTGCTCGTGTACAGTCTTGTGTTGTGTCACGTCTTGTGACGTTCGCGTTGTGCCTGTGCATGTCGTTCATGTGCGTCGGCTGTGGGTCATGGGGGAGTGTTGGATTCATGTCATTATCACACGGTGACCCCTGGCCTCGTTGCACACTCACATCACTGGTGCAGGTGACTGACCAGAGAGATGACTTTGCCGACGGACTCGTCATGACCAGAAGTTGGGAAGATCAACCATGAAGAGGCTCAATCTGAGCTTGCCAGCCACATTTGCATTTCTCACATGCATTCAAGCACAGTTGGCCATGAGAATAATCGGGTTCGCCCACTAGCCAGATATCTGCTTGGCACACCTACACTCTAGTAGAAAATTGTCTTGTGGGTAGGTTGGATCGAATCCCCCAGGTTCGAGGGTGGCGAGCGAGATCGAGCTCGCTGCTCGCTCGCTCCCTCTCCCCTCCCCGTAACAGCTCTGTTGCTTGTTACTTCGCCTCTTCTCAACTCTCATTGTACTTCGACAGAACTCTCTGGCTCGTGGTCTCCATACACCATGCACCCGTCTTGGTGCTTGCTCCACAGTGTTCCTGTCTCTTCTCCCCTTACCCACAAATGTCACATGGCATGCGAGTGGAAGTGGGCCCTGCGTGTTCGCTCCCAGAAATATCTCCATCAAGGCGACCCACGCATTGTCCGACGTGAAAGCCATGGTGACCCCCTTAGACATTGCCCTATCATATTTGCACTGACTGTTGTGCTCTAGCTGGAAGCACCTCAGGTGCTTGACCCACAATGTACTTCTGCACCTTGCCCACCACATACACAATGTTCAGCTGCCCTGAGATTCATGCATGCATGAATGATTCCATTAATTGACGCTGAGGATACCTTGCTCGAACAAGGGATTCGTAAAGATGATTCCAACTTTGGTATGATCAGTACTACTTCCGCAACCGGCTGACATGCACCAGCATTCCTACATGTAGACAGGAGAAGTTTCCGGGATATTGTGCCTTGCTTTCGAGCTCTTTGCTGCATTTGTCTGGTTCAGAAATGTCCACCGGAAGCCACACAAGTGGGTGGGCATGATCTTTGGCTCACTTCTGCGGTTTCAATCAATGCCATCACGAGTCATCCAGATTTGTCAATGGTATCACTTTCAGCCGAAGCGAATTTCACTGCAAGTCCCTTTGCACAATATCATGGACAGGTGCACATGTGAGCCAAGGTTCCCAGGAGACACAGGAAGTCCACCATCTTCCCCAGTTTAGTTGTACAGATCATCATCGTCGTCCGCAGCGGCAGCAGCGCCCGCAGCGCCAGCGGCAGGGGTGGCGGAGGCTGGCCGGTCAGTGAAGCGGAACTCAGTGCCAAATCCACGCGACTGCTGCAATGTCTGCGCAAACGCCTGGTACCTGCAGCACTCACACAACAGCAAGCAGCCATGCTCTTAGATGCGGCAAGTCGAGATGGCGTCCAGAGCTTGCGCATAGAACAGAGCTGCCACTCTCCATAGCTGGGCAATATAGCAAACCGACTGATGCACAATGTGATGGGACATGGAAGGACTTCTTCTCCGTGTTCAGACAGACAGCATTGCAGAGGTGCGTTGAGGGACAGACTCCATCCCAACCCCTTGCGCAAGCCCGTTGGGACTGTTCTCTCGTAGAACAGACCATGCCAGGGGGGGGGGGGGCATTGGAGGAGGAAGTGTGCAGCTTCTCAACGCATGAAACATGTCAGAGCTACACCCATATCCCTCTGTTTGAAGGCACAGAAGGCTGCTGTCATGCAATTGTGGTCCCAACCCCATGAACTATTTCTCTCTCCCTCTCTCCCCTGACAAGGAAAAGAGAGTCCATGGGTCAAGACAACCCATAGTCAAGGAAACCACGAGCAGCTGAACTCGAAAACGAGCAAGAGTGGCCACACCACAGCCAGGCATACGACAGTTGTCTCTGCATGCAACACAGCACGTACTTGCGGATGTCTGCGTCGCTGACCGAACGGCGAGCAAACTTCATCGCCTCCTCAAAGTGGAAGCCCTTGATCTCTGCCACCTCCTCCGCCTCGTCCTCCTCCATGGCCTCGGGGTTCTCCGCCCGCCTCTTCTCCCTCTCAATGTCCTGTGGAGCACAAGAAAGCCCATGCCCAGAATGCAATGCCATGCCACCAGTTAAACAAAAGCAACACAAGGCCGCAAGACCTACTCACAGACCCGCCATTTTGCCCCAACAAGCCCACCAGCTGAGGGGACAAGAGCATGAACGGCGGCAAGTCGAAAGGGCTCTTTCCCTTTCGACGGGTGATGCTTTTCCTCTTTCCGAAAGAGGAAAAGCATCACTTGTTTTAACCTTGACACAGAGCACATTCCCCATGCTCACGAGACTGACGTGTTCACCGGGAGTGGGTTGGTAGAGTGCTCATGCTCGACGGGTGTGATTGGCCAACCCTAGAAGCTTCACGGGCTCCAGCAGACGCAACACACCAACCCCTGGCCTGTCCGCAGCTTGATCCTTTCCCTATGCTCCATGTGATCAACCCAACCCACCACGGCCCCTCTTTCCCCACTCCTGCATGGTTGTACCTTTCTCTCCAACCCCCCTCCNCCCCCCCCCCCCCCCCCCCACACATTTCCCCCCATGTCCCTCACCTTCTCGATGTTCTCCCGGATAGCGTACTTGCACGCACGCTGGCAGATCTCAGTGATGTCGGCGCCAGAGAACCCGTGGGTGTAGCGTGCGAGCGCGTCGAGGTCCACCTCCTTGGACAGCGGGCTCTTGCGCAGCACGGCCTGGAAGATCTTGAGCCGGGACGGCTCGTCGGGCAGCGGGATGTAGATGAGCTGGTCGAGACGCCCCGGGCGGAGCAGCGCGGGGTCGATGATGTCAGGGCGGTTGGTGGCGCCGATGATGAAGACCGTCTTCTTCGCGTTCATGCCGTCCATCTCCGTCAGCAGCTGGTTCAGCACGCGGTCCGCCGCGCCGCCTGCGTCACCCACGCTGCTGCCTCGCTGTTGCGCACAGGCGAGGGAGGGAGAATACGGACGCAGCAGCAGGCAGTCACAAGGGGTCAGAACATGGGGGGTGCTGTCCTCGTCAGGACATGGGGCGTTGCGGATCGAGTGTACAATCCTGCACTCGTAAGTGCTAATTTCAAGATGTCCTGGTGCACCTAGAAGAAACACCAAGCATTTGTTCCGCAAGCTCCCATACAACTCACTTGTCAACACTCCCTCACACCTTTCCCCCCATCATCCGAGCCAGCCCACACACCTGCGTCGCAATGGAGTCCAGCTCATCGAAGAAGAGCACACAGGGGGCCGACCCGCGCGCCTTGTCGAAGATCTCGCGCACATTGGCCTCGCTCTCGCCGAACCACATGGTGAGCAGCTCTGGGCCCTTCACGCTGATGAAGTTGGCCTGGCACTCGTTGGCAATGGCCTTTGCCAGCAGTGTCTTGCCGCACCCAGGCGGCCCATAAAACAGCACACCCTTGCTCGGAGACATGCCAAACTTCTCAAACTTCTCCGGGTGCTCCACCGGGTATTGCACCGTCTGCACAGTGTCAGAGGCACGATGAGAAGATATTCAGCACAAGTGGGTGGGAAGCAGCAGGTGGCGGGTGGAAAACAGTAAGTGGTAGGCTGCGGGTGGAAAATAGTAAGTGGTAGGCTGCGGGTGGTCGGTCGCTGGAGGTGGGTGGTAGTTGGGAGGGTAGCAGGCGGCAAATGGTGGGTGGCTGTTGGAAGGTGGCGTGTAGGCAGCAAATGAGGCAAGTGGTGCAGCAGGATGCAGGAGCGCCTCGGGTTATGCCAGCTACAAAACTGTCTTTCAGAACTGACCAGGAGCAAAGCACAGCCACGAGTGGGGAGCATACTGTTGCATGCCATTCCTGTGCTATTACTCCGGAGGCCTATCGGAAGAAGGAGAAAAGGAAAAAAAGAAAACGGCCTGCTCCTGGCCTGTGCAACCCTTGGGCTTCTTTGGGTGGGGGGG
>SZWC01001001.1:48623-64234 GCA_023375785.1 Penium margaritaceum
AGGCGGAGAAGGTAGAGAGAGGGAGAAAACAAGGGGGGGGAGAAGCGGGGAGGTAAGACAGAGCGGTCGGTTCGCGCCGAGGGGAAAGGGTCGAGCTCACTCCCAAAGAACTTACCCAGCATCTCCCCCGCTGTCACCACCCGACATGGTGCCTCTGCGAAGAGCAGTTCACAAAAAGTGGGGTTGTGTAGCAAAGATCGCGGCCGCGAGCGCAGGTGTGCTGCGTCAGCGATAGCAGGAAGAACCGGACGGAGATACGGAGACCGTGTCGGCGGGGAGATGGAGCCGGAAGACGCGGATGACTGGGAGGGCCGGGCAACAGGAGGCGTGATACACAAGCGTGGCCTGCGCAAGAACGATGCGATTTACGGAACCACGGAGTACTCCAACAGCTGCGAGCCGTGCAAGGCGACAAGACCGCTGTTGGGTGACAAACGGGTGCAGTCCAGCGTGCTCGGACGCGGGAAGTTGTGTGAACGGCTTGCTGGACACTCACTGAGGCAAAGTCTAGGCGTTCGTTTCAAGATGGAATTTGCTTGCAAGGCGGAAACTAAAACTTTTACTGCCGACGACGAAAGGCCGCCACGTCGACGTCAAGCGACGGAGTAGCTTCGGGATGGCGACGGTTCTCGACAGTATGAACGGCAATTTCGTCCCTCGTGCTGCAAAACGCTGTGGATGGAAAGTGGCTGGTAGGCTGCAGCACGACATGTCCTGCGGCTTACTGGCATGCTAGTGAAGAAAAACAACTAGTCGTTTTCGTCCTGCCTGCTCTCACTACGTGTGCGCACAAAGGTGTGGGCAACAGGTGAAGGTTCGCGAAGTTCTGAAGCTTCCCAACCGCTTCAAACTCCAAACTCCAATGCCGTCGCCCCAACCGCGTCGAAATCGGGGGACGAAGAGAGGACGGAGCTACATTCGGGGGTGTGACCATAAGCCCACCGATTTCGTGAATAAGCCCCCCATATCCAGTAACCGCTCTTTAACAACGCCATATCCAGCAGATTTAGCTTTAAAGCTGACAAATCCACAGGTCAAACAAAAATAACGACGTATACGATAAAATGCACTGAAACACCGTCGTCGCTACGTGAAATGCAATGTCGGAGCTATGAAGCCATCAGGTCCCTTGAACTATGACAAACCCCACTTTTGAGGTGTTTGTGATTGTTCAAGGGAGGGGTTTGAGTGGGGTTTGCGTGGGGGGTCCGTGATGTTACACCGAACGGAGCGTAGATGGTGAACAGGTAGAAGTTGCGAGGCAAAACAAAGTTTAGAACTTGGGAAACTTGAGAAATTTATAATTAGCCGTAAGTGTACTTCGATGACAAGTGTCGAAACGATCGAACATATATATGGGCACAAATGCTCCGGAGCCCATGGTCGCGGTCGATAGATCCGCGCTGCCCATAGCCGATTTCGACCCGCACGCGGTGCCCAAAGTCGATTTCGACTCGCACGCGGTGCCCAAAGTCGAAAACGAAAAGACAGCGGTGCCCATGGTTTTCGTCGTGCGAGCGAAAAACGAAAAAAATGACAAGTGTACCCATGCCCTCGAAGTCGAACTTCGCCGACTTCGAGGGCGAAGTGGGCGGCGCTGACACTGGCATCGCCGATGTCAGACGTCACCTTGCCGCGACTTTTGGAGGTCGGAAGTCGAACTCCAAAAGTCGCGACAGGGTGAGCCGCATCTCGCAAACCCCCCAAAATTTACGACAAACGCCCTAGTTACACTAGGGGGTTTGGGTTTTATTTTTTTACTTGCCCGGGCATCTGCCGGGCCCCGCGGTAGCGGGGCCCGGCAGATTCCCTTTCTCCTCTCACACGTGCGCCGCAACTCGCAAACCCCCCCCCTAATAACAGACAAACCCCTAGTTACACCCGGGGGTTTGTGTGTTATTTTTTTCTTTGCCCGGGCATCTGCCGGGCCCCGCGGTAGCGGGGCCCGNCAAACCCCCCCAAACCTACGACAAACCCCCTAGTTTGTCGTAGGTTTGGGGGGTTGGGCAGGATGCGGCGCACGATGGGCATCTGACGGGCCCCGCTACCGCGAGGCCCGGCAGATACCCATCGTGCGCCGCATCATACAAACCCCCCCAAACCTACGACAAACCCCCTAGTTTGTCGTAGGTTCGGGGGGTTGGGCAGGGTCATCGCGAGCTCGCAAGGAGGATTCGCCGCGAAACTCCTCCTGCGAGCTCGCGATGACCGGCGAAGCTCGAAGTCAAAATCGTTGTCGAATGTGATATATACATGAAAAATATATCAGCCGTGCCCATTTTCGCTCGCACGACGAAAAACATGGGCACCGCGTGCATTTCGATTTCGACTATGGGCACCGCGTGCGAGTCGAAATCGACTTTGGGCACCGCGTGCGAGTCGAAATCGACTATGGGCAGCGCGGATCTATCGACTGCGACGATGGGCATATAACAACTTCGTCCCATATATATATATATATATATATATATATATATATATATATGTGTGTAAGTGATGAGTTCCAAATGGAGCATAGTCAGGGTCGTTACGTTGAATGTCGAGTGACGCATGCGGAGTTGCATCTTGAGTGATCAGATTCGAGAAGGTCTACTGAGAATTCGGGGGTCTTCGAGGATCGACAGTGAAGATCCGCGATGCATCTTTATAAATCCAGATTCGTCGAGAGTTGTCGAGAAGTCGACCAAAACGTCGTGACACTTCTGTTCGTGGGTTCATGAGAATGGTCGAAGCTGTCAGAAATTTTGAGAATATCCACTGGGGGCGGGGCAATTGGCCATTTTGCCGTCGGCCGTCGGAGTGAATATCGTGGTCCTCGCGAAGTGATGGGCTGTTTGTGCAATGACAAAAATGCCCACTCGAGCAGTTTAGGGACTCGTGTACGTTTGGTACGCAACACTTTCCCCCCTTCAAGCCGCGACATCCCGGTGCGCGTGTAGTTGTGGCACAGAGACTGCGGTAGTAGCCGTCGATGAGATGATCAACGTCTCGGAGATTGTCGTAGGGCTCCCAGCTCTTATGTGCGGCGTCATAGCCGTACCACTTGACAAGATATTACGTCGTCTTGCCATGTCATCGGTGGCCGAGGATGTCCTTGATGACGTACTTCTTGTCTTTGTCCACTAGAATGGAGGTGGTGGAGGGACATCTCTGGCAGGGAAGTTCTCTCCGGGGTCTCGGTAGTGCTTGAGTCTGCTAACATGGAACACATGGTGAACTCGCATAGTGTAGATGAGTTTAAGTCACGCAACCACAAGGGTTTGCATGCACTCGATCTCAAACGGTCCCAACCATCAAGGTTTGAACTTCGAACAGTTGGATCCTCGAAGCTTGATGCTCGTCGAGATGAGGAGAACTCGATTGCGAGCGGTGAAGATGTCGACGCTACGATGTCGGTTGGCTGCTCGTTTCATCGCTGATTGTCTTGGCGAGAGTCTGCCGTGACGGTGGTGAAGTCTCGTCATTGTACATTGACTTCTACAATATTACTGCAACTTTGTAGTCCGGATGGTGTGGCGGGAAGTTTTCCATACACCACTTCAAATAGAGTTTTCCCTGTTTCTGCCAAATTATATGCGATTTCAGCCGTCGGGAGTTTTGTGCCCAATCCGTCCCATTAGGTTCGCATAGTGTTCGGAGCAATCATTCGAGCATCTGATTTTTTCGCTCGGTTTGTCCATCATTTTGAGGATGGAACGCCGTCAAAAGTCTTATCCTGCTTCCATAACGAGTCATCAGTTCGCGCCAAAAACAACTGTTAAATCGACCATCTCTGTCGCTCGTGATGGTCCTCGGTACGCCGTGAAGCCGCACGATGTTGTTTATAAACAACCGTGCTGTTCCTTCGACGGTGACGGTGGTTATTGTCCGGATAAACTGGGACATTTCAGACCTGTTGACGACCACGAGGATGGCGTCATATTCCTCGGGCGTGACTGGTAACCCCGTGACGAAGTCCATGGAGATGTCTGCCCATGGTTCCATCGTAACAGTGAGCGGCTATAGCAGTATGGGTGGCCTCGACGAGATTTTTGTCGTTGACATGTGTTGCAGGTGTTGCAGAAGTTGGCCACGTCGGATTGCATCTTGTCCCACCAGTAGTTTTTTAAATAGCTTCTTCAACCTCTTGTCCTCTCCAAAGTGTCCACCTGGACTGGTGTCGTGGCATTCTTGGAGTAGCATTTGACAAAGTTCGTTGTTCGGGGAAATGACCACCTGGCGAGTAAAGCGACGTCGCCGGTAGGGTGCATCGAACCAGAACTTGGTTTTGTCATATCCGCATGCTAATCACAGCTTCATGTGAATAGTCGCTTGAGGTAGGGGTCTCGCTACAGTTGTAGGGTTACCATGTCGATCGTTTAATCTGGTTAGCGGCTGAGTGCGTCCGCCTGATTGGTTTCTCCTAGCCGGTACTCGATTTCGTAGTCGAACCCGGACTCAAGGAACTCCATTCATCGGGTTTGACGTCGGCTGAGATTCGGTTGCGTCGTCAGATATTTCAACGCGTGGTGGTTGGTGTGCATGACGCATCGACAACACTCCAAGTAGCATCGCTATGTCTTGAATGGGTGTACGACCGCCAGCATCTCCTTTTCGTGGACCGCGTCGTTGAGTTCCGGCCCTCGTGAATTTTTAGACATGTAAGCAATCGGTTGTTTGCCGTTGCCGTGATCTTGCAGAAGAATCACACCAATGGCTCGGTCTGATGCATTCGTAACCATAACATAGTCGGCCATTGGATCGGCTAATCATAGGGCGTCGAGGTCAGAGCATTTCGTAAAGCGGTGAACGTCTCTTATTCGCTGTCTCCCCATCGCCACTCGTTTTCTTTTCGAGTGAGGTCGGAAATAGGCGCTGACACTCACGCGTAGTCCCTCACAAATAACCGGTAGTAATTGCAGAATCTGAGAAAAGCCTGAATTTCTCGAACGTTGGCCATCGCCGGCCAATCAACGACTGCTGCCACTTTTTTTTATCCATGGTGATCCGTCCACCATTCATGACGTGACCCAAAAACTCGATCGAACGATGACCGAAGTTCCATTTTGAGAGTTTTCCGAAAAAACTTCTCTTTGTCAAGCTTCGAGAACTTTTAGGGGTGTTGCTGTACACCAGAATGTTGTCGAGGTCTACCACGACAAAGTCTTCGAGGCACGGACTGAAAATGTTGTTCCTTGGGGCCACGAACGTCGCTGGGGCATTTGTGAGTCCAAACGGTATCACCGTGAACTCGAAGTGTCCATAACGCGTTCGGAATGTTGTCTTCTCGATGTCAACGACTGCCACGCATATCTAGTGATATCCGCGGTGTAAGTCGATTTTTCTGAAAATCCCGGCTCCTAGGAGTTGGTCGAAAAGTCCGTCGGCTCAAGGGAGAGGGTAGCGGTTCTTGATGGTTGCATCGTTCCATGCCCAATAGTCCACGCACATCCGCATCTCACAAGTTTTCTTACGGATGAACCCCTGACCGAGCATCTCATCGAGCTGCTTGTTTAGCTCGGTCAGCTCGTCATCGCTCATCTGATAAGCCCCTCGAATGGTAGGTCTGCTGCCCGGCTTCAGTTTGATGCAATGTTTGATGTCTCGCTGAGGAGGTAAAGTTTTCGGGAGTTTGTCGGGGAAGACGTTCGTAAATTCCTCGATGAGTGGTACGAACTCTTCGGGTATCATTGCGAACTTGCGAACTTCGATGAGGCTGATGAGGCCGATGATGAGTCAGTTGTTGCCACTTCAGCTTCTTTCATTGGCTCAAGATGTATGAGCCACGCACGAGCTCCTCTTTTTATATAGTGCTTGGCCACGTTGAGCGGTATCGGCTGCACTAGTTGTCGTTTTTTGGCTTCCGTGACTTCCTCTACTGCGTCCACCTCTGATGCTTCCGCTGTTGACTTCCGTCCTAGACGCGAAAGTTGTCGTTTGGCACTATCTATCTCTAAATAGACATTGCCGCTATTCCAGTCGTCCAACGGATTGTGCCAATACAGAAAATCCCGTCCAAACGATTACTTTATTATTGCTCATTGGACAAGACCTCTAGACCGTTACATCCCGAAGATTTCCCACTTGTATTCGTAGTGGTTCTTAGAGTCTCCATATTTGTAGTCTTTTGTCGACAGGTTTTCCTTCAAACACCTTTGGTTTGGTCTGCAAACCCAACTTACGAACCATGTCATTGCTGATGAAGCTGTGTGAAGTGCATCCATCCAATAGTGCTGGTACCGTTCTGTAACTCCTGCATCCTCGAGGCTCAACCTTTAGCAGTATCGCTGGTTGGTCGTCCTCGTACCCCACGTTGAATTTTGCAATCGCAAAAACCCTCTCCAACGATGTGGATCGTTCACGATCATTTGGTGCAGATCATTCCTCACGGACAAGAGATGTGCTTTCATCCCTTGTCATTTGCCATTTCTTGACTCATTTTTCTATGACTTCCCCTCCTTTTTGCCTGCTGTTTGCTTTGAAATGTTTGAGCGATGTGCCTGACTTTTTGCCTGCTGTTTGCTTTGAAAATATTGAGCGATTTAGTAGGTTTGCATGTCTCTCTGGTCGACGGCATCTACTTCCATCAGAGTCGAGAAGCCCGTCGACTGGTTTAGTCCATTACCAAGATGATTGTGGTTTGGAGGTCACCAACTACAGGATTCCTGTATCCGAGCATTGTCGTGAGCGCCGTCGACCCTTTTTGCTGATGCCATCATCCGCGGCAAAAGCCGAAAATGGCAATCACTCGTTGGATATCTTGCTTGAGGCCGTTGTTGTAGTGAAACAGAGTTCGTTGGGAGCGATGTCTACTCGGCTGATGATCTTGCGGAATCTCCGCGTGTATTCTGCCACCCTGGACTGCTGACGTGGACGCTTGAGTTTGTACCGTGCGTCGGATTTTTCGTTCATTTGTCCAAAGCGTGGGAGCATTGCGTGCAAGAATTTGTTCCACTCGATTGGTGGCTTCAGCGTGTCCTGCCACTACGGGTTGGTCTACTCCAAGGGTAGAACAATTACGATCGGTGATGTGAGACAAGTGCCGTGAGCCGTTGATGATGCTCTGCCGGGCTCCTGCTTCCGTTGGATGGTCTTTATGTCGGGACACCAAGATAACACTATGCCATGCAAAAGCACGATCGTGAGGTCAATTTTGTTTTGATCGTCGTTGACCCCAACAGCGGTGAAGTACACCTCCAAACTCCTCAGCCACATCCAAACCGTTGGTCCTTTTGAGCTTGCAGGATCAAACGGTTCATGTGGAGCCGGACAAATCTTCGGTTTTCTTGAGAGTTTGGAATTCCTCTCGATGAGCACTGCTTCACGCATGCTTGCGTTGTAAAGGGATTCCATCAAGACGTTGAGTTGTTGGAGCAAGTGCTTGTTGATGCCCTTGAGTGCGGAGTTAGCCAGTTCCTTGTTGCTTAGCGCATGTCGTCCCGTGCCACCTGTCGTCCGTGCTGTCGTCATCGAGGCTATCGGTAGGGGCAGCTGGTTCATTGATGTTGGATCCGTGACCGGGTTGGTCGCCGAAGCTGTAGGGGTGGTTCCAGCTGCCGCGAAGCTAGCCATGCCAGCATTTGTTCTCGCTTCAAAGTTCACGTGCATAGGCATGTTCTGCTCCTCCATCGCCGGAGTCGTCGCTGAAGACCCGCTTCTGGTCGTTGTTTGTGCTCTTTTGCCTCACGTCGCAGTCGCAAAGTCTGCAAAGTCTTGACGTGTATTTTGCGCTGAAGACTTGTGCAAGGTAGTCCTCTGGATGGGTGAAGTAGTCACATGCCTCTCTAGTACCGCTTCAATCTAATACCAAGTGCTGCGCCGAAAGGAGCGTAGATGGTGAATAGGTCAAAGTTGCTAGACATAGTTTAGAATTTGGGACACACGAGTTATTTATTATTAGCGGTAAGTGTACTTTGATGACAAATGTCAAAATGATCGAACATATACATACAAGTGATGAGTTACGAATGAAGCACAGTCGGGGTCATTGGGTTGAATGTCGAGCGACGAGTGTGGAGTTGCATCGTGAGTGGTTGGATTTGAGAAGGTCCACCGAGAATTTGGGGGTCTTCAAGAAATGACGGTCAGGATGCGTGATGCACCTTTATAAATCCAGATTCATTGAGAGTTTTTGAGAAGTCGACCGAAAGGTCGTGAAACTTTTGTTTGAAGGTTTGCGAGAATGGTCGAAGCTGTGGGAAAGTTTGAGAATATCCACTATGCGCGGGGTAGTTGGCCAGTTTGCCCTCGGCCTTCGGAGTGAATATCGTGGTCCTCGCAACATGATGGGTTGTTTGTGTACCAACATGAATGCCCACTCGAGAAGTTTAGGGATTAGTGTACGTCTGGAACGTAACACGAGACACCCTATGCATTGAAAGGGAATCTGCTGGGCCCCCCTCCTGCGGAGCCAAGCAGATGGCCGCGTAAAAAAAAACACCCTGAACCCCAAATGTCATTCGGGGCTGGGTTTGAAAGTGTTAATACTGCAAACCATAGGTGTTTTGTGTGCCGCAAAAAAAACAGAAATCTGAAATGGGCGTTTCGCTCAATCGAGATTGAGGAATGACCTATTTTTTCAAATTTTCTTTGACGCGCAATCCCCCTATTACAATGTAGGGTTTTATGTTATGTGCGGGCTTGGCCCGAGCAAAACATACAAAACCCTAAGTTCCAATAGGGGGTATCCGCGTCGAAAAAATTGGAAAAAAGGCCATCGCTCGATCGCGACCTCGCAAGGGAGCGAGGGTCGCAGTCGAGCGATAATTTTTTTAATGGCTGGATATGGCGGACATCAAATTCCGCTCGTGGATATGGCAGGGTCCGCCCTTTGGGATCGTGGATATCCTGGCTATTTTTCCTAAGTACATTCCACTGGCATACTAATGTGACCAAATCCACTCTGTCGGTACTTTTTGGGTCATTTGGTCATGAACGTACTTTAACTTTGTGTAACGCGCGTGTTGTTTATTCCACCGAGCGGAATCTACGTGGTTCACAGGGATGAGGTGCAAGACAAAAAAAGATTTGGGGTTTTGAGACAAATATTTAATCTATATGAAACACTTAGTGTACTTCAATGACAAGTGTCGAGTGCCTCGAGAACATATATGCAATGTTGAGAATGTTATGATGATCGGAGCGTAGATGGTGAACAGGTAGAAGTTGCGAGGTAGGACATGATTTAGAATTTGGGACACAAGAGCAAGTTATGATTGGGAGAAAAGCCCATGTACTCCTTGTTTCGGTCGATAAGCCCCATCCGCCCCTCAGCCAAAACGAAAAGCCCCATCCGCCCCTCCATCGGAACGATAAGCCCCATTCACCCCTCCGCCAGAACGATAAGCCTCATCTGCCCCTCTGTCGTAATGATTAGCCTCATCCACCCCTCCGCCACAACGACAGGCCTCATCCGCCCATGCCTTAGAAAAATACGCCCCATGTACCCCTTGGAAATGCGAACTCTTAATCTGACAACATATTGTTCATTTTCTGTTGTTTAGGGATCAGTTGGTAATGTTATCACACTTTTTAAAGATTTTGTAGTTGATTTCGTACATGTACACGTTATGCATGTACGCGCTTCACATGATACCGTGTGACGGTGATAAAATTATTACTTATGTACAAAAACAATCATCGATTCAACGTAGTTGTGTAGTTTAATTGGGGGTATGTTTTCGTTCCCAAGATACTTCATATCCATGGTCTAAAACATGTTGCCGCCGGATGACAAAGACATGCGCAAGGCTATTAGACTGTGCGCTTGAAGGAATGCATAGGCGGATAGTGCCCTCATCCTACGTGTCAACCCATCCTCTGTTGGTCCAGCTAGGGGACACGATGTCTTGACAGGATGCCTTTGAGCTCGATCCAATCTCATTCAGTCTCGCATCGTCGTCATTGATGCCGTCACTGCCGCCTCCAACTATGCTGCAACTAAAGTTGCGTCCCTTGTGACTTTAGCATGGTGGATCAAGTCGTAGAGCAGACCGGTAAGCCTATTCAAGAGGGTAGATGGGATATATAGTTTGCTATTTTGTGGACAAAATACCTTCTGTTTCGGATGGCTTCCCAAATGCACACGTGGAGTCACGCAACGAAGTCCCGATGAGAACGATCCGCCCCCGGCTCAAGGTCTTGCACCGCAGTGGTAACCTGATAATCGTCCTCCGAACGACACATCAGGCACAATTGATGATGTCATGTTATGGTTGGAGAGGGATTAGAAAGATGACTGGTGGTCCTGGCGATTGGACGAGTGGGACGCCCTCCCACAGAACCAACCCCCTGATGAACCACCGCGTGCTCTCGGGTCCCCCGATGTCCGGGAAGCCAAACAGGTTAGGTTTAGCATCAGACGCTGTCACATCCTATCCCTCCCAAATGGCCACCTTGGTAATTCTTGCCTTGTGTCCCGGATGTTTGGTGTATTTTCTTTCCTTGTGAAAAAGGTGACCGACTGGTTTTTTATATCCCTTCTCTTGAAAAACTGCTTTTCTGGTTATGTTATGCACTTCTTTGGATAGGAGATTCTGACGACAAACCATGTCACAACCCCAAGAAGCGCAAGGAGATGCCAATGGAACAAAAGCAGGGGATGTTGTTCGACAACATGGACGCGGCACAAGCGTTTGTGGAGGATTGTGCGGCTGACAAGCGTTTCGGTCTCAAGTGGATCCGCAGTGAGCCTGCAAGTATCCACGTCACATGCGCGGAACCCAAGAAGAAGAGTTGTGCCTTGCTCCTCCGTGCATGTGTTGCAATCAAGTTTGGACACGTGATCGTGTCCCACTACGCCGGAGGTCGTAAGTGCGTCCATAGCATCGGCCACGGCAATCTCGCGAGGTAGAAGGGATGGGTGGCCCGGAAGATCTCAGAGGCCCTGTAGCGTGATCCCACGTCATCAACTGCAACCCTGTGGTAGGTTCTCCATGAAAGGACCGGTGTCAAAATCTCCAACAACACACTGTATTGCGCCAAGATACGGGCCCAACAGAATTTGATGGGAAAGAAAACTGAAACATGGAGCCTGTTTCCTTCCTACTTCGAAGAGGTCAGTTATGGTCTTTCGTTGTTTTTCCCCCAAAGTGGTAGCACCCCTTCCTCCTTATTTTCACACGTGCATGTCCACGTGCTGCGTACAGCTAACACACGTCGACCCAGGTACACATGCCGTGGCCCACAAAGACAAGAACAGTGCCTTCCTATGGCCATTTACCGCTCTTGGAGCCTCCAGAATCAGATTCCAGCACAGTCGGCGGATTGTGACCATGGACGCCACCTCCTTAGAAAATGGTCACAAGCAGGTCCTCTTGCTTGCCTGGTTTTTTATGCCAACGACCATGTAGTTCCCATGGCCTAGGCGTTGGCATTGACAAAGGATGAGAAGGGATGGAACTTTTTGTATGCACGACTCGCACTTGCCTATCCCACTCCTGGACATGCCGGATCATGCATCATCTCAGACATGGAAAAGGGACTGGAGAAGGTCGTGTAGAAGTGCCTCATCGGTGCCACTCACACCTTCTGCGCCTGGCACATACGTGAGAATGTCTATACCAGATACAGGAAAAAGGTAGCCCACGGGGTATGGAAGCGTGCACATGCTTTGAGTGTGTAGATGCCCTGAATGAGGAGCAGTGGAAGAATGCCACAACCCACCTACGTCAAGTGAGTACATTGGCATAAGCATACCTCTTTCGGCGGGAGGGGGAGGATGGGATAGTGGCTCAGGGGGTTCCTCTTGCGAAGTGGACTCGCCTCCACTACCCTTTTGGTAGAGGAGGCCACACCACTTCCAACGCGTCCGAGAGCTGAAATGTGCGCATTGCATCACACCAGAAGCTCTACCCGTACTGCTTTGTGAGCATCTACTCTTTTGTGCAGTGACTATTCTGTGCCTGTTGTGCCCATGTAGCAGCAGTGAAGACCGTGTTGGCACCAGCTCAGGCAGACCGACTCCTCCACTGTCTTGCAGTGGCACATGAGTACGTCATCACGGAGGAGGGCCCCAACACAACCATGGTGGACGGACCTACAAACAATCCGCGGCAGGTGGACCTGGCCACCAAGCCATGCAGTTGTGGCAGGTGGAAGGAGTTCAGACTGCCATGTGACCATGAGTGCGCTTTTTTTCTGACCAAGCGCATCAACGTTTAGAACCTGGCTGACCGTGGTCTCACCCGCATGGCATTCCGTCGTGCATATAGCAACTCCATCCCCTCACCAGTCGTGAAGAACATACGGCCAGTCCAACCCCTCTGGCTGCAACCGGGACCTTGACATGGCAAGGGCTGCCCACGGAGCGTAAGGAAAGACAGGGAGACGTTGCGCAAGAAGAACTTCATTTGCCCCCACTGTGGGAAAAAGGGGCATACCAAGACCCAGTGCAAAAGCCCGCCTGTACTAAGCCCTGCACAGGCTGCAGCACACTACGATGGTGATTTGGCTAGGGCTGCACAGTGAGCTGAAGCCGCCTTAGAAGCACATACTAATGCCTCCATGGGTGGTGATTGACCTCTTGCAGAGTATGCTAGTGGTGAAATGGAGTAGGACCCCAAGGCTGAGCCTCGTGATGACCCAGATGATGAGGATGATGGTTTTGAAAGTGATGAACCTGGTGTACACTCCCCTCTTGTTGGTGATGATGGTGAGACGGTGACGCAGGATGAGCACACCCAGCGGTTGGATGAGGAGGAGAGGGAGTGACAGGAGATATACAAAGAAGAGCTAGAGGAGGCAGAGTGAGGTGAGTCTGTGCATTGTTACTGCTCAAGAATTCCAGTTGTCTTCTTCCATTGCATTTTCATCCCTTGCCTTGCTGAACTAATGAGTGGTTGTCATTGTGCAGGATGAACTATGCTGGACCCTGGAATATGAGCAGACCATTCATTTTGAGGGCGTACACTCCACGTGAAAGGGGGAGTTTTGGGTTAGGCAGAGGGTGACGGTTAGGCTAAATGGGACAAGTTCATCACCTGTGGGGAGGTGGGGTAGTCGTGTGTTCATTTCAATAACCAGACATGGAGGCCAAGATTTGGACAGTGAGACGGACGTATTCTATGATGCTGAACACTGTGAGCCATGGGAGCAACTGCATCCTGTGTGTGACATTGTCCAATTCCTCCAAGGGTTGAGTCGAGAACTGCTTGAGGAGATCACCTATCCCACATTCATTGTGTGCAGTCATTTGTGATCCATGTTTGCTTAATCAACATTTCCCACAGTCATTCCACAAGCAATTCCCTCTTCTTACTTGAAATGATGTTGGACAATCAATGGCACACAGAAAGGGTTCATTCTTGAATTCAATCTTGTGTGCAAGAAGAATAGACGTGTAATTCGTAGGACATGTTCTCCCCATGTCTGCAACATGTTCTCAAATGTACTAGAGAGAAGTAACATAACAAAAGCAACAATGGTTTCAAACACAAATCAAGTATAAGCTTCACTCTTCCTAATAACAGCCTTAGAGGCTTCTCTGATCTCACCACCCTAGATCCTTGTCCAACTCAAAACATCAACTTCACGTTCATCCACATCCTTTGTCTTTTGAACATGTTACATAAAATTCTTGAGTACACAAGGTTGTTCAATGTGTGTCTGATGCTAGGCCTCTGTTTACGTAATGTTGTTCACTGTGTGTCTGATGTAACAGACATTGTGGTCGTAAGTCATGAAGTAGAAGGTGGTTCTGCCCTAAAAATGTCTTATTACGGCTGATACATTGGTCATTCATTTCCTTGGATATAGCAATGCTAGAGGGCATTCAGTCAATTTTGTCATGACAAAAAATCACAATGGGGATGGTATTATGTTCATTTCATGTGAGGAAACATTGGAAACAAAATGCCCAGCAGAAAGTGATGAATAACACCAAGGAGAAGGTGATGATGGCTACCTCTATGTAGCGCATAGCCATACGATGTACATCGTCACAAGCGCGAACGTGGAATTGGCCACACCGAGACCCATGGTGCCCAATTGGGTGTGCAGTGCATCAGACGGGGATGGGGTGCACGCATGCCCCATTGCCAACACATGGTGTATGGGTCGGCGGTGAGAAGATTCCAGGAAGCTTCCTAGCCTTTCTGCTTGCTAGCCTGACAGCACGGGTCTGGCTGGTTGACACACAGGTCATGCAAGGGACAGCAAGGGTAGGGAGAGACACGTGCACTTGTATCTCAAGCTTCAACTGAAGTAAATGCAGAGAGGAATAACACATGACAGGTCCACAGCATAAATAGCCGCCGTGGCTCACGGCGGGTGGCNTGGGTCGGCGGTGAGAAGATTCCAGGAAGCTTCCTAGCCTTTCTGCTTGCTAGCCTGACAGCACGGGTCTGGCTGGTTGACACACAGGTCATGCAAGGGACAGCAAGGGTAGGGAGAGACACGTGCACTTGTATCTCAAGCTTCAACTGAAGTAAATGCAGAGAGGAATAACACATGACAGGTCCACAGCATAAATAGCCGCCGTGGCTCACGGCGGGTGGCACACACGGCGGTGCCTGTCAAACCTGAACCGGCCCAAAACCACTGTTTTGGCCATTATTCTGCGCACAAGCGTCCAAACGGAGCGCCGTCTGATCCTACGGATGCACAATGAAAAGACAGACACAACGACTGGTCACACGCCTACGTCCGGGAACAGCCGGAGAGTGTAAGAAAATAAACATGTAAATCAGCCTGGCAGGGCTGTCCACCGAGAAAATCCTGAAGACCTCCAAACGTAGTCCGTGGGCTGTGGGAGCCCTCTGGTACACTGGGTAGGCTGCCAGGCTGCCTCCAGCGGGTGGAGCATCACCTCAGGGAACTTTGTCTCCAGCTGGGTCCGCCTCAAGGATCTACATGAGCATGGACACGGCCGAGTGGTCACAACCAACTGTACAACTGTGTATGACTGACAATATCACAACACTCCCCCATGACCCGATGGTACGCATGTCCATACACGTGCAGAACGCGTGCCGGTGCAACACAGAGTGCTCAACAGGGACCCGGACAATCACCCACTCTCGGACAGGGGTCGCAATCCGACGGAACGAACAGCCCCGAGGAACTTCCCACGTGCCAGTGCCTTGGTCAGGAAGTCAGCGCGCTGCAAGTCTGTGCCCACCCAGACGATGGAGATCAACTGCCGCTCCACCAGATCGCGCACGAAATGATACTCGACAGCGATGTGCTTCGTGCGTGCGTGGAACACACCAGAGTTCTCAGCGATCGCGAGAGCACTCTGGTTGTCGCATCGGAGGATGATGGTAGGCACGGACTGACCCAAGCACTGGAACAACCGCTGCAGCCACACCGCCTCAGCGGCGCCAGCGCCCAGAGCAACATACTCAGCCTCTGAGGAGCTGCGAGCAATGCACCCCTGCTTGCCGCTGCGCCAAGACACAGCGGTGCCACCAAGCAGGAACACGTAACCCGTGCGGCTGCGTCCATCAGGACTCCATGCCCAGTCGCTGTCGGTGTAGCCATCTACCACAACCGAGCACTGTCTCCGAAAGCAGAGACCGTGATACGGTGTGGAGACCACGTACCGGACGACTCGCAAAGCTGCGTGCAGAGCGCGAGCCCGAGGGGACTGACTGAACTGTGCGAGTAGGTTGACAGCGAACGCAATGTTGGGA
>SZWC01001001.1:73954-96454 GCA_023375785.1 Penium margaritaceum
CCCTCGAAGGCGAAGGACTCCGGGAGACCGCACTCAGCGCGCATGGCGCGAACCGCGTCCTCCATGGTGCGGTTCCAGCGCTCGGACACACCGTTCTGCTGTGGCGTAGCAGGGGCCGAGAGCTGGTGACAGATACCAAGCTCGGCGAAGTGAGTGGTCAGCTCACCGAGATACTCACCGCCGCGGTCAGAGCGGAAGGTGTGGAGGGAGTGACGAGACTGACGCTCGGCCATCACGAGCCACAAGCGCACGGCTAGAGCGGCATCACTCTTGTGGCGGAGGCAGTAGACCCACCGCATGCGGGTGAAGTCATCCGTGAGGGTAAGAACATACCGACCACGGTCAGCGACAGACTCGACAGGGAGAGGTCCGAGGAGGTCCGAGTGGACAAGCTCCAGGGGACGCTGCGCGCGAGTGACGGAGGCAGGGTAGGTGCATCGATGCATCTTGCCCTGAGCGCAGAACAGACAGTCGGTCTTGGGCGGCTTCTCGAAGGAAGCCGCGTCAAGACCGAGAGCGGGCTGTGTACGAATGAGCCTGGACACAGTGTCCGTGCTCACATGACACAGGCGCCGATGTAACAGGCGCTGGTGGTCAGGAGACAACACCCCCGTGACAAAGACGCGGGCAGATGAGCAAGGGGAAGAGTCAGGAGCAGAGCAGCGCACGATGCGATACAGGTCATCCACAACAGAGGCACGCAACACAATCGTGGAAGTGTCAAGTGCAGTGATCGTGGCATCATCAATGGAGTGGTGAACAGAGAGACCCATCCTCGTGCAGGCACAGACAGAGAGCAGGCTGAGCTGGAGATCAGGCACAAAAAGCACGTCAGAAAGATACACGGGACCAGACGGACCATCGAACCGTACGACCCCTGTCCCCTGAACAGGTAGTGACTGCCCAGAACCTGTCCGCACTAACCGAACAGACCCAACAGGACCAAGCACGACAAAGGCGGTACGGTCGCAGGTCATGTGGTGAGTGGCCCCTGAGTCAATGATCCAGTGGCCACTCGCCTTACGACCTGTGGTGGTCACGGTAGAACGAGCAACGGAGCACGCTGCCTCTGTTGGATGCTCAGCAGGTGTGGCAGGACAGCGGGACAATGCACGACGATGCGACTCATCCAACCACTCTGTGCTGTCAGACTCATCCTCACCAGGCGATGCAGCCCCCCCACAAGTACGACCACGTGCCACAAACACAGATGGACAGTCAGTCTGTGGACCACTCGGCTGTGACAGCACACTCGCACCTCCCTGTGAGCGAAGAGCCAGCAGTCGACGTAGTTCCGCGATGGTCTGGTCCCTCGGGTCCGGCGTGGTACTCCCCCCGGATGGCGGAGAATCTGCCGCCGGTGCTGCCCCCGAGGTCGCTGCGGCACGGGCTGCTGCTCCAGTGCGGATCCGCTCCTCGTGGGCTGCCTGAAGACTGCGGGTGATCCTCGCCCAGTCCAGCTCCTGCTGACACTCAGTGTAGCGATGAGGTCCGCCGCACTTGTGGCAGCGGACCGCCCGTCCGGTGCCACCGGAAGGCTGCTGCAGTCCCCTCTTCTTCTTCCCCTTCTTCCCCTTCACGGCTGCTGCAGTGGCTGTCGGAGTAGCAGGGGAGGAAGCAGGAGAGGCAGAGGTGGAGCTGGTGGGGGTNAAGGTGGACGACGGTGTGGAAGGCGTAGAGGACGTCGCTCCCACTGCTGCTGCGGCCATGGCGCCCTGCCGATGCGCGCGGGCTGCCTCGTCAGCTGTCGCGACCTGGATGAAGTAGCGCTGCGCCCAGGGCAACAGCTGCAGGGTGTCGGACATGGACGCGAGGACGTCCTGGTCGAGGCGGGAGAAGGTGTCAGTGAGCTCGGGGCGCACTCCCAGCATGATGGTGTCCAGCGTCCAGAGCTGAGAGCCGCCTCCGGTGCCCAGACGAGTGTACAGGCGCATGGCTCGACGCCAATAATCAGCTGCTGACTCCGAGGATCGCTGATGAAGGGAGTGGAACTCGCGAAGGTGCGCTGACCGGGTCGCGTGAGTCTTTGCTGCAAAAAGGGTCAGCGCCAGCTCCCAGCCGCGGCGCGGGTCTGAGCCTGCTCCTGTCCCAGGCGCGCCCAGGAAGGGGCGGAAGTCGACCACTGTCTCCTGTGGAACTGCGTACAGCAGTCCACGCATGGCACGTGCTGCCGTCTTGGACTGGAGCGGATCAGCCGTCTGGTACTGGCTGTGGTAGTAGGGCCAGACTCCCTCTGAGTCTGCCCATACCTGAAACAGCACCTCCCAACAGTCAAACCCCGCCTTGCTGTCGTAGCGAGGCGGGGAAGTCTCGAAGTCCTTGGGTCGTCGCTCCGTGGGGAGCTGGACCTCTGGTGGTGCTAGGAGCGGACGTGGGAAGGGCATGAAAGGCATCAACGCTGCTCCTCCAGCGGCACCCGAGACCTGACGCGGGTCGGTCTGCTGCTGTTGCTGCTGCTGCTGCTGCTGCTGTTGCTGTCCCCTCGGACTGGGCGCCGGTGTCTCAATGCGCAAGCTCCTCATCTGCTCCATCAGCCGGCGAAGTGCGTCCTCCCCAGTGGGAGGTGGCGCCTGATCCCACTCCTCGACCATGGACTCTCGTCTCTGCGTAGGGGCGGCAGTGGGGCCAGCAGACTCCTGGGCCGATGGGGTTGCCTCTCTCTCTCTCTCCTGGGCTGATGTCCCGGTGTCCCAGACAGAGAGACAAAGGCATCGCGGATCTGTCGCAGCGTAGCTGACTGCTCATCCTGGCGCTCGCGGAGTGACGACTGCTCCACCAGCAGGAAGTCAATCGCCTTTGAGCGTGGGCTGCGGCCCCCGCTCGTGACGGTGTCCTCCAGCTCCTTGCCCTTGGAGCTGCTCGGCTCCATGCTGAGGCGGTGCGAAAGTTGTCCGAATGCAGAACCATCAGCGTTTCTCGCCGATTTAGGACGGTGGCAAAAGTCGACCTTCTGACCAAAAAATCGGCCAAGTGCTGAAAATTTAAAAATTTAAATTTTCACCACTAAAAATTGAAGGTTGTCCAAATGAAGCGAAATTTGGACCACAGAGGCGTCTGAGGATGCTGAAGACAATGGTGAGATTTTCGTCTTCAAAAAATGGGGAAAAAGCCAAAACGCTCTGATTTTGTGTTCAGGCCGAAAAAATGAAAAATTCAAATCAGTGATGCGGAACGGTGAATGCTGGAGGCTACAGAGCTCCAAATGAGGCGAGGAAGGGCGCGATGGAAAGCTTGAGATCTAAGCTTTTCAACGAGCCATAGCGCGCAACTTTTGGTGGCTATTTGAGTCCGGCACAGGCGGGTGAAGAGAGGATGGCGGTTGACGCGATTTGCGTCTGCGGCTCCTCCACGTCCGTGCGGCTTCCAGGAAGCTGCACGGCTGGAGTCAGCACCTACAAAAGGTACTGGTGCCTCTGGTGCCTGAGTGGCCACGGCCGCCGCTGCTGCTGTTGCTCGCTGATGGTGCTGTTGCTCACCCGGTTTGCGGCTCCAAGTCGCCACACGGGCGGCCTCGGACCGGCTGCTGCTGCGCGCAAGGGCTCCAACGGCCTCAAGGCGTTGTGGCACGCTGCAGCTGCAGCACGAACCTGCCGTTGCGGTTTCTGACGCATCAGGATGATGGCATGTGCGTCGCTGCGTGCTCTTGTCGCTTCAAGCGACTCAGGGTGGTGATGGGTCCAACCAGGACCTGCTGCTGCTACTGTGGGCTGCTGCCACTGCTGCTGCTCACTGCTACTGCAGCTGCTGCGTCTCTGCTGCGCAGCACGACGAGCACTGGCTCGCCTGCTCTGATACCATGAGAAGATTCCAGGAAGCTTCCTAGCCTTTCTGCTTGCTAGCCTGACAGCACGGGTCTGGCTGGTTGACACACAGGTCATGCAAGGGACAGCAAGGGTAGGGAGAGACACGTGCACTTGTATCTCAAGCTTCAACTGAAGTAAATGCAGAGAGGAATAACAAATGACAGGTCCACAGCATAAATAGCCGCCGTGGCTCATGGCGGGTGGCGCACACGGCGGTGCCTGTCAAACCTGAACCGGCCCAAAACCACTGTTTTGGCCATAATTCTGCACACAAGCGTCCAAACGGAGCCCCGTCTGATCCTACGGATGCACAACGAAAAGACAGACACAACGACTGGTCACACGCCTACGTCCGGGAACAGCCGGAGAGTGTAAGAAAACAAACATGTAAATCAGCCTGGCAGGGCTGTCCACTGAGAAAATCCTGAAGACCTCCAAACGTAGTCCGTGGGCTGTGGGAGCCCTCTGGTACACTGGGTAGGCTGCCAGGCTGCCTCCAGCGGGTGGAGCATCACCTCAGGGAACTCTGTCTCCAGCTGGGTCCGCCTCAAGGATCTGCACGAGCATGGACACGGCCGAGTGGTCACAACCAACTGTACAACTGTGTATGACTGACAACATCACAACAGGCGGGTGTATTTGGGTTGGTGATGTCCCATGCGCACTTTATCTTTGCCCACTCGGCCACCGCAATGCCGTGGTTCATGGGAGGGGGAGGGAAATTCACGATTCCACAAGGACCGTGCACTGGTTTGGGGCGACCAGCCCAGTGCTGCAACTGCGGCAGAGGATGCATGTGTCAAACTTGGGACATGTCAAAAGAGGGTTTTTTCAATTTAGTCGTTAGTAGGCAATGGGGAAGGTTGTCGATTGCGGTGCAAACCATTATATATGCAGGGCATACGTACGGGTTTGATAGCGCAAACGAGACGGCTATGCCCCGCACAGCTTGGTGTATTTGAATAGCATCACTCAACCTCTGGATCCTTCAGGTGCAGCCGATCGCACACCCAAGCAGGAAGATACATTAAAGAGTACCATGCCGAGCCTCTGCGCAGACCGAGGCATTTCCATTCGGTAGTAGGTGTCTTGGATAGGGTTCTGTTCCGATGGTTGGGTTGAGTCACATCGTAAGCATTGGGTACATCAGGCTTACATTGTGTGATTTTGGACGGTTCAACGTCAAACGCTGACCGAGGGGTACATGGGGCTTATTGTTCTAAGGCAGGGACAGATGGGGCTTTTTATTATGGCAGAGGGGTGGATGAGGCTTATCGTTCTGGCAAAGGGGTGGATGGGGCTTATTATTGTGACAAAGGGGCAGATGGTGCTCATCGTTCCAACGGAGGGACGGATGGAGCTTATTGTTCCAATGTAGGGGTATATGAGGGTCACGAGTGACAAAACAGAGGGGGATTGGCATTTTTTCCCTGTACAATTAGCGATAAGTTTACTTTGATTAAAAGTGTCAAAATTGTTGAACACATGTATACAAGTGTCGAGTTGAAAATGAAGTATAGTCAGGGTCATTGGGTTGATTGTCGAGCAACTCGTGTGGAGTTGCATTGTCAGTGGTTGGATTTGAGAAGCTCCGCTGAGATATCGAGGGGCTTTGAGGATCGACAACGAAGATGCGAGAAGCATCGTTACAAATCTAGATATGTCTCAATGTGGCGAGAAGTTGACTAAAAGGTCATGATACTCATTCGTTGATTTGTTAAAGTGGTTGGTGTTGTCAGAATGTGCGAGAAGGTTCATCGGGGGGCGAGAGCAATTGGCCCAATTGCCCTCGACCATCGGAATGAAAATCGTGGTCTCGGCGCGCGATGAGCTATTTTTGTAATGACAAAAATGCGAACTTGGAAACATTAGGCACTCTTGTACGTCTGGTACATAACACTTCCCCCCCCCTTTTTAGTAACGCAGCGCGTCCCGGCACGCATGTAGGTGTGGCCCGGTGACTGCGATAATAGCCGTCAATTAGGTGTTCAACGTCTCGGAGGTTGTCGTAGGGTTCCAATAAATCATGTAAGGCATTGTAGCCGTGCCACTTGCAAGGACATTCTCTTGTTATTCCACGTCAACGATGGCCGAGGAAGTCCTTGATGACGTACTTGGTGTCTTTGTCCTCTTGTGCAGGAGGAGGGCGAGGGATATCCATGTCGGGGAAGTTCTCTCCGAGGTCTTAGTAGTGCTTGAGTGTGCTGATATGAAACACTAGATGAACTTGCATAGTGTCAGGGAGTTTGAGTCCCGCAACCACAAGGGTTTGCATGCGCTCGATCTCAAATGGTCCCAACCATTGGGGTTTGAGCTTTGAATAGTCGGCCCCACAAAGCTTGATGTTGGCCGAACTGAAAGAACTTTGTCCCCGGCGGCAAAAACATCGTTGCTATGATGTCGGTCGGCTGCTCGTTTCATCACCACTTGTGTCTTTCCAAGTTTCTGCTGTGCTTCATCGCAGATGGTGGAGAAGTCGCGTTGTTGGACTTCAACCGCAAGAATGTTGCTGTGCAAGTATATTCTTGCTAGTGTGGTAGGAAGTTTTCCATACACTACTTCAAACGAAGTTTTACATGTTACAATGGAGATTGCAGAATTGTATGCAATTTTGGAGGTCGGGAGTTTTTGTGCCCAATCCGTCCCATGAGGTTCGCGTAATGTTCTAAGAATTGTTTTGGGCATCTGACTGGCCCACTCGGTTTGGCCGTCGGTTTGTGGATGGAACGCCGTTGAAAGCTGGATTTGACCAACAAAGCGAGTCATCTGTTTGCGCCAAAAATTCCTAGTGACTTGACTGTATGTGTCACTGGTGATGGTTCTTGGTACACCGTGTTGCTATACGATGTTGTTTACAAACAACATCGTACATCGTACAAACAACGCAGTTGTTTGTAAACAACTGCGTTGTTCCTTTGGTGGTGACGGTGGTTGCAGTTTAAAAAAAGTGAGACATTTTAGACAACCTGTCAACAATACTAAGGACTGCGTCATATCCCTCTGTTTCGACTAGTAGTCCCGTGACGAAGTCCATGGAGATGTTGGTCCACGTTTTCTTGAGAATGGGAAGCGACTGCAGATGTCCGAGTGGCCGTATACAATGGAATTTTTGTCCCTAACACTTGTCAAAGGATTTGCAGAAGTTAGCCACGTTGAGTTGTATCTTGTCCCACCAATAGTGTTTCACCAACTTCTTCAGCGTGTTGTCTTCTCCAAAATGTCCACGTGGACCAGTCTTGTGGAGTGTTTTTAGAATTATGCGGCGGAGTTCATTGCGTGGGGGAAAAGCCACGTGGCGAGTGAATCATCACTGCCAATAGGTTGCGTCGTGGTAGAATCTTGTCTCGTCATATCCACCATGCTGGTCATAGCCTCGTGTGAACAACTGCTCAAGATACGGATTTTGCTGCTGCTGTAGCGTTGCTACCTTAGCCATCAGATCTGGTCGGCGGCTGAGCGCGTCTATTGGATTGGTTTTGCCGGGCGGTACTCGATATCGTAGTTGAACCCGAATTTGGGGAATTCCATCCATGGGGTTTTATGTCGATTGAGGTTTTGCTGTATTTTCAAATGTTCTAGCGCATGATGGTCGGTGCATATGATGACATTCAAGATAGCACCGCTCTTTATGAAACATATCTACGATTGCCAGCATCTCCTTCTTGTTTTTAGCGTAGTTGAGTTCTGGTCCGTGCATCTTTCTTGACATGTATGCGATTGGTTACTCTCCGTTCTTATGGTATTGTAGGAGGACGGTGCCGATGGCTCGATTTGATGCGTCCGTAGCTATGACGTAGTCGATCGATGGATCGACAAATTGTAGGGCTGGCACCAAGGTCAGAGCATTCCGCAAAGCGGTGAACGCCTCTTGTTCATTGTCTCCCCACTGCCACTCATCTTCTTTTCGAGTGAGGTGGGAGAGAGGCACTGACACTCGGACGTAATCTTGTAGGAAGTGTTAGTAGTAATTGTAGAAGCCAAGAAAAATGTCTCGAGCATAGCTTGCCCCGCAAGCATTCACTGCCGCTTTATGACTTGCATGCATAGGCACATTCTTCTTCTCCATCGTTGAAGTCGTTGCCGAAGACCCGATGTTGGTCATCGGATGCACTCGCTTGCGTCACGTCATAGTCGCAAAGTGTGCAAAATCTTGACTTGCAAGATACGCTGATGGCTTGTGCAAGGTAGTCCTCTGAATGGATAAAGTAGTCGGATGCTTTTCTTGCACTGATGTGCTCTGATACCAAGTCATGCCAAATGGAGCGTTGATGGTGACCAGGTAGAAGTTGTGAGGTAGAACACGATTTAGGATTTAGGACACTTGAGCAATTTATAATTAGTGGTAAGTGCACTTCGATGAAAAGTGTCAAAATGGTCCAAAACATATGTACGAGTGTCGAGTTCTGAATGAGGTATAGTCGGTGTCATTGGGTTGATTGTCGAGTGACACTTGTGGACTTGCGTCGTGAGTGGTCGGATTCGAGAAGCTCCACCAAGTTTTCGGGTGGCTTCGGGGATTGACGGTGAAGATTCAAGAAGCATCTTTATAAATCTAGATATGTGTCAATGTGGTGAGAAGTTGACCAAAAGGTTATGATACTTCTGTTGTAGATTATCAAAAGTGGTCAGAGTTGTGAGAAAATGCGAGAAGGTTCGTCGGGGGGTGAGGGCAGTTGGCCGAATTTCCCTCGACCGTCTGAGTGAAATTGAAGGTCTCAATGCGAGGTAGGCTATTTGTGTAACTACAAAAATACCCACTTAGAAAGATAAGGGACTAGTGTATGTCTATTATGTAACAAAGAATGAGAACGAGGTACGAGTCGGGTCATCGGCATTCAAGCCGAGCAACGCGTGCGAAGTCACGCCGTGAGTAGTGGAATTGATGAGCTATGTCAGTAATTTGGGGGCCTTTGAGAATATCAAAATGCTTTTTTGTAGAAGGCAAGCGTCCTTGAGGATTCAATCAAGCGATAAAAAAACGTGATATGCTTCACGACTCCTATCGACCGTTGAGAAGATTGGTCGAAGTTGTCAGAAACATCTAGTACGGAATATCGGAGGTAGGGACAAATGGCCAAAATTCCTTCAACCGAATGACAAAAAATCTTGAAGTCGTCTTCTAGTGGGCCATGAATGTAAGAATAGAAATGCCCACGCACAAGTTTTAGGTACTCGTGTACGCCTAGGACATAACACTTCCAGTGACGGCAAAAGTAGTTGTGGATCGGATGATCGATGTCCCGGCACGCTACCAGACATAGGCCAGAGACAGCGAAACTAGTTGTGGATCGGATGATTGACGTCTGAGAGGTTGTCATAGGGCTACCAACTGTTGTGCATGGTGTTGTAGTCGTGCTACTTGACCAGATATTCTGTCGTTTCTCCACGGTGTTGGTATCTAAGGATGTCATCAATCACATACCCCGTATCCCCGTCCACTTGTACAGGAGGTGGGCGTGCGACATTTCGGCCAGGGAAGCTATGACTGGGGTTCTGATAGTGTTTAAGTTTGCTGATATGAAAGACATGGTGGATCACCATGCTGTCAGGGAGAAGAAGTTAAGCGACGTACGGGGTTTGCATCCCCTGGATCTCAAATGGTCCCAACCAGTGGGGTTTGAGCTTTGTAAATTCCTGTCCTTGGAGTTTGATATTCACCGAGTTGAGGAGGACACGATCACAGCGTTGAACACGTCATTGCTGAAATGTCGGTCGGCTTTCTGCTACATGTCTTTGCAAGGGTCTGTAGTGTTTCCTCCCAGATGCTTACGAAGTCCTGGAGTGAATTTCAATCGTAGAAATGTTACTCTAACTCGACAATCCAACTGGTGTGGCGGAAGGTTTGACATACATGAACTCCAAAGTGAATATACCGGTTGCGATGGAGGTGGCGGAGTTGTATGCAAGTTCAGTAGTCGGCAGTTTTGCTGGCCAATCAGTACCTTGTGGCTCACATGAAGTTCAGAGAAGTTGTTCGAGCATCTAGTGGGTTTGCTCGGTTAGTCTGTCTGTCTGAGGATGGAACGCCGTAGATAGTTGGATCCGAATACAATAATGTGTCATTAGTTTGCACAAAAAACGGCTAGTGAAGCAGTTTTCTCTGTCGCTGTTGATAGTACATGACACTCCGTGTAGCCGCACGATCTGATTTAAAAGCAATCGCACCGTTCCTTCCATAGTGAAGGTGGTCATCGTTGGGATGATGTGCGACATTTTGGGAGATCTGTCCACCACGACGAGGATGGCGTCACACCACTCGGGAGTGGTGAGCAGTCCCATCACAAAGTCCATCCTGATGTCGGCCCATGGTTCCGTCAAAACGGGTGGGGGTTGAAATAGACCAGGTGGCCACGTGTGATGAGATGTTTTTCTTTGACAGGTGTCGCATGATTTGCAAGAGGTCGCCACCTTGGTTTGCATCTTATCCCACCAATAGTACTTCACCACCTTTTTTTAGTTTCTTGTACTCGTCGAAGTGTCCACTCAGACCGGTGTCATGGAATTCTTCCAACAAGATCCACCAAAGTTTTGTGTTTGGAGGAACAATGACTTGGTGAGTGAATCGTCGTTTCCAATAGGGATCGTCAAACAAAAACTTGGTTTTGTCGTACCCGCCAAACTCCTCGTAACCCTTTGCGAATAGCCTTGCAAGGATTGGATCTCGTTCAACGAGTAACGTGCTGATCTTAGCCATTAGCCAAGTCGGTAATCAACGTCATACTTGAAGTTGGACTTGAGGAACTCCATCCATCGAGTATGTTGATTACCTAGAATTGACTGACTCTTGAGATGTTTCAAGACGTGATGTTTGGTGTGGATGATGCATCACCGGCATTCCAGGCAGCATCCCCATGTCTTAAACGCGTGCACGACTACAAGCACGTCCTTCTTGTACACCGTGTAATTCACTTCCGGCATGCATAGTTTTCTTGACAAATGCGTGGCCCGTTGTTCTCCACCACCGTTATATTGGAGGAGAATGGCTCCGATGGCTTGATCGGGCGCACCGGTTGCAATGATATAGTACATCGTTGGATTTGCCAATTGTAAGGCAAGCACAGAGGTCAGAGCATTTCTCAAAAAGTTTAACTCTTCTTGTTCGCTATCCTCCAAATTCCACTCGGTGGTTTTTCGGGTGAGATCGGAGAAAGACACTGACACTAGGTATAGTCTTTTACGCATCAATAATAGTAGTTACAGGAGCCCAAAAACACTTGGACATCCCGCTCACTTGTGGATGTTGGCCAAACAGTGACAGCCTCCACCTTTTTCGAGTCCATAGTGATTCGCACGCCGTCGATGATGTGGCTAAAAAAATTGATCGAATGGCGACCGACGTCACACTTTTGAAAGATTTCCAAATGAAACCTCTTTTTGTAAAAACCCAAGAACTTTACAGAGATGTCCCTTGTGCTCCTCCAGGGTGCGACTGTACACCAGAATGCCATTGACAAACATGTCAACAAAGTCGTCAAGTTACGAGAGAAAGATATTGTTCATCGCCCCCCTTTTGGCTTTTTGTTGCGCTTGTGACAGTCTCGGGAGACATGACCTGGTTTTCTATAAGTCCAACTGATCCGTTGATGGAACGGATCAATAGTGTCAATCTCGATAGGGGACAAGGTTTCTACCGACTGTGACTTTTGTCCACTAGGATAACGATTGTGGCCAACACCTGTGGTCTCATTGGTGGACGATTGCCACAACAGTCAGAAGAGAGACGGGAAGAAGAGCAGGCATTGGGGTCGCCAACAGTTGGATTCCTATACCCGAGCATTGTATCGTAGTGATTTTTAATTTCATTTATTGAGTTGACATGAATTTAATGATCCTTAATTTCGATTTAAAACAACCGGGTTCAAATTTATTCCTGTTCTCTTTGAATTCGTTGAAAAATTGGGCCATGGTCTCTTCAATTTGGCGACTGATCGGGCTCGATAATTCCGTGATCCTTGATTTCGGCGATCGTGCTATCGGCAACGGTTGCTTGTAGCGCGCACACGCGCGAACTCCTCATACAAATGCTCAGTGTCGTTCAATTTTTGGCGCTTGCAACGGTCAACAACATTGCTACTGTTGCCGCTGCTCTCGTGTCGACAGCGCACAGGAGCGCAGAGGGTTTTCAGAGCGATGTCGACACAAGTCAGCCTCACATTTAATCAGAGGCACACGTAGGTGTGGGGCACATTCACTACCAGCACCAACAGCACTACTCAAGTCCTCCTACACCCCGTCTACAGACATGGACCACTTCTTGAAGGTGGTTTTTCTGGAGGAACGCGCTCGCCATCTACACCATGCAGCGCGTCAGGGCCCTCCGCCACGTCCACCTCCACCCAAGCGCCCTGTGGGTCGTTCGCGCAAATCTCTAGCACTGACCGTCGATGACTCCATCGATGCCCGTCCTTCACCTGTCTACGTTGGTACCTACGTCGACGACAAGGAAATGGCTGCCGCAACGGACAGCCTGTTGACGTTGCCCCCTGGTGTGCCCCTCGCAGCGGGCATGGCAAATTGTACACAACGCACACTGATGCCTCCAACCCCGACCACTTCCGTGCGCAATGCTCCTCCACGCGTCTTCACAAACTACAATCCTGCTACTTCTTCCTCATCATCCACCCTTCCCTCGGAGGTCACGCGTGCATCTCCACCACCGGCCGGCGGGCCCACCCCTCGTCGCCGTTTTTTGAGCGAGGAGAAGGGGAAGGCGCATTTGGCTGGTGAGCCCGGTCGTCTCTCCGATGTCGAGGACCCGACCGTGCCTACTCCAGAGCTTCCATCTTCCCTCCGTCGATGCGAGCGAATTGCTCATCGACGCTGTCAACCAATGACAACAACAGCCCCGCCTGCCAGCCGCATGACGACACCAGACACGTCAGACAAGGAGACCGGTTACTCGTCGTCGTCATCGGAGGAGCAGTCGAGCGATGACAGTACCAACACCAAATGTAATGCCCTCTACATGTCGGAGGACACGACGACGACATCCGCTGCGTCAAGCAGAAGTTCTACAACTTCCAAGAAAAGGGGCAAATATGATGACTGGTTTGGTAGCGGTCATTTTCAGACCATATTTTGTGTGTACAAATCTCAACCCCTGCGTATGCCACGGTCATGCATCTCAGACGAACGTTCAGGATTTCAGATGGATTTTGTATTTTTGGTAGACTTGCTCCCAACACTTTTTCTGGATGGTTTGTAGATGGGACCAAGATTTTGAAGAGGCAGTACAAGGGGGTTGTTCTCGCTGCAATTGCATCTGCGCCCTCTGCACTAATCAGCGAGAAGAAGCAGAAGCATGGCTGCCAAGGAAAGCGTGTTTGGCTTGCCGAGCAATCGTCGATCGTTGATGCAATCCGATCGACGCTTGGGGAGGCTTGGAAGGCCGGGCATGCTCTGAACTCGAAGATCATACGCCGTGAGATCCGCGGGGTGATGGTAAGACAAGCTCCAGATCACCTGGAATTTCTTGGTAAACGCGTGTTTGCCCGTTCATGGGTGCGGAATTTTGTCCGCACAGTCATGGGCTGGTCGTGGAGGAGCGGAGCGACTGCTGCCCAGAAGCTGCCGGAACACTTTGAAGAGAAGATTTTGACGTTTCATCGATGTGCAGCTTGCATGGCCACACTGTATCGCATCAAACCCTTCCTCGTCATCAACGGTGACCACACGTATATTCAACTGCTGCCGACTTCCGGCCACACGCACGCACCCCGAGGCAGCAAGGACATTTCCAACGTAGAACTCGAGGACAAGAGGGCGATAACCGCCCTCGTGGCCTCCACGATGACTGGAGACCTGCTCCCCATGCAGCTCATATTCGGCGGAAAAACTGCGCTCTCCACACCACGTAGCGAGCACGCTGTAAAGGTCACCGAGGCTGGATGGAACTTGACGTGTACGCCCTCCCAGTGGGCGAACTTCGAAACTACAAAAGAGTCGGTGCGGTCTATTGTTGTTCCGTACTGCAAGCGGACTTGGGCAGCACTTGGTGTCCGCGAGGGCGAAGAGTCCCTCCTCCTCGTCCTCGACATTTGGCGTCCGCACTGCAGTGCGTCCTTCCAACTGTGGCTGAAGGACAACTTCCGGTACATGCATACCGTGTACATCCCTGCAGGATGCAGAGGCAAAGCGCAACCCGCGGATGTCGGCATCATCCGCCCGCTAAAGAAAAAAATGGAAGAAATGTTCTCGGTGTGGGGTGCCCAGCGCAGCCGTGAAGGCGCCAGCATGAACATCGGCATGAAGGAAATCAAAGATCTGGCATGTGCATGGTTTTGGGATGCATGGCAGTACATTCGTGACGAGGAGCCCATGGTGAAGAACGCATGGGCTTGTGCGAACTTCACCTGTGTGTTTGATCCTACATTCCAGAGCGTGGCCGCTCCATATGCGGGTCAGGTTTTGTTTCACGATGAGCCCATGGAGGAGGAGGATGAAGTGGTGTGACATGTATGATTTGTTTACCATGTTTTCGAAGTTCATATTCAAACCATGTCTTTCCATGTTTGAGTGTTTGAATTCCTGCACACGTGTCAGTAGCGATAAAGCGACAGATGAGTGTTCGGCGAGGACAATTTGGTTTCAGAAACGTGAGCTGTCGCCGAAAGGATTTTCTCACAAATCACAACAACGGTGAACACAAAACTAACCCCAAACAGAATAGGACAGTGCCACACACACATGTATGCAAAAGTTCACCATAGACTCTTAAAACCGATGAATGCATTTTCAAAGTATTTTGCGTATCCTATGAATTTGATCACCAAAAAAAATCGACGACAACCGGCGACAACCCAAAACATTAACATCGGAATCAAGAATCAGTAGGGTAGTCGGTGCTGTTTATGCAACTGGCTGCTTTGATCATTTGCAAAAGGTCATCTTGGATGCCAAAAATGGCAATTTCTCACTGCATATCTTGCTTCATGCCATTGTTTTAGTACAAACACAGTTTTTTGTGGGTGAGGTCATCACCGGTGATGACGTCATAGAAACGCCGACTGCACCCTATCACGCTAGACTGTTCACGCAAACATTGGAGTCTACATGATGCGCTAGACTTCTCGTTTAGCTTCCTAAAGTGAGCGAGTGTAGCACACGTAAAGTTGCTCCATGTTTTGGGTGGCATGAGGGAGTCATGCCACGTCAGACTGATCCGCTATATAGGTAGTACATCAGTGGTCGACAAAGTGAGAGCGGTAGCAAGAGCCGTTGATGCAGCTCTGTCGGTCTTTGGCTGCCGTTCGATGGCCTTCATATCGGGCCACCATCTCAAAGCTATGCCACGCAAGAGCGAGGCCACTAGGCTAATTTTATTTGTGTCATTGTTGACCCCAGTAGCGGTCAAGTACACCTCCGATCTCGTCAGCCACATCCCAACCGTCGGTCCCTTGGAGTTCACAGGATCGAACGGCTGAGGGAGTGCTGGTCGAATCTAAGGTTCACGTGAGAGTTGCCTATTTCTCTTGGTGAGCACTGCTTCAAGCGGACAAGAAACTCAAAGGTCCTCCATTCCTGTGTTGAGCTGTTGGAGGAGATGGGTGTTGAGGCTCTCGAGTCTGGATAATTTCTAGTACAGGTCTTCATTGATTTGTGCTTGTTGTCCGGTGCCTCCTATCTTACCAGGTGTCGACCCAACAGGGTGCGTTGAAGGCGAAGGGATTGTTGAGCCCGAGGGGTCCATCACCGGATTGGCTATCAGGATTGTCGGCATTGCACCATTCACCAAGAAAATTGTTGATGCTGCTTGGTTCACTTGGAGAGCGTCGTTGTTCGCGTGGTACTGATCCGCCATCTCCGGAGTGCTTGCAGGGGACTGCTGCTTGTTGCTGGGTGCACTGGCTATGTTCACCATTTTCGTCGCAAAGTCTGCAATCTTTCGAATGGTGGATATGTGCAGAGAACTCGTGCGGGGCTGTATCTAGTCTGTCGGTTGCTCCTCTAGCGCCGCTATGCTCTGATACCAAGTGTTACACCGAGTGGAACGTAGGTGGTTTATAGGGATGAGGTGCGGGGTAAAAGACGATTTCGGATTTTTGGACCAATGGATAATATGTATTTAAAATTACGTGTACTTTGATTACAGATGACGAGTGCTTCAAGCACACATATATGATGTTGAGAATGAGAAGGAGGCATAAGTCAGGTCATCGGTATTTGAGCCTATAAACACGTATGAGATAGTGCCATGAGTGGTAGATTTGAGAAGCTCCAACAAAAAATTGGGGGGCTTCAAGAACATCGCGACGCTTCTTTACAAAAGTCGAGAATTGTTGAGAAGTCGACCAAAGGATATCGAAACGTTGATATGGTTCGTGACACTTCTGTTAACCGCTCTGCAATGTGGTTGAAGTTGTCAGAAAGTTTTGGAACAAAACACCGAAGGTTGGGACAATTGGCCAGAATGTCCTCGTCAGAAGGCGGTGAAAGCCTAAATTCGTCGTGCGATGGACCATGAATGTAAGAACAAAAACACCCACTCTCAAGTTCTAGGGACTCCTGAACCTGAAGGACGTAACATTATGCTTGTTACGCTGAGCAGAACTGATATGCAGAGCAGACATGAGTGGTTTGTAGAGATGAGGTGCAGAACAAAAGACGATTTGAGGATCGGCAAAAGGTTGATAACGTGTATTAAGCGGTAAGTGTACTTTGATGACATGCGTCGAGTGAGTTGAGCACGTATATAAAATGCAAAGAATGAGAATGAGTTCAACGCCAAGTTTTCGACGCTTGAGCCAAGCAACTCGTAAGGTCGCGCAAAGTGGCTACTTCAAGAAGCTCCACTGAGAAGTCAAGGGGGCTCCGAGAATATTGAGGTGTTTTTTATAAAAGTCTAGCACCAAAGAGAAGTCGACCGGAATGCATCAAAATATTGATATAGTTTGCGATAACTCTGTAGACCATAGTGGAAGGTGGTCGGAGTTGTCAGAACCGTCTGGAGCAAAACACCAGAGGTTGGTGCAGTTGGCCAAAATGCCCATGGCCAGACAGCATAAAATCTTGAAGTCATCGCTTGCTGGGCCATGAAGGTAAGGTCATAATTGTCCACTCACACAGTTTAGGGACTCGTGTACGTCAGGGATAAAACACTTTCCCCCCCACTTAGCTGCGATTTGCCGGCGCGCTAGCACGCATAGGTCGGTGATGGTGAAAGTAGCCGGCAATCAGATGATCAACGTCTCAGAGGTTGATGTAGGACTCCCAGCTGTTGTGTAGGACGTTGTATCCGTGCCACTTAACCAGAGCGTAGTCATTTTTCTACGGCGTCGATGTCTGAGGATATCTTCAAATACATATTGTGTATCCCCATCCACTTCTACCGGAGATGGAGGTGCAATGTTTCTGTCGGGGAAGTTCGTGTTGGGGTCCCCGTAGTGCTTGAGTTTGGTGATGCTGAAGATTGGATGAATCGTCATGCTGTTAGGTAGGCAAAGTTGAGCAACATTTGGGGTTTGCATTTGCTTGATCACAAATAGTTCCAAGCACCGGTGTTTGAGCTTTGCAAATTCTTGTCCCCTGAGTTTTATTCTTGCAAACCTGAGGAGGACGTGGTTGCCAACACTGAACACGTCATTGTTACGATGTTGGTCGGCCACTCGCTTCATAACTACTTGGGTCTTTGTGAGGGTTTGACGTGTTTCTTCCCAGATGCTTGTGAAATCGCTCCGGTGTATATCTTCTCACACATGACCATATGGCCTACTTCAAACCCTTCTTGGTCTGCCTGAACCATGGGTCAATATCAGCATGGATTTTGTGACGGGATTGCCCACCACTTATGAGGGGTATAAGCCATCCTCGTTGTGGCGGATAGATTCTCTTTCATATTGCACTTCATCCTGACAACGACCACCGTCACCGTGGAAGGAATAACACAGCTTTTCCTAAAAAGGATCGTACGACTGCACTAAGTGCCATATACCATAACCTATGACAGAGGCAACCACTTTACCAGCCGTTTTTGGCGCAAAGCGATGACACGCTACAATAGTCAGATCCAGCTACCAACGGCGTTCCATCCTCAGACCGATGGGTAAACATAACGAACCAATCAGACGCTAAAAAACGTTCTCCAAACTTTATGCAAACCACACAACATCGTTTTGGCAACGAAAATGCCGACTGCGGAACTTGAATAAAACTACGCCACTTCCATCGCAACTAGTAAAATACCTCATGAGGTGGTGTACGGCAAACTTCCTATAACACCACCTAGAATGTTGTGCCAGAGTAATGTCAATGTAGTTGACATTCACCATCAGGACTTCACAAGCATCTAGAAGGAAACACAAAATATCCTCGCGAAGAGGGAAGTAGGTATGAAGCAAGCAGCCAAAAGACATCATAGTGATGACAGGTTCAATGCTTGCAATCTTGTCCTCAATTTTGTGATCATCAAAATCTGAGGAAAGTACTTTGTAAAGCTCAAACCCTACTGGTTGGGATCGTTTGAAATAAAACGAATGCAAACCCCAGACGTCGCTCGACTTTGCCTCCCTTATAACATGGCAAACCATCCGGGTTTGAGTTTCAGATAGTTGGCTCCATGGAGTTTGATGTTGGTCAAGCTAAGAAGAACATTGTTGCTGGTGGTGAAAGCATCATCCTTGCGATTTCAGTCACCTGCTCAGTTCATTGCCGCTTGCATCTTTGCAAGTGTCTGACGTGTGTCATTCCAGATGGTGGAGAAGTTGTGACACTGGATGTCAACCGCGGAAATGTTGCTTTGGCTGTAGAGTCCGGCTCGTTTGGCAGAAAACTTTCTATACACCACTTCAAATAGAGTTTTCCCCATTGCAATGGAAATCACCAAATCATGTGCGGTTTTGGCGGGTGGGAGTTTTTGCGCCCAATCCGTCCCATGAGTTTCAAAATGTTCGAAGAAGTTGTTCACGCATTTGGTTGGATTGCTTGATTTAGCCGTTGGTTTGAGGATGGAACACCATTGAAAGCTGGATTTCACTCCCGTGGCAAGTCATCAGTTTGAGCTAGAAACGAGAAGTCAATTGATGGACTCTTCCGCTTGTCATGGTTGTAAAAATGCCGCGTAGCCACACGATTTGGCTTAATAGCAGCCATGTTGTTCCCTCGCAAGAACGATCACCTGACAAGTACATCCTCACCGTAAATAGGGTGCGTCCTATGAGGATTTCCCCTTCTTTTATCCACCACACTAGTAGTAGCCTCATGTGAATAACTGCTTGAGATTCAAATATTGTTGCAGCTGCAACGTTGCTGCCTTAACCATCCGAGCTTGTTAGCGACTCGCAACGTCTCCTGGGTTGGTTTTGCCTCGACAGTAGTGAATATCGTAGTCAAAACCAAAGTTGAGGAACTCAATCCATTGGATTTGACGTCGACCAAGGTTTGGCTGCATTTTTAAACATTTTAGTCCATGGTGGTCGGTGCACACGATACATCGGCAAAATTCTAGATAGCACCGCCATGTCTGAAATGCACGTACGGCCGCTTGCATCTCCTTCACGTACACCGCGTAGTTGATTTCTGGTACGCGTAGCTTTCTTGACATATGCAAGTGGCTTCTCTCTATTTCCATGGCCTTGAAGGAGGACCACATCGATGGCTAGATCTCAGGTGTCTGTAGGCATGACATAGTTGACCATTGGATTGGCTAGTCATAGGGCTAGTACCGAGGTCAGAGCGTTCCGCAAAGTGGTGAACGCTTCTTGTCCGCTTTCTCTCCACTGCCACTGGTTTTCCTTTGGAGTGCGATCGGAGAGAGGCACTGCAATTTGGGCCTCATGTCGTGCAAATCACCGGTAGTAGTTGTAGAAGCCAAGAAAAAAATCAACGTGTCAAACATTGGTTGGTGTCGGTAAATCAACGATTGCTGCCATTCTTTCTAGATCGCTTTGAAAAACTTCAAGAGCTTTTCAAACATTTCCATTATGCTCCATTGGGGTACGGCTCTACACAAGCATGGCATACAGATACACCACAACAACATCATCAAGGTTTGGGCAGAAAATGTTGTCCATCGTCGCCATGAACGTCACGAGGGCATTTGTAAATCTAAACGGCATTACTATGAACTTGAAATGCATGTAGCAAGTTTGGAACGCCGTCTTCTTGATGTCGACGTCTGCCACGCGAATCTAGTGATAGCCTTTGCACAAGTCGATTTTGGTGAAAATTCGAGCCCCTCAGAGTTCGTGAAAATATTCGTCGGCTTGGAGGAGAGGGTAGTGGTTGTTCATGTTAATGTTGTTCAACGCCTGAAGTCCATGCACATCTGTATTTTGCTAGTTTTCCTTTTTATGAATAGTACTAGTGCATCGTAAAGTGCCGTGGATGGGTAAATGAACCCTTGACAGAGCATCTCGTTGAGCTTCTTTTTAAGCTAGGACACTTTATGATTGCTCATTTGATAGGTCCCTCAAGATGTGGGTCAGCTACTCGGTTTCAACTCAATGCAATGTCAATTTCCCGTTGAGGTGGTATGGTTTTTGGGAGTTTGTCGGGAAGAAATCCGCAAAATCTTGGGTGAGTGGTGCGAACTCTTCGAGTACCATTGTGATCTTTGTCGATGTCGATGAGGTTGATGAGGCCGGTGAGGGTGATGAGTTAGTTATTGCCACTTCTGCTTCCTCCATTGGCTCAAGACATATGAGCCACGTACGATCATCTCAACGTATGGAGTATTTCGCCACGTTGAGCGGTATCGATTGCACAGGTTGTCGCTTTTTGGCTACCTCTCCTGATTCCACCTGTACTACTTTTGCTGTCATCTTTCGTACCACACACCAAAGTTCTCGCATTGCGCCGTTGCTTTCCACGTATACGTCATCGCCGTTCCACTTAACTTGCGGATTGTTTCAGTGAAGGAAGTCTTGTCCAAGAATGCGTTTGTAGTCACTCACTGCACTGCACCTCCAGACCGTTACATCCCGTAGATCCCTTGCTTGTAGTCACAATGGTTCTCAGGGTCTCCATATTTGTAGTCTCCGATGCACTGTTTCTTCCTTCAAACACCCCTGATTTTGTTTGCAAACCCAGCTTGGGAACCATGCCATTTCTTACAAATATGTGAGACGCTCCACCATCTAATAGTGCCGGTATCATTCTACAACTTTTGCATCCTCGACGTTGCACTCTTGGTAGAATCATCGGCTGGTCATCCTCGTACCCTTCGTTGAACTTGGTGGTCTTAGAAATCCTCTACGGCGTCGTACGCCGCTCAGATGGGTGATTGTTTGTCGCAGATTGCTCCTCTCAGACAAGAGTCACGCCTTTCACTCTTGCCCATTGGCGTTTCTTGACTCAATCTTCTACGACTTCCCCCCCTTTTTGGCTTACTACTTGCTTCAGCAGTTATGAGCGGTGTGTCCGACGTTTCTGCACTTAAAACAGGTACCCGTATCTCTGCATTCTATGGTGTCCACTTGCAATGGAGTCAAGGAGTGCCTCAACTTGCCTTTTCTGTTTCAATGATAGTTGTGGTTTGAAGGTCGCTAGCCGTAGGATTTCTGGATTTGAGCATTGTAGTTGGTTATGTCGATCCTTTCTACTGCTACGATCATCTACGGTAAGTCGTCTTTGATGGTAAAAATGGGAATAGCTTACCGGATGTCTCATTTGAGGATGTTGTTGTGAAAACAAAGCTTGTTATGGGCAATGTGTGCACCAATGATGATCTTGCGGAATCCCCGCGGTAACTTGCCACGTTGGATTGTTGACAGAGACGCTAGAGCTTGTACCGAGCGTCAAGCTACTTGTTATGCTATCCACATCATGCAAGCATCATGCGCGAGAAGTTGTTCGTGTCGGTTGGTCGTGTCGGCGAGTCTTGCCGTTGCAGGTTGATCCACTCCAAGGGTACAACGCCTGCGGTCGGCGACATGAGACGGGTGTCGTTGGCCATCGACGAGGCTCCACCGGTCTCTTGTTGTCATTGGATGGTCTTTAGATTGGACCACCAACTTGGTGCCGTGCCACGCAGAATCGCGCCCGTGAGGTCAATTTTCTTTCGATCATCGTTGACCGTAGCATCGACGAAGTTCACATCAAGACTCCTTAGCCACATCTAAACCGTTGGTCCCTTTGATTTTCTAGGATTGAACCGTTTGGGAGGGGTGGGGCGAATCTTAGGCTCGCTCGAGGGTTGGGTCTTTCTGTTGACGATCATCGCCTCTCGTCCACTTGCATTACAAAGAGCCTCCATCCCGACGTTGAACTGTTAGAGTAGATGGCCGTTGATTCCCTTGAGCGTAGAGATATGGTTTCCCAGCTCCTCGTTTATCTGCGCCTGTCATCCTATGCCACCTGATGTTCCCGTTGTTGTCGCCGAGGATGTCGGTAGTGACGGTTGGTTTACCGCTGTGGGATCCGCGACCAACTTGGTCATCGGAGCCGTAGGGGTTGATCCTAATGTCGCATAGCCTCCCATGCCAACGTTTGTTACCACTTAGGGGTTTGCGTGCATAGGCACGTTCTACTCCTCCATCGACGAAGTTGTCGCCATATACCCGCTGTTGGTCGTCGGGTGAGGTCTCTCGCTTCACTTTGTAGTCACAAAGTCTACAAAGTCTTGATGTGCGAGATGCGCTGATGGCTTGTGCGAGGTTATCCATTTGGATGGGTAAAGTGGTAGGATGCCTCTCTAGCACCGTTGTGCTCTATCCCGAACGGAGCATAGATGGTTAATAGGTAGAAGTTGCGAGGCAGAACA
>SZWC01001001.1:124934-185899 GCA_023375785.1 Penium margaritaceum
AGAGAACTGGGCCAGGAGGTTGACGGCGAACGCGATGTCTGGACGCGTTGTCGTCGCCAGGAACATCAGTGACCCGATGATCCGCAGATACGTGGTCACATCAACTGGCTCCCCCACAACAGCTGGGTCAGGACTCTTCAGCTTCACCTGGCCATTGGGTGACATAGGTGAAGATGCGATGGACACGAGGGGCAGGTCCTCAGCGAAGCGAGTGGACAAGGTCTGCAAATAGGCAGCCTGGTGGACGTGTAGGATGCCCTAGGAGCGATCGTGCTTGAGCTCCATGCCAAGGAAGACTCGGGCAGACCCGACATCCTTCATCAGGTAGGCGGTGTGCAGCAAGTCCTTGACATGACGCGGACGCGGACGCGGACGGAGTGGAAGGGGGCGCGAAATGAGACTGCCAATCGTCAAGCCACGGAAGGGGGTGGAGGATACTATAGGAGACGACGAGACAGACGAAGAATCGGGGCAGGACCGCAGCTCAGTCTCAGTCATGCAGGGCTGGATAGGGGGGCGGAGGTGACGCAACTCGCACTTCCCTGGGGAGGAGGGCGAGGCAGGCCAAGCTGGAGCGCGATGTACTACTCCAGTTGACGCTCACGGGAGGACGGCCTGGGAGTGTAGGCGGAGTGCGGAGTGACGGCGCCGGAGCTCGAGTAGGAGGAGGACGGAGCCGGCGAAGGAAACGGAAGCGCCGATGGCGAGTAGTACTGCTGCGGCGCGGGTGTCTGCGGGACCGACGCAGCTGTCGGAGTGGCAAAGCTATTGGACGAGGTCGGAGTGTCAGGGCTAGCAGTAGCGACGACGGCAGAGGCGAGACGGTGCTCTCGCTGGCAACGCAGGGTGGCGATGACGCGCGCCTTGTCCGTCAGGAAAGGGCATGTGTACCACCCGTGCCCGGGCTGGCTACAGTTGTGGCAGACCGAGCCACCACCGCCGGACCCGGTCGACGACTGCTGCTGCTGCTGCTGCGACGGACCCTTGCCTTTCTTGTTTCGGCGCTTCTTCTTCTTTCCCAAAGACGAGGCCGTAGCTGCGGCGGGGGAGGCAATGGCTAAGGAGGCAACGGCAGGGGAGGCGACGGCAGGGGATGCAAGAGCCTCCATGCGATGGAGCTGGGACTCCTGGCGAGCTTGCTCAATGCGGAGGAAAAGCTCGTACGCCCAGGGCATGAGGGTGCCCTGGGCCGCCATGGTGGAAAGGACGTCCCGGGGGTAATGGACAAAGACGTCTGCGTACGCGTGGGTGGCGGCGCGCTTGATGGTAAGAAGCGCGGACAGAGGAGGCGGAGCAGATGTGCCGAGACGACGAAGGATGTCCTCTACCCGCTGCCAGTAGGCAGTGACTGTCTCGGTCTCTTCCATGTGTAGGGAGTTGAACTCCCGGAGCAGACGACTGAGCTCAGTGTCGCTGGACAGGCGATGGGGCCTGGTGAGGACGTGCCAGGCGGCTGCAGGGTCTGGAGTATCGCCAGCGATGAAGTCGCCGAGGAAAGGCTCTAGGGCCAGGCGGGAAGCCGGGGGGACGACTGGGACAAGGGCCCGAACAGCACGACCAGCGTCATACAGCTGGTTCGCCTAAGTGGGGTTGTAATGGAGGGTGTAGTATGCCCACAACCCCTCCCCTTGCGCCCAGATCCGGAAGCTGAGCTCCCAGCTCCGGAACTGCTCGCCGGCATGAAGGGGCGGCGGCGGCGTCTCAAAGGCCTTCTGCTTGCGGCCGGCACCCAGAGTGGGGCCAAGGACGGAGGTCACTGTCTCCCACTGGCGCTCAGTCTACTGCTGTGCCAGGTAGTATGTGGCAGCAGACACGGCTGGACTGGTGTGCCCTGGAGGGACGAACGACGATGGCACACTGGTGGGAGACTGGGAGGCAACTGGCTGGAGCGCTGCAAGCTACAGCGTCAAGGCGGCGAGCTGCTGCTGAAGAGCAACGAGGGGGTCAGGATTGCCGCCAACGATACCAGTGGGCTGCTCCTGTTGTTGCCGCTGTGGCAGTGGCAGCTGCTGCGGCAGCTACTGCGGTAGCTGCTGGTAGTGCAGGTGCTGTTGGTGCTACTACTGCTGCTGCTGTTGCTGCTGTTGATGTTGATGTTGTTGTTGTTGCTGCTGCTGCTGCTACTGCCGCTGCTGCTGCTGCTGCTGTTGGTGGTATTTCTGCTGCTGCTACTGCTGCTGCGGCGACTGCTACTGCTGCAGCGGCTGCTGCCGCTGCTGCTGCTGCCGTTGCTGCTGTTGTTGCTCCTATGGCTACTGCTGCTGTGGTTGCTGTTGCTGCTGCTGCTGCTGTTGTGGCGGTGGCTGCTGCTGCTGCGGCTGCAGCCGCTACAAGAAAAGGGGAGGTAGGGGTCCCTCCGATAGAGGAGGACCCCTCCTGACTAGGGCTATCAGCCATGGGCGTGTGTCCCTTCGTTTTCTTTTTTTTTTCCTTTGTTTTTTTTTGTTTTGTTTATGCCGCTGATGTCAGCAGTGATGTCAGCCGCGGATAGCTGCCGTTAGCAAAGACTACTGAGTGTCAGTGCTGCTGTTGTGCCCCTTGTGGTTTCCTTTTTTTTTGTTGATGACGTCGGTAGTGACGTCAGCAGTGACGTCAGTAGAGAGGTACTGACGTCAGCAGCTATTGCTGCTGCAGCCGCTGCAGTTGCTACTGCTACTGCTGCAGTTGCTGCCGCTGCTGCTGCTGCTGCTGCTGCTGCAACCGATGCAGTTGCTGCCGCTGCTGCTAGTACTGCTGCCATTGCTATTGCTGCTACTGCTATTGGTGCTGCTGCAGTTGCTGCTACTACTGTTGCTGCTGCACGTTGCTGCACGTTGCTGCTGCTGCTACTGCTGCTGCTTCTGCTACACGCTGCTGCACACTACTACAGCTGCTGTGTGCTACAGCTGCAGCTCGTTGTTTCTGCGAGCTACTACTACACACTGCGGGGTTGGGGGATTTTTTTTTCTTCCTTTTTTTTCCGGTTTTCTTTGTCCCAGCAGGCAGCTGCACGCTGGCAGCGAGCAGCAGGCTACTGCTCGCTAACAGCGAGCAGCGGGCTGCTGCTCGCTGGCAGCGAGCAGCGAGCTGCTGCTCGCTGGCAGCGAGCAGCGAGCTGCTGCTCGCTGGCAGCAGCGAGCTGCTGCTCGCTGCGGGCTGCGAGCAGTAGCAGCCGTTGCGGGCAGCTGCTGCTGCTGCTGTGGCTCGCTATTACGGCTGCTGCTGGTGCTGCACGGTGCTGCAGCTGTTGCTTGCTACTGCTGCTTGCTTGCTGCTGCTACTGCAAGGAGCTGTTGCTGCTGTTGATGCAAGCTGCTGCTGCTAGCTGCTGCTGTGTGCTGCTGCAAGCTGTTGCTGCTGCTGCTGGCTGCTGTTGTCAGTCACACGTGGAGGACGCCGCCGCGTGCGTCGTCGCCAGCAAGCGCCTGATGTGGCCGGCCGCTCACCTCCTCGTATCCAACATGGGGATCAGTGCTGCTGGAAAAAATCCGGCAGCATTTCCCCTGGCCCAGTGGCCGTGGGAAAAATTCTGACGCCGCCACCAGGTGGGTCAATGCTGCCGGAAAAAATCCGGCAGCATTTCCCCTGCACTAGCGCGTATGGAGATCCGCTGGCGTTGTCTGGCACCTGTACGCCAGTCTTCTGTTGCTGCTGCTATGCTCTGGCTCTGATACCAAGCTTGAAATCTAAGCGGCAGGTTGGGACAGCATGCGTTGTTGATGTAGCGTGCGGGCTTCCACGCTCGTTGCTTAAGTCTACTGCCCCCTCAGTCTGCTGCTCTAGAGCCTAAGTATGGAAGCTCTGGGTTTGTTACTCAGAAGTGCGCGCGCCAGTGTTAGCGCCAGAAAGCAGCTGAAAACTGGAAAAGACTGATTAGGAATGAACAATGAGACACAATGGGAGACCTCTCCAAGAACTAGCCTCCCCCCCCAGCTCTGTAGAGCTTGTTACTCAGTTCACCAGCCAATCAGAAATTACCTATTTTCAGGCTGGCAGGTTTTCTCGGTGAGGCCTGCCAGACGGCCGACAGCCCAAAACTCGGGCGTTGTCCGTTTTGCCTGAAAACTGGACCATACCAAAATACTGACGCTCCAAACGCAGCCGTGCGGTCAAAATCAGCTAGAAAAATAGTAGCGAGGAGTTATGGTGGCCTGAACCCAAGCAGTGCCTACAATGGTTTATGATGCCGAACAGGGCCATGCAAAATGCAGCAAGGACCCTAGGCAGCGCATGACGATGAAGACGCGATAGGACGCGCTGGACGCATGCAGACAGCAACTGCGGTGGCCGTGACCACCGGCAGCGTGACCGCCAAGGAGGCCTGCCGATAGAGCTGAACACATTGCCGGAGAGAGGAGGCTCCAGCAAGCTGCGAGAAGACCTCAGCGTGCGTCGGCTCCACCGGACGACACTCCATCAGCGTCGAGTCTCGCCGTCAGTCATGTGCACGCCGATGTACACAAGCCGGGAGGACACAACAAAGCACAATGAGAGCAAAAACCAACAGATGACTGACTACAAGACTTAACGCCTTTGAAGTGTCGCTCGGTGGAGCCGACGCACGCTGAGGCCCACTCACCCGTCGCAAGAGCCTCCTCCCTCTGGCGATACGCTCAGCTCCATCAGCAGGCCTCCTCCGTGGTCGGGCCACCGGCGGTCACTGCCACTGCAAATGCTGTCTGCATGCAACAAGCGCTTTGTCTAGCTGTGGCATTGCATCTGTAGCATCATGCGGTGCCTAGGGTCCATGTCTCCTGCTGTATGGCCCTGTGTGGCATCCTTGACTATCGTAGGCACTGCCTGGGTTCGGGCAGCCATAACTCTTCACTGGTATTTTTCTAGCTAGTTCTGACTGCACGACTGCGTTTGCAGCGATGATGTTATGGTATGGTCCAGTTTTCAGGCAAAACGGACGACGCCCCGGTTTTGGGCTGTCGGGCGTCCGGCATGGCTCACCGAGAAAACCCTGCCTTCCAGAAAATAGGTCCTAGACTATTTTCTGATTGGCTGGTTAGCTGAGTAACACGTTCTACACTAGTGGGGGTGGCTAGAACTTGGAGGGATCTCCCATTGTTGCTCATTCTTCATTCCTAATCAGTTACTTTCAGTTTTCAGTTGCTATCTGGCGCTAACACAAGCGCGCGCGTTTCTGAGTAACAAACCCAGAGCTTCCAGACTTAGACTCTAGAGCAGCCAACTGAGGGGGCAGCAGACTTAAGCAACGAGCGTGGAAGCCGGCATGCTACATCAACAACGCATGCTGCCCCAATGTGCTGCCTAGGTTTCTAGCTGGGTCTCAGAGCCAGAGCATAGCAGTAGCAGTGAAAGACTGGCGTACAGGTGCCAGACAACGCCGGCGGACCCCCATACGCGCCAGTGCAGGGATAATGCTGCCGGATTTTATCCGGCAGCATTGACCCGCCTGGTGGCGGCGTCAGATTTGTTCCCACGGTCACTGGGCCAGGGGAAATGCTGCCAAAATTGTTTTGGCAGCGCTGACCCCCACGCGTGACACGAGGAGGTGAGCGGCAGGCCGCGTCCAACACCTGTGGGCGACGATGCACACTGCAACGTCACCCAGGTGCAGTGACTGGCACTAGCACGCAGTAGCAGCAGCCGTAGGCAATGGCAACGAGCAGTGGCAGCAGCAGCTGCGTGCAGCATCAGTAGCACGCAAAAGACACACCTTGCAGCAGCCTGCAACAGCAGCAGTCCGCAGCAGCAGCTTGCAGCAGCAGCATCTCGCAATAGTAGCAGCCCGCACCAGCATCGTTAGCAGACAATAGCTACAGCAGTGTGCAGTAGTGGCAGCGGGCTACAAGAGCCGTAACAATGAGCCGCAGCAGTAGCCAGTTGCAGCAGCGGCTGCAGCGAGCAGCTAGAGTAGCGGCGGCTGCTGCTCGCTGCCCGTAGCAAGTGAGCAGCGAGCAGTAGCCCGCTACTGCCAGTGACCACCAGCTCATTGCTAGTGAGCAGCATCTTGCTGCTCGCAGCTAGCAGCGGGCAGCTGCCCGCTGTGACAGACGAGAAAAGAAAAAAAAAAGAAAAAAAACATAAGAAAAAAAATCTCCCACCCCACCAGCTTTGTGGCCGCGGCTGCAACAGCTGCGGTTGGTGCTGCAGCCGCTACAGTAGCCACAGCAGCCCGCAGTAGCAGCAGTTGCTACTACAACTGTAGCTGCAGTAGCAGCAACAACAGTAGCAATAGCAGCGGCAGCCGCAACCTCATCAGCGGCAGCAGTTGCAATAGCAATAGCAGCAGCAGTTGTGACAACAGCAGCAGCAGTACCACCAATAGCAGCAGCAATAGCAACAACAGCAGCAGTGGTAGCAACATTAGCAGCAACAGCTGCATCAGCAGCAGCAGCAATAGCAGCGGCAAGAGCAGCTGCAGTAGCGACCCCAACAATCGCCACTACTGACTCAGCATCTAGCTTTTGACGTAACTGCTCACGTCACTGCTGACATCATCAACTGAAAAAAGCAATAAAAGGGGGCAAGAGAAGGGAGAATTAAACCTAAGGGTGGCCTGGACGTCCACTGCCCTCAGCAGACGTCACTGCTAACGTCAGCACCACACACAAAAAAAGGGCATCACACCTCGGTTGGTAGCCCCACTGGGGAGATGTCCTCCTCTTTTGGGTGGACTCCTATCCCCCCTTTCTTGTAGCGGCTGCAGCAGCAGTAGCAGGAGCAGGAGCAACAGCAACAACAGCGGTACCATCAGCAGCAACAACAGCAGGAGCAGCATGAACAACAGGAGCAGTAGGGTCAGCAGCAACAGCAGCACGAGCAGTAGCAGGAGGAGGAGCAGTAGCGGCAGCAACCCTCTGACGTCGTTGGGGACAACCCTGACCCCCTCGCTGCTTTTCAGCAACAGCTCGCCGCCCTGACGCAGCAGCTTACCGCACTGCAACCGTTGGTTTCTCAGTCTGTCCTAGTGCGCCGCCATCCTTCCCCCCTCTAGGGCACCCAGCCAAGCTGTGTCTGCTGCCACGCAATACCTGGCGCAACAGCAGACTCAGCGCCAGCGGCAGACAGTGACCTTCGTCCTTGGCCCCACTCTGGGTGCCGGCCGTAGGCAAAAGGACTTTGAGACACTGCCGCCGCCGCTTCGGGCCGGCGAGCAGTTTTGGAGCTGGGGGCTTAGCTTTCGCATGTGGGCGCAGGGTGAGGGCTTGTGGGCATACTACACCCTGCAGTATGATGCCACCATGGCCGACCAGTTGTATGACGCTGGTCGTGCCATCCGGGCTCTAATCCCTGTCGCGTCTCCAACTTCCCGCCTCGCCCTCGAGCCCTTCTTAGGGGACTTCACCGCTGATGCCACCCCAGACCCTGCAGCCGCGTGGCACGTCCTTAGTCGTCCCCATCGCCTGTCCAGCGAGGCTGAGACTAGCCGCCTGCTGCGGGAGTTCAACTCCATGCACATGGGGGAGATCGAGACGGTCACCTCCTACTGGCAGCGGGCGGAGGACATCCTTCGTCGCCTCGACAGGTCTGCCCCATCCCCTCTGGCTGCGCTCCTCACCATCAAGCGCGGTGCGACCGACGCGTACGCGGACGTCTTCGTCCACTACCCTCACGGCGGCCTCTCTACCATGGCGGCCTAGGGTACCCTCATGCCATGGGCATACGAGCTCTTCCTCCGGATGGAGGAAGCTCGTCTCGAGTCCCGACTCCAGCGCACGAAGGCCGTCACCTCCCCTGCCGTCGCCGCCCCTGCCGTCACCTCCGTGGTTGTCGCCTCCCCTGTGGCAGCTACCTCATCATCATCAAGGAAGAAGAAGAGTCAGAACAAGAAGGGCAAGGGTCAGCAGCAGTAGTAGCAGTCGTTGACCGGGTCTAGCGGTGGCGGCTCGGTCTGCCACAACTGTGGTCAGCCCGGGCACGGGTGGTACACGTACCCTCTATCGACGGATGAGGCACGCGTCATCGCCACCATGCATCGCCAGCGTGAGCGCCGTCTTGCCTCTGCCACTGTAGCTATCGTCGCCTCAGATACCTTGGCCTCGTCCAGCAGCTCCACCACTCCGGTTGCTTTGCCAGTCCCGCCAACACCAGCGCCGCAACCGTCGGCACCGGCACAGTCATCCTTTTACCCGGGCTCCGGCGCTATCACCCTGCACTCCGTCTACACTTGCGGGCTGTCCTCCCGTGAGCGCCACCTGGAGCAGTTCATTGTGCTCCAGCTCGGCCTGCCTCGCCCTCCTCCCCAGGGAAGTGCGCGTTGCATCACTTCTTGCTCTCCTAACCAGCCCTGCATGACTGAGACTGAGCTACGGTCATGCCCCGTTTCCTCGTCTGTCTCATCGTTTCTCATGGTCTCCGGTAACCCCTTCCCGGGATGACGTTGCTTGGCTTGACAATTGGCAGTCTTGGTTCGCACCTCCTTCCACCGCGTCCGCGTCCCTTGGTTGCTGCCATGTGACTGTTAGTGATCTAGCGGCCCCGGTCCGGGACCCTACTGAGACCTGGATCATCGACTCCGGGGCCACGCATCACATGACGGCCTCTCGTGAGGCCTTTCGTATGCTCGGTCCTGTAGGCAATGTTTCCGGTGTCAGGACAGGCTCTGGCCAGGTGTTGCCTGTCCGTGGTGTTGGTGTCGTTTGTTGCCGTGGTCCCTCCAATGACGTCTTCCTGACCGATGTCCTCTTCATCCCTGGTCTTGAGCTCAGCCCTCTGTCCGTCACTGCCCTTGACCGCATGAGCATGGACGTTGTGCACTTGCATGGTGTTGGAACTGTGTCGTTGCGTCCGTCTGGTCTTGTTGTCCTGCACGCCACCACCCGTGGCAATCTGTGGCATGTACCTCGCATGTCCTCCTCTCTTTCCGTCTCCTCCCCGTCAGACGCCACAGGCCATGTGCTTGTCACGAGTACGCTTTCTCCTCAGCACACTCGCCTCTTACACTGCCGCCTCTGCCACGTCCACTCTGCCGCCGTAGACAACATGCTCCGCACCCAGCCTGCCAAGGGCCTTGACCCGGAGACTTCCCCCCTCCCGTGCCCCACTGAGCGCATTGACTGCGCTCAGGGGAAGACACACCGGTCCACATATCCCTTGTCTTCATCCCTTGTGTCCACCCTTCTCGACCTTGTCCATTCGGACGTCATGGGTCCTCTCCCCACTGAGTCCGTCGGCGAGCATGGTCGCTACGTCGTCACCGTCAGTGACGACTGTTCTCGCTACCGCTAGGTTTTCTGCCTTTGGCAGAAGAGCAATATCGCCCACACCATCCAGGACTGGTTTTTCCTTGCGGAGTGCGAGTTTGGCCGCTCTCTCTACCGCTTTCACTCGGATCGTAGTGGTGAGTACATGGGTGAAGCCACGACCTTTCTCGCCTCCCGCGGAATCCGCCATGAGACGTTCACGCCTTACACGCCAGCCCAGAACGGTGTCTCCGAACGGTGGAACCGTACCATGGCCGACACCGTCCACACCATGCGGGTCAAGTCTGGTCTCTCCGATGGCTTCTATTTTGAAGCCATGGCCGACATGACCTGGGTCTGGAACCGGATTCCCCACGGTCCCCTTCCCCGCCAGTCCACACCGTACTAGCATTGGTGCGGTCAGCGAGCTGACCTCCGCCCGGCTCGCATCTAGGGCTGCATGGCCATTTTGTGGCTGCCCGTCCCGCAGCAGGGCGGCAAGCTCGCCCCCCGCGGATGTCCCTTAACCTTCCTTGGTGTCTCTTGTCAGTCCAAGGCCTGACGCTTCTGGGATCCCTCCCGGCACTGCATTGTTGAGTCTTGGGACGCCCTCTTCTTCGAGGACCTGTTTCCTCGCGACCTCATCCGCCCCGGCCCGTCCATGTCTATCCCGTCGTGTGGGGGAGTGGTGAGTCCGTCCTCTGTCCTGCCGCTTCTGGGTGACACATCCCTCAGTCCCTCCGAGCCGGCAGAGCCCGTCACGTCCACTGGTCCCTCCGGGCCAACATCCCCAGTCGTGTCCGCTAGCCCATCCGGGCCAGCAGCCCCAGTCGCGTCCGCTGGTCCCTCCGGGCCTGCCGCCCCAATCGTGTCCGCAAGTCCCTCCGGGCCAGCAGCTCTAGTCGTGTCCGCGGATCCCTCCGGGCCCGCAGTCCCAGTCGCGTCCGCTGGTCCCTCCGGGCCGGCCGTCCCAGTCGTGTGCGCTGGTCCCTCCGGGCCAGCCGCCCCAGTCGTGTCCGCTGGTCCCTCCAGGCCAGCAGCTCCAGTCGTGTCCGCGTATCCCTCCGGGCCAACAGCCCCTGTCGCGTCCGCTGGTCCCTCTGGGTCGGCTTCCCCAGTCGTGTTCCTTGGTCCCTCCGGGCCAGCAACCCCGTCCGCCTCCAGTGGCCTGGCGCACTCAGTGCCATTGCCTTCCCTGCCACGCTAGACGCGTAGCCCAGGCGGCAGCCTCCGACCCAGACCGTCAATGAGTACGCAGACGGTCGCACCGCGCTCCGTGGCGCCTCGACCCCCTGTGGCTCCACGTGTCTCCTCCGCTCCCACGGTCGTGAGTGGGGATCCTGGCACCAAGGCCCTCGACTTGACCATCTCGACCGTCATTGCAGACCTTCACCCGGGCTCCGCAGTGGGCTACGCCATGCTTCACCATGAGCATCGGTACGGTGTCATGGCTGCACTCACGCGCATCCCACCTGGGGTTTGACATGCACACGCCCTCTCAATCTGCTCCATAGCACGCCCGGAGGACCCAGACACCCTGCGCAAGGCACGAGCCTCTCCTGAGGCACCACACTAGGACGTTGCCTGCGTTTATGAGCTTGCCGCTATCCGACAGCACCACATGTATGACCTCGTCGACCTTCCTCCAGGACGGAAGGCCATCGGCGCCAAGTGGGTCTTTCGGCGCAAGTGGAAGCCCAACAGGTCCTTGGACAAGTACAAGGCCCACCTTACAGCCAAGGGGTTTGCCCAGATTGCTGGGGTCGATTACGTCCAGATCTTTGCCTCAGTTGGCCGGTTCTCCACTAGCCGAGCACTCTTTAGCCTGGTCGCCCTGCATGGCTGGGAGCTGCATCAGATGGATGTGAGCAACACGTTTCTCCATGGTTCACTGGAGGGTGAGGAGCTCTACATGGTGCATCGCCCAGGCTTTGACGATGGCACTGGGAAAGTTTGGTGACTGCGCAAGGCCCTCTATGGCCTGTAGAGGTCGCCTCGGTGCTGGAACCAAGAAATCAGCAGCACGCTCCTTCATGGCCGGCTCCAGCGCAACACCGCTAATCCCGCACTATTTTTCAATCCGCGAGGCCAGACTTTTGCCAATGTTCTAGTTTACGTCGACGATCTGCTCATTGCGTCGCCAGACACGGCTGCCATCCAGCGTGTCAAGGACCTGTTGCACGCTGCCTACCAGATGAAGGACCTAGGGTCTGCCAGAGTCTTTCGAGGCATGGAGCTTGAGCATGATCGCTCCCAGGGCGTCCTGCACATCCACAAGGCCGCCTATGTGCAGACATTATCCACCCGCTTTGCGGAGGACCTGCCTCTCGTGCTGAGCGCATCCTCACCCATGTCACCCGATGGCCAGGTGAAGCTGAAGAGTCCTGACCTAGCCGTTGTGGGGGAGCCAGTTGACGTGACCACGTACCTACGAGTCATCTGGTCAATGATGTTCCTGGCAACGACAACGCGCCCAGACATCGCGTTTGCCGTCAACCTCCTGGCCCAATTTTCTCAGGAGCCGCATCACCTCCACTACGAGGCTGCGATCCGAGTACTGTGCTATGTTGTGTCGACTCCTCGGTGAGGTCTCATGTTCCGCCGTCAGCCGTCAGTTGTCGTGGTGGGCTACACCGATAGTGACTGGGCCGGCAGTTCGGACGGTAAGAGTCGCACAGGCTGGATCTTTCTGATTTGAGGCACACCTGTGTCCTGGCGCAGTGGCAAGCAGGGGTGCGTTACATGCAACACTTCTGAGGCTGAGTACGTTGCGCTTGGCTCAGGCGCGTGCGAGAGTGTGTGGTTGCGTCGTCTGTTGTCTGAGATGCATCGGTCCGTCGCATCCATCACGTTGCACTATGACAATGAGAGTGCCATGGCCATCGCCGACAATGACGGCGTGCATCACACACGCACAAAGCACATCAACGTTAAGTATCACTATGTGCGTTCGTTGTTGCATGACGGCAGCATCAGCATCGTGTGGGTTGAGACAGTACGGCAAGTGGCTGACTTCTTTACCAAGGCATTGAAGCGCGACGCGTTCAAGAATGCTATGAGTTCAGTCGGCATGCATCCGTGATTGACTCTCCCTGTCCCTGCTTGCGTCTTTGCTTGGCCTAGGGGAGTTTGGTTGCTGACTGTGTCTTTGCCCGCACATGTGCACTACGCCTGTGAGTCATGGGGGAGTGTTGGTTTTCCTGCATCTCTCATTGACTCTGTTGTGTCCTCCCGGCTTGTGTACATCGGCGTGCAGATGACTGACTGCGACACTTGACACCGGTGGAGTGTCGCTGGGTGGAGCCGACGCACGCTGAGGCCCACTCACCCTGGAGCCTCCTCCCCCTGGCGATGCGCTCAGGTCCATCAGCAGGCCTCCTCGGTGGTCGGGCCGCCGGGGGTCATTGCCACTACAGATGCTGTCGGCATGCACCTAGCGTTTTTTCTGGCTGTGGCATTGCATCTGCTGCATCATGCGGTGCCTAGGGTCCATGTCTCCTGTTGTATGGCCTTAAGTGGCATCGTTGATTGTCGTAGGCACTACCTGGGTTCGGGCAGCCATAACTATTTACTACTATTTTTCTAGCTGATTCTAACCTCACGACTGCGTTTGTAGCGGCGGTATTATGGTATGGTCCAGTTTTCAGGCAAAACGGACGACACCCAGGTTTTGGGCTGCTGGGTGTCTGGCAGGGCTCACCAAGAAAACCGTGCCTGCCAGAAAATAGGTCCTAGACTATTTTCTGATTGGCTGGTTAGCTGAGTAGCAAGTTGTACACTAGTTGGGGGGAGCTAGAACATGGAGGGGTGTCCCATTGTTGCTCATTCTTCATTCCTAATCAGTTAACTTCAGTTTTCAGCTGCTTTCTAGCGCTAACACTGGTGCGCGCGTTTCTGAGTAACAAACCCAGAGCTTCCAGACTTAGACTCTAGAGCAGCCGACTGAGGGGGCAGCAGACTTAAGCAATGAGCGTAGAAGCCCGCACGCAACATCAACAACGCATGCTGCCCTAACCTGCTGCCTAGGTTTCTAGCTCCTGCGCGAGGACACAGCGGTACCACCGAGCAGGTACACATAACCGGTACGCTGCGTCCATCTGGACTCCAGGCCCAGTCGCTGTTGGTGTAGCCGTGAAGAACCACCAAACATTGCCGGCGAAAGCAGAGTCCAAGGTACGGTGTGGAGACCATGTATTGCACCACTTGCACAGCCGCGTGAAGGGCTCTGAGCTTGCGAGAAGTTTACAAGGAGGTTGATGGCGAAGGCGATGTTGAGGCGTGTGGTAGTGGCCAGATACATCAGAGATCCGATGAGACGGAGGTACAAGGCCACATCCACTGTCTTCTCCAGTTGTGTGGGATCGTCCACTTTTAGGGCATCCTGCCTGACAGGTGTGAGAGGTGTGGAGGCCGTGGGCACTGCACCAAGGAGGTCACTGAAGCGCTCCCCCACAACACGTGCGTATCGGGTCTGATGCAGCAGTAGTGTCCAACGTATGTAGTCTCGCAAGATCTCCATGCCAAGAATTACCGCTGCAGGACTAAGGTCCTTCTTCCTATAGGCAGTCTTGCGGACCGCCTTGGCCTCCTTCACGGCCTCCATGGAAGGAGACGCGATCAGAAGGTCATCCACATAGACCAGGATGGCGGTGAACCACTCAGACATCCATAGGATAAAGAGAGAGGGTTCTGCCTCGCTGTGTACATATCCTACACGAGTCAAGGTGCCAGTGATCTCCTGGTTCCAACACCAAGAAGACTGCTTGAGGCAGTACGAGGACTTGCGCAAGCGCCAGACCTTGTTCCCATCCTCAAAGCTAGGTAGCTGAGCCACTAAAATCTCCTCATCCAGAGAGCCATGGAGGAACGCATTGGTGTTGTTCCCAGTCATGCTGAGCCGCTACACCAAACAGAGTGCGAGCTGAGGTCTTCCGCCCGACAGGGACAAAGGTGTCAGTGTAATCGAAGCCCTTGATCTGAGAGTACCCCTTGACGAAAATCAAGCCTTGTGGCATTCGAGTGAGACATCCGGCTTCACTTTCTTGCGAAAGACCCACTTGACTTGAATAGCATTCCTTCTAGGTGGAGGATCGACTAGCTCGTAAAACCCGGGCTCTCGGATGGCACAAAGCTCATTCTTGCAGGCAGCACACCAGGCCTCAACATCCTCTAATGAGAGAGCTTCCCTCAGTGTGCCCGGATCAGGCGCCATAGAGGCACTCTGAGTGGCAGTACATATACCTCAGTTCTAGGTCTGACTACCACAAGGTCAGCTCCTACATCACAAGCGATATGAAACTCGCGAGTGACAAGATTGTGGCCTACGGGGCACGCTGGATGTACCTCTGTATGCTGAGTGTGGACACTCCGGCCTAGGGACTTTGTGCCGTACTCGCAATGCTACGAGTGGAGTGCATGGGTGCAAGACGTGACACTCGCTCGACTCTGGAGTCCAATGGTCGAAGACGTCCGTTGGACTCACATAAGTAACACAGGCTCAAGGGTCTCACCTCAAGCTCAGAGATAGGCACGACCACAGCTGGTGAGGGTTGAGGCAAAGGAGTAGTTGATGCACTGCGAGAAGATGCGTGTATGGGAGACACAGGAGTGGGTGTGACAGTAGGAGTAGGAGGTGAGGCAGGACCACGCACAGAGACAAGAGTAATAGCGGAAACAGGTAGAGGATCATGGGTACCTGTGGGGTGCGATGGAAGAGGGGTAGAAGCCGGCTGTGTTGGAGAGTCTCTGGGCCGACAACGATGATCGCTAGGTCATCAAGAGCCGAAGACCGAGAAGTGGAGGGGGGCTTGAACGGACACATTAGCGGGCAAGGGGTTCTCACAGGCTCAGACTCACCCATCCATTGAGAAGCCTCACACGTAAGAACGTGTGTGGAAGACAACGATGTGATCAAGATCAGATCACGGTAGGTGAGAGACTCAAAGAAGAGTGCATCGCGGGACTCAACAATGCGACGACGAGCGGGGTGCCATAAACGCCAGGCCTTGGACCGCGGGGAGATGCCTACGAAGGCACACAAGGGACCCCGCGGCGAGACCTTGGACCCCTGCTAGTCCTCGATGTACCACACAGAAGCCAAGGATCCCCAGACATGCGCAAGACGCAGGTCAGCACGGTGGCCAAACCAAAGTTCGTACAGTGTAACATGGTCTGGAAGGGGACCGTGCGGGAGGCGGTTCTAGACCCACGTCATGTAGGCAAATCCTTCGAAGGCGAAGGCCTCCAGGAGACCGCACTTAGACCACATAGCACAAACCGCATCCTCCATGGTGCGGTTCCAGCGCTAAGAGACACCGTTCTGCTAAGGATTAGCACGAGCGGAGACCTAGTGAAAAACCCCGTGCTCAGCAAAGAAACTGTCCATCTCACAAAGAAACTCGCCGTCGTGATCCGAACGGAAGGTATGCAGCATGTGGTGAGACTGACGCTCATCCATCACAAGCCACAGGCCAACCGCAAGAGCGGCATCACTCTTCTGGCGTATGCTGTAGACCCACCGTATCCGGGTAAAGTCATCAGTCAGGGTCTGGACGTATCTGCCCCAATTAGAAAGAGACTCGATAGGAAGAGGACCGAGAAGGTCCGAATGGACCAATTCAAGAGGGCGAAGTGTGCAAGAATGGGAGTCAGGGTAGGTGAAACGATGTGTCTTACCCTGAGCGCAGAACAGAAAATCGGTTTTGGGCAGCTTCTCGAAAGAAGCCGCGTTAAGACCGAGTGCGTGCTGTGTTCGAATGAGCTTCGACACAGTGTTGGAGCGCACATGATATAGGCAACGATGCAGCAGTCGCTAGTGCTGAGCAGATAGAACGCTAGTGACAAACACTCGAGCAGGAGGGGAGGGGCAGCAGGAAGGAGGAGGAGAAATCCAAGAGACACGATACAGATCATCCACGACAGAGGCACCAAGAACAACGGTATGAGTATCAATAGCTATCACAGTTAAGGAGTCTGTAATGTGCTCCACAAGGAGTCCCATCAGTGTGCAAGCACGCACAGAAAGCAAGCTGAGCTTAAGGTCAGGCACAAAAAGCACCTTGGAAAGATACAAGGGGCCGGACGGACCATCAAAGCACACAAGCCAAACACCCCGAACCAGCAAGGATGGACCTGAGCATGTGCAAATAGAGCGAAAACACGCAACAAGACCGAGAACAACGTAGTCACTACGACGATAGGTCATGTGATGAGTGGCACAAGAGTTGATGATCCAAGTGCCATCGGGATCACGACCGGAGGATGTCACTGTATAACGGGCAATGGAGCACTCTACCTCATAGTGGCGCTGAGCAACAGGTAAGGATGAACAACGATGGGTACAGCGGTGCAAATCATGAATCCTATCGGTACTCTGAGACCCATTGTCATCACATGCCATCTGTCCCCCCCCCCACGAGTCATCGCGAGTGACAATAACAGACAAACAATCATTCTGTGAACCACCCGGCTGTGACAACACACTCCCATCTCCTTGAAAGCGAAGCATGAGAAAATGACAGAGCTCAACAATGGTGTGGTCACGGAGGTCTGGGTCACCACTGCTCGCCGGTGAGGAACCGGGAACTGCTACAGCGGTAGTCGTCGCGCGACCGTAGGCTGTGCTACTGGTCGTAGCCCGCTGCGCTTATGTAGCCTGAAGATTGCAAGTGATCCGCACCCAGTCAAGCGATTTCTAGCACTTGGTGTAGCGATGAGCACCTCCACAGTTGTAGTAATGGACAGTGCGTCCACCGCTACCGCCCAAGGACTGCTGGTGTTGTTGCGACTGCTGCTGGACCGAACCATGCTTCTTCCTACCCTTCTTCCCATGTGTCGCGGCTGACACACCCTGCATCTGAGTCGGGGTAGCTGGGATGGAAGGGGAAGAGGAGGGTGTGTGCCGAATGATGAAGAAGTCATTTGCAAGAGGGGCGTCGGAGGTGATGCGATGACCACTTCAGCAAGAGAACTCTCTTGGTAGGCCACGGCTGCCTCGCGAGCGGATGTCACCTGGAGGAAGAGCGGATGTGCCCAAGGTAGAAGTTGAAGGGAGGTGAACAAGGGCTCGAGCACGGTGTCGCGCTACCCCCAGAAGATGTCTGCATGCTCAAGATGGACTCTGATCATGAGTGTGCAAAGCGCCCAGAGCTGTGTACCACCTGAAGTCCCAAGGCACGTGTATATGCGCATGGTACGCCGCCAGTGATCGATTGCGGACTCGGCAAGTCCTCAACAAAGGGAGTAGAAAGGGCAATTGTGAGCCGCACGGGTGGCATGCGTCTCTGCAACAAGCAGGGACAGTGCTAGGTCCTAGCCCCCATGTGGATCAGCACCTACGCCCGTGCCATCCTCTCTAGGGAAAGGGCAAAATTCCATGATAGTCTCACGTGACATGGCGTAAAGGAGTCCGCGCGTCGCTCGAGCCACTGTTAGCAGTTAAGCGCGGTCCATAACCTGGTACGGACTATGTTAGTCGGGCTATACCCCCTCTAAAGTGGCCTAGACCTGGAAGAGAGTCTGCGAGCAGTCAAAGCCATCCTCGCTGACATAGCATGGTGGCGGTGTCTTGAAGTCCTTGGGTTGCCGCTCCGTGGGGAGGGCAACCACAGGCTGGGAGGAACGAGGGATGGGGAAGACACCGGGACGAGGAAAGTCGCCAAGGTAGGGATTAGGCGAGGGTCGGATCTCCAAGAACAGGGAATTGGGACGCTTCTGAAGCTGGCGGAGACGATTCTGAAGTACACAAATCTCCCTCTCATGGGTGTCGTCATCCATCCCTGGCATGTCGGGGTCCTCATCCAGAGGATCGAAGAGTTACTGGTCTTGTCCTGTTGCTCTCCTTGGTGTAAATGCTGACTGCTGTACAGAAGGTATGGCAATGCCGACTCCCCCGGATGTCTGTTGTGGGGCCGTGGGCTAACCACAAACTAGATCAGTGAGCGCACAGATGGCGTCAGTCTGTTACTGCTGCTGACAACGTGTCTCATCCTGCTAACTCCGCATATCTGCAATGGCCTGCGAGCGTGGGCTCATGACCCGTGAGGAGGAGGTGGAGGAGGGATCTGCTGGTCCTTTGCCCTTGTCACCGTTCGGAGACATGTCAGTGCTCACTATGGACCGGGATATCCAACAAGTCGGATTTCAGAACCGTCTGCAGTTCTCGAGGAGTTGAAACGTCAAGGAAAAATTACGTTTTGACCCTAAAATTGCTGACGTCAACAAAGCCAATGGTGATGTTGGCGTTTCTTACGCCAGTGAAAACTACACTAGAATTTTTACGTTGGTGTTTTTATTCTTTTTCTTTTTTTTAAGTCACGAGGACTCCTTGGTGGGGTTCACCTTGTCATCCCCCATGTCATGCACCGCCCTGTGCAGCCCTACGTAGGCTTGCACAGCCCTGCGCAGCCTTGCGTAGCCCTACGCAGTGTTGTGCAGCTTGTGCACAGCTGCGAAGCAGTGCTGCACGGTAGTGTTGTGCAATGGTAAGCAGCAGCACTCCTGTTGTGGCCGCTGCCGCTGCTATTGCACTGCTACTGCTTCTGTCGTCGGTGCTACTCTACTGTTGCTGCCTGCCGCTGTTGCCACTACTCGCAGCCGCTGCCGCAAGCTGCTACGGGCTGATTTTGTCCCCTTTTTTGGATACATGGGCAGCCAGACAAGGCTGCTGCTGCCACCCGGTGCTGCTACTACTGCTTGGCGTGGCTGTCGAAGCTGGAAATTGCCGCAAGTTACACGGTATGGTGGTGGGCATTTTGTGGTGATGTAGTTCCTCCAAAGGGCTGCAATGAGTCCTAGGGTACGGCGGCGGCGGTGACGCTCACTGCTGCTGCCGGTGCTGCGTCTCTGCGGCGCATCTCAACACGAGAGGTCTCGCTGCTCTGATACCATGACAAAATGTGTGGAAGGTTCCTAGGACATAGCCGCTAACTAGGCGTCAATGCCTGGTCAGACAGTGATGATAGTCACAAGTCGTACACACAGCGGCAAGGGTCTGGCTAGGAGACACAAGGCAAAGTGTCAGAATGCTTCAATAGCATTTGCAGAGAGAAATGAAAAATGACAGGTCCATGGCATAAGTACCTGCCGCTGCACACGACGGGTGTCGCACGCGGCAGCACAAGGTCCAAAACCACTGTTTTGGCCGTAACTGAGTGTAGACATGTCAGAATGCTACGCCGTCTGAACCTAGAGGTGCAGAATCACAAGACAGGCGCTATGACTGATCACATGCATGTATCCGGCATTGAACGGTGGACACACAAGGCAAAAAAATGCAAATCTGGCCAACGGCCAGTCCACTGATAAACTCCTACGTGCTACAAAAAAACTGCAGGAGGTCCCAGGCAACGTCGAGAGCTCTAGGATGGTTGTTGGTCAGTTCCAAGCTGGTAGTCCACCACCAGACAACGCACCGGTACCACCTGGGTCCGAAGAAGGGATCTGTATGGGCATGGACACGGCCAAGTGGTCATAGTAAACTGTTCAGGTCGACAGGAACGTCACAAAACACAATACATCATTCCCCACCTCTTGCGGCTCCCTTCTGTAGAGTTTTCTTTTGCTTCCGTTTCTTCTTTCGGTTTCTCATTTGACCACTCGAACCTATGTCCAATTGCGGTTTGGGAGCTCGTAGGTGTTTTCCTGCATCAGCCAGCCGTTACATTTGCAAAGCTTGCACACACGCTTGCTGGATCGAGGCTGGATGGGAGATCCCTCCTTCCTTCAACCAGATCTTTGTCATCTCTCCACCTTTCTCAGCGTTGTATGTCACACAGTGTCACTCATGACCTACACTCTCATGCATTACGTAGCTAAAAGGGGCTTCTCTACTCCCTTACAAGCAATGTTGAGGGGGGCATTTTGATGTTTTTTAACGCCGTGTTCTAACCCTCATTGTATTGAAGGCTACAGAGAGAATGTCTCTTGTTTAAGCATGTGATGTGAAGCGAGAGTGGTTTTGACGCGACCGATAAGGATTTATGTCCACATTGGTTTGCGTCAATTGATTAGATAATTGTTGTACTTGCCCCATGCTATCCAATCCTTGTCGATTTCTGATTGCTTACTTGTTGGCCATCTGCTTTTGTGGCTTGTGGTTTGCCAAGAGTGTTCCCCGGCTTTTTTTCAAATCACACTGTTCAAAATTCCAACCACGTACAAAATGTTACTTTCTTCGCTGTTTGATAGGCATCAAATAGGAAATCGCTTCACTTGAAGACCTTCCCACTATGTGGATAACAGTTAAAACATCAAGGATAAGTGGCGAATGGCGGTTGTGACTCCGCGTCAAAGGTGGGATGGAACCAAGCACTTTCTTTCTCTCTATAGGTTCATCTGAGACACGTTGAGGTACTTGGGATCTAGAGGAGAACAATAAACTATGTCATCTTTAAAGCCGGGTGGTGTGTTCTTGTGTGTGTTACTACTCCAAGTCTCTACTAATTCCTTCTTTTGCCGGTTGTTCACAAATGCAGAATCCTGAACGTATTTTCCACGACTCCTGGGAATCTACTTGTCGTAGTAACATAACTTCTTTGGTGGCCGGGTTCATTGTCCAAGCTTCTTTGTTGTTGGGGTAGCCTCCCCAACCCCACCCCTTCCCCCCCCCCAAAGTCCCTCACGACCTGAGGTTGAAAGAAACGAGTTGGCTTGCATCTGCTTGGTGCCCATAACATGGTTGTTGCTCTGAAAGAGAGGTATGCTACGACTCGTCAGGGTGTCCAAAAATGGACATCTTTTCTTTCAAAATAGAACAAGCAGTGCGATGGGTCGGTAGTTCCTGATGTCAGCAACCCTTGAACCCCCATCCACGGGGTTACGACCAGTAGTAAAGACACTCTTAGTGGTGAGGATAACTGGGTGTGAGTCCCATATAGCCCATTGAACATAAGTTCAATGAGTACCTAATCTCGTGTGACAAGTGTCACATGGAGCACAAAGCCCCCGCAAGAGAGGGTATGAACCCCTCATAGGTTCCCTCATCTCTAAGGCTGTCTAAGCCACACACACACACACACACACACACACACACACACACACACACACACACACACACATACACGCACACACACACACACACACACACACACGTACACACATACAAAACTTCAAAGCAGATCTGTTTGTGAGGTACCACAATGGTCCATGTGCAGACCATTCAAGATGGCATCAAAGAGCGGTGTTTGTTACTTCATCACCTTCATTGATGACTACAGCAGAAAACTTTGCGTTTACTTCATGAATCGGAAAGGCGAGGTCCTGGACAGGCTGAAGGAGTATGTCGTCGCAGGGGAGAGGCAACCTGACCAAAAGGTGAGAGGGCTACGTAGCCACAACATCGGACAGTACGTGGGCTATAGCGGGTGGATGAAGCAGCAAGGCATAAAATGGGTAAAAACTACTCCATATTTGCCTAAGTCAACTGGCATGGCAGAGCGGGAAAACCAGACACTGTTAAACATGGTACAAACGATGTCGGTGGATACAGAATTGACGCAAAGCTTCGGGGTACAAGTTATGCGTACGACAAGCTACACCATCAACCTTACTCCTACAGTAGTGCTAAAGGAGAAGAGCGATTGGAAGATGCCGCAAGAGGTTTGGAGCAAGCACAGGCCAAGTGTGGCACACCTAAAAGTGTTTGGGTGCAAGGCGCACGTGATGGTGCAGGCTACACAATGACACGACAACAAGCTGAGGTCGCAAGCAAAGTCGTCTGAGAGTATGCATAAGGCATACTGGCTCTGCAACATGTACAAGGAGGAAATAATCCGCAGCCCAGACGTCGAGTTTGACGAGAAGCAAAGCTACATCAGTAGCAACGACGTGGGCATAGTGGACTCTCCAAAGACAAAGGAGTGGTTCCAGCTCCCTAACTACAAGGAGCCGGTGGATGCCAAAGCAAAGGATGTGCCATCAGAGCTCAAAGGTACACCGGCGGTGGCAGCCGATGCGGAGGACTTTACTGATGATCAAGGCAAAGAGGAGATCCACCAGAAGGATCCGGCAGATGTGGCACCAAGGGTGCCAAGGCGCGCACTCCTAGTGGAGTGCACATCAGGTGTCGGTGGAAAATCCACTGAATGTGCAGTCCATCTAGGCGATGTTTTGCAAGAGTACGAGAAATCCTTGAGGAGCTGTCCGGTCAATGATACACTGGAGCGTACAGAGTCAGAGGGATCCTAGCAAAGCAAGAATACACCACCAAAACTGCCATGCCGCAGTTGAAGGCAGCAAAAAGCGTGGAACTACTTCGACACAAGCGCCGGTCGATGGATCGGCATGACGTGATGCATGATGGCTACATCAACGGAGCCGACTACCGTACAAGAGGTACTTGCGTGGCCCGAAGGGGATCAATGGGATGCAGCCATCAAATTGGATCTAGCGTCCATCACAAAAAATGACAAGCGAGAGTTGGTTGAAAGGCCGAAAGATGCCGAGGTCATCGGCTCAAAGTGGGTCTTTAAGACCAAGTTCACAAAGGAAGGTGTGGATGACAAATACAAGATGTGGCTGGTGGCAAGGGGATGCACAAAGTATAAGGGCGAGCACTACAATGAGACGTTTGCTCTTGTCATCAAGTTTACAAGCATTCGGGCGACCCTTGCGGTGGCGGATGCAAAGGACATGGAGCTCAACCAAATGGACGTAAAGACGACCTTCCTCAACGGCATCACAGACAAAGAGATCTACATGGAGGTACCACAGGGGGTGGAGGCGCCGGGGGGCAAGGTGTGCAAGCTACGGAACTCCTTCTACGGGAAAAAACAATCGCCCAGATGCTAGTACCAACATATGGTCAGCTTCATGGCACAACTCCTCTTCAATCGCTGTGAGTTGGATCACGGCGTGCACGTGCGGCACGACAAACAACTCCACTAGATCGTTGCACTCTAGGTGGACGCCCTGATCTTATGCTCAACGGATTTGCCAAGCCTACAGTGGCTAAAAGAGTAGCTGAGTAGGATCTTTTGGATATTGGACATGGGGGAGCTGGAGTACTACCTCAGCTTGAGCATCACGCGGAACCGGAGGACGTGCACACTTGAGCTGGGCCAAGGCAAATATGTAGCAGAGGTGCTGGAGCGGTACGACATGGAGGAGTGTAAACCAGTTGACAGTCCGATCTCCATGACCTGTGGACTGAGTGCGACAATGGCACCGCAAACAAAAGAAGAGCGGGAGGATATGGCAGGGGTACCCTACCAATCCGTGGAGGGTTTTCATGTACGCCATGGTGGCAACTTGACCAGACCAAGCCTATACTGTAGGAAAAGTGAGCAGGTGCGTGGCCGATCGAGAACCACTTCAGTTGGAGGCGGTCAAGCGCATCCTCCGCTACTTGCAGGCGATGCGGCATGCACGCTTGAGGTTCAACGGCAAGTGGCGGGCAGACCCCTTGCATCTGATCTACTGTACGGATGCAGACTTTGCTGGCGATATGGAGAAGTGGAATTCCACATTCGGCTACGTGTTCATCCTCGCTAGTGAACTGGTCTCGCAGTGCAGCAGGAAGGAGGATTGTGTCTCCACGTCCACAGTGGATGCATAATACATCGCACTGGCCGAGGCGGTCAAGGAGGCGGTGTGGCTCCGTAGGTTGCTGGGAGAGGTAGGCTTGTCGCAATAGGAGCCTACGGTGGTGCAAGAGGACAACGCCGGCTCCATCTCACTGACCAACAATCGGATGCAACACAGGAGGATGAAGCACATCGACGTGCATTATCACTACGTATGTGACATGGCTGAAAAGGGACAGGTGGTAATGCAACACAGCAGCATGCACAACATGCTTGCGGATTCCTTGACCAAAGTGCAATCCGTTGACCGGCACACAACGAGCGTGGCTGGGCTTGGGATGACCAGCTATAATGGCCTGGAGGGCTCAGTGGAAGATGAGTGAGAGCAAGCAAGAGCAGTGAGCATGGCATGTGCAAGGGGGTGAACGTTGAAGATTGGACCCTCTGCATTCCCACGTGCGGTGCCGGAAGCCGCCGGCGAGCCGCCAGAAAGAGGAAATTCCTGGTAGATGGATCTAGTGGCTCGAAAATTGCTCTGATCCAAAAATGAAGGATTGTCCCTGAAATTTGAGGCGTCCTCAATCCAGTGGAAGTTGTTTCACTAGAATCAGACAAGAAACGAGGGAGATATGAGCTTCCAAAGTTGGGGTGTGCACGGTGGCTCTGGGAGCCGGCCGCAACTCAACTTCTGGTGATTCATCGACCACTCCGAGTAACAAATGTCCATCAGGGGATTTTACTCTGAAAAGGTTGCCGAGGCGTCCGGTGAATGATCCTCCTAATGTCAGTAGTACAGTTTGTTATTGAGAGACTTGGCCAAAATTCTGGCTCGGCGTCCGAGACTCAGCAGTGCGTTTTGTTACTCGAGGACTTCGTAAAAATTCTGACTGCAGGTCCGCGAACAGGTTTTGACCCACATAAACCCCCATCACCAAATTCAATGATTAACTCATTCAAACAGACTCCAAAGGCACAATGGACACCACCACTACGTGTAGGGTCATCTATGTCTTTGGAAATGCATTTTGATGGGTCCTTGATGTGTGAGGGCGCCTTGGCGGGCGACATGGTGCACGCCACCGACTGAGTGGCTGGATTGGGGTGCCACGCTTCGGCTGACATAGCGGAAGGTACGGTGATTGGAATTGCACACGGTTTGATGCATTGAAGGGCTCATGACTAGTCCTACAAATGTTCAGATCATTTCCATGCTAAGAACTAATGCAAAATTACGTTATTCCCTTCGCAAAAGGGACTATCTCTGCAATTTCTTCCACTCCCAAATACATAGCGTGAGGTGACCAGAACGCTCATGCTTAGACTCAGAAACCGCACACAAAACAGAAAGTCGTGAACTCCAAGTGCAGACTCGTCCAGACACGTTGGAACTACCACCACACGGGAGTGGTTTCTGACATGATGCACACCGTCATTGTCTTTGATAGCCATGACACCCTCATTGTCATAGTGCAACGTGATTGACGCAACAGGCTAACGCAACTCGGATAACAAACGACGCAACCACATGCTCTCATACGTGTCAAAACCAAGGGCCATATACTCATCCAAATTAGTGATGTGTGCAATGTAGACATGTTTGCCACTGCGTCAGGACACAACCATACCGCCAACAAGAAAGATCCAGCCAGTGCAGCTCTTGCCGTCTGGGCTGCCAGCCCAGTCACTGTCGGTGTAGTCCACTACAACAACGGACGGCTTTTGACGGTACATAAGTCCTCGTTGTGGAGTAGATATGTCATAGTGCAGCACGCAAATCGCAACCTCAAAGTGGAGGTGACATGGCTCCGTGGAGAACGGTGCTTAGAGGTTGACGGCAAACGTGATTTCTGGTTGCGTCATCCTTGCCAGGAACATCGGTGACCCAATGACTCACAGATACATGGTCACGTCGACTGAATCCCCCACAACGACTGGGTTGCTGCGTTTCAGCTTTGCCTGGCCATTGGGTGACATGGGTGAGGATGTGCTTGGCACAAGAGGCAGAATCTCGGTGAAGCGATTGGACAGGGTCTGGACGCAGGCGACCTGGTGGATGTGCAGGACATCCCGGGAGGAATCATGCTACAACTCCATACCCAGGAAGACTTGGGTAGGCCTGAGGTCCTTCATATGGTAAAGGCATACGGGAGGTCCTTAACGCATTGGATGGCAGCTGTGTCTGGCGACCCAATGAGGAGGTCGTTGATGTAGACTAAGGCTGTGACAAAGGGCTGGCTTCTCGGGCTGATGAACAATTCGGGGTCTACAATGGTGTGAAGGAGATTGTCGCGAAGAAGCGTGCAACCAATCTCCAGGTTCGAGCAGCAAGGCGGCTACTTTAGGCCATAGAGGGCCTTCCGTAGTCGCTAGACCCTGCCAGTGCCGTTGTTGAAGCCTAGGGACTGCACCATGTAAAGTTCCTCACCCTCCAGTGAGCCATGGAGAAAGTCGTTACTCACGTCCATCTGATGCAGTTCCCACTCGTGTTGGGCAACTTAACCAAATAGCATCCGGCTAGTGGAGAATCAGCCAACCGGAGCAAACATTTGGTCGTAGTCGACCCAAGGGACCTGAGCAAACCTCTTGGCCGTGAGACGGGCCATATACTTGTCCAAGGATCCGTTGGTCTTCCACTTGTGCCAAAAGACCCACTTGGCACCGATGGCCTTGCGCTTGGGTGGGAGTTTGAAAAGCTCGTAAACCTGATGTTGTCGGATGGCGGTAACCTTGTCAGCACATGCAACCTCCCTGTGTGTGGCCTCAAGGGAAGCACAAGCCTTACGAAGGATGGATGGGTTCTTTTATGGTACCATGGAGCGGATAGTGAGGGCATGCGCATTCCAAGCCCCAGGTAGTATACGCATGAGCGCGGCCATGATAGCATGTCGGTGCTCTTGATGGAGCATGACGTAGGCTAGTGTAGAGCGTGGGTGGAGATTTAGATAACAGTCAATTTGGCTAGGACGAGGGCCTTGGTGCACGGGTCCCCACTTACAACTGTGGGGGTGGGTTTTCCGGCAGGCGAGGAGACTCGTGGGACAACAGGGGATTGTGGCACGAGAGGGCACGGCGCGACGGGCTGTGCGCTCACTGGTGGCCTTGGTCCGAGGCTGCCGCACGGGCCACATGTGTAGTGTGACACAGCGGGAGCGAGTTGGTGGGTCGGGACCGAGTGGATTGGTGACTCGCGCGCACCCTGGGGCAGCGACTCCTCTGAGAGGGTAGTCCTAGACTGTCCAACCTATGCAGACAAGGCTGTCAGCCAGGAGGGGCCAGCTGATGTGGACGAGGCTCTCGGCCCGGAGGGGCCAGCTAACGCGGATGGGGCAGCCGGCCAGGAGGGGCCAGCAAACGCGAGCAGGGATGTCGACCCGGAGGGGCAAGTTGATGCGGACAGGGCGGCCGGCTCAAAGGGGCCAGCAGACGTGGACAAGGCTGCCAGCAGGGGGCTAGCTGGTGCAGACGGGACGGCAGGCCCGGAGGGGCCAACGGACGTGGACGGGGCTGTCACCCTGGAGAGGCCAGCTGGCACAGATGGGACGGCTGGCTTGGAGGGGCCAGTGGATGCATATGGGGTTGTCGACTCGGAGAGGCCAGCTGACGCGGACGAGGTGGCAGGCCCAAAGGGGCTAGTGGGTGCACGCTGGGCTACCGGCTTGGAGGAGCCAACCGGTGAAGGTAATGTGGCACCTAGAAGTGGCAAGACAGCAGACGGACTCACCACTCCCCTACGCGACGGGAGGGGCATCGACGAGCCGGAGCAAACGAGATTGCGGGGAAACAACTCCTCAAAGAAGAGAGAATCCTGGGACTCGAGGATGCAGTGCCGAGAGGGACCCCAAAAGCGCCAGGTTTTGGACTGACGTGAGATTCCAAGGAAGGTGTAGGGGCGCCGCGGGTGCCGAGCTTGCCGCCTTGCTATGGGGTGGGCAACCATACAATGGACACTCAGCCCCAGATGCGAGTCGGGCAGAGGTCAGCCCGCTAACCACACCAGTGCTTGTAAGGGGTGGACTGGCGGGGAAGAGGTCTGTGGGAAATCTTGTTCCAGACCCATGTTACGTAAGCCATGGCCTCAAAGTAGAAACCATGAGAGAGACTGGATTCGACCCCCATGGTACGCACGGCGTCAGCTGTGGTGCAGTTATACTACTTGAAATGCCATTCTAGGCTGGCGTGTAAGGTGCCGACATCTCATGATGAATCCCACAAGAGGCAAGGAAGTTCGTGGTCTCTCCCATGAATTAGCCGCTATGGTCAGAGCAGAAGCGACAAAGAGGGCGTCCACATTCATCCTCGGCACCGATGAGCCAGTCTTGAATGGTGGGAGCGACATCGCTCATCTACCAAATGCAGAAGACCCAGTGGTAGCCGGAGTTGTCGTCGGTGAAGGTGAGGACATAGCATGCGCGCTTCCCGATGGACTCCGTGGGAAGGGAGTCCATGACATCGAATTGGACTAAGTCCAAAGAGATAGACGCACGTGAGGAGGACAAAGGATAAGTTGATTGGTGTATTTACCTTGAGCGTAGTCAATTCATTGAGTGGGACACAACAAAGGAAAGGAGGTGGGGTCAAGGCCCTTGGCCATCTCGGTGTGGAGCATGCTATCGATGGCAGCTGAGTGGATGTAGCCGAGACAGCATTGTAGAAGGTGGGTGTACTGGGGAGAGAGCGTACGGGTGACAAACACATGGTCCATGTCGACGACGAGGAGGATAGACGAGGCATGTGTCACAGGTTGCCACAAGCGATGGCCTGCAGGACAACATGACCGGACGAATGCAACGACACAGTACCAACACCATGCGAGTGCAAGACGTCCATGCTCATGCGGTCGAGGACAATGATAAACAGGAGGCTGAGCTCAACATCAGGGATGAAGAAGACATCGGTCACAAAGACATCCCCAATGGGACCATGTAAAAGAACGACACCGATGTCGTCGACAGTTAACACTTGCCTAGAGCATGTCCAGACACTAGACTCCTCGGCAATGGGACCACTCACACGTAAGGTCTTGCGAGAGGGAGTCATGTGATGCGTGGACCGAGAGGAAATGATCTAAGTTTTTGCATGGTCCTAGACTAGTGTCGCCAGGTTGCTAACAGTCACAAGGCAATGGGCAAGAGATGCGGACGCGGTTGACAAGGACGCAAATCCGGACTATGAACCATCAAGCCATGCGACATCATCACAAAGAGGAGCAGGAGGGGAGAGTTCGGGAGATGACGAGACAAATGATGAAGCAAGACACGCCTACAACTCAGTCTCAGTCATGCAAGGCAGGGCAAGGGAACAGGAGGTGACGGACTCACACTTTGCTGGGGGGGGGGGGACGAGTGGGTCGAGCTGGAGGGCAATATTCCACTGGTGTTCACGTGTAGAGGGCCTGACGGCATAGAACAAGTGTGGCGTGACAGCACCGTAGCCTGAAAGGGAGGACGATTGCACCGTTGATGGAAGGAGGGGTACTGACAGCTAAAGATGGGTCTGCTGTGTGGCCAGATATGTCAAGACCGGTGCGGTTGTCAAAGGAGTGGAGCTGCCGGACCGGGCGGGTGTATCAAGGGTGGTGACAGCCACAACAAAAGCTACGAGATGGCACTCACGCTGACGATGCATGGTGGCTATGACGCGTGCCACATCCGGCAAGAGCGGACATGTGTACCACTTGTATCATAGCTGGCCACAGTTGTTGTAGACCGGGCTGCCACCACAGGACCCGGTTTGCTGGTGCTAGTGGCCCTTGCCCTTCTTGCCCCTGTGTTTCTTCTTCCCATAGGATAAGGAGCCGGCAGATGCAGCTGCTGCGGGGGCGGTGGCAGCCACGGAGGCTATAGCAGGGGAGGCAAGGGCCTCTATGCACTGGATGCGCGACTCCAGAAGAGCCTCCTCAATCTTGAGAAACAGCTCATACAACCAACACATGAGTGTGACCTGGGCTCCCATCGTGATGAGGACGTCCCGAGTGTAGTGCATGAAGATGTTGGTGAACATGTTGATGACATCGCGCTTCATGTTGAGGAGCATGACTAGAAGGGTTAGAGCAGCGTCACCCAAGCGGCAAAGGATGTCCTCTCTCGTTGCCAGTAGGAGGTGACCGACTCGGTCTCCCCCATGAGCAGGTAGTTGAACTCCCGGAGCAGACGACTGCTCTTGGCCTGGCTAGAGAGGTGATGGAGGCGTGTCAAGACATAGCACGCGCCTGTGGGGTTTGGGGTCCTGCCAGCAGTGAAGGCGCCAAGAAAGGGCTCAATGGCGAGGAGTGCATCCATAAGGGCGACTGGGATGAGAGCGGCATTGGCGCGACCAACATCATGTACACCAGCTATATGATTTAGGGTTTAGGGTTTACGATCCCTCCCAAGCTTTGAAGGGATCGTACGGGAAAGTGTAGTATGGCCACAGGCCCTCACCCGGTGCCCACATGCAAAACCTGGGCTCCTAGCTCTGGAACTGCTCCCCGACCTAGAGCGGTGGGAGCGGGGTCTCAAAGTCCTTTGGCCTATGGCCGGCACCCAAAGTGGGACCAAGGACTGAAGTCATAGTCTGCCGCTGGCACTAGGTGTGCTGCTGCGCTAGGTAATGTGTGGCCATAGAAACCGCGGGATTAGCATGGCCAGGAGAAAGGAAGGGCGGAGGAGCACTTGCGTGGCTCTGTTGGTGCTGCTGCTAGTGTTGCTGCTCTTGCTGGTGCTGTTATGCTCTAGCTCTGATACCAAGCTAGAAACTAACTTACTGATCTTTAACTTTGATTATAAACATTTTTGTGCAGAATTATTTGTTTCATCGTCAAATGTTTAGGTTCCACCATAATAATTGTTGTTTAGTCGGAAAACAAAATTACTTTCCGTTTAACCCCCGGTATGCATACTTTTCGTGTAATTCCTTTTTAAAAAGTAGAGCACTTTGCAACCTATGTGCATGTCCGGTTCATGGACCGGATATGCACAGTGGACTGGTGGCATCAGTGCTGTTGGACCAGCCTGGCGCGCCAGCTCGAGTTGGATCTGCTCGAGTTGACGTGTCAGACTGGTCGATTGTGAGTTTTTCGTGAGTCTGACGACACGGATGGCCGCGGCTGGCACACTTGCACCTGTTTGACGTCGAATTTACGGAGCAGGTATTTTTGTTGAACGAATATTTAAGTACTACCCAAATAACTTTATCTGATAAAATCTTGAACGAAGTTAAAGATCACCTACTTCGTGTTTTCATACTGATCAAATTGAATTTAAGCGGGGTATCCTAGAGTAGCTTGTTGGGGTTGTAGCATGGTTGGAGTAGGCATGGCCCCACGCTCGTTGCTTGCACTGCTGCCCCCTTTAGCTACTCTGAGACTTGTGAGAGGAAAACTGAGCGCTGAGGAGCTAGTGCCAAAAAGGCAGACAGAACTAGGCCTGATAATGAATGGATTAGAAACTAAGAATGAGAGCAAATCAGAGAACCCTGACAGAACTAGGCCTAGCTCAGCTCGATAGAGCTTGTTACTGGGGTTACCAACCAATCAGGAAAATGCTCTATTTATTTGGCAGGTTGAGTTTTCTTGGTGAGCCCTATTAGGCAGCCGACAGCCCAAAACCCGAGCGTCGTCCGTTTTTCTTGAAAACTAGACCATACCTAAACACCCATGCAATGAACGTAGTCATGCAGTGAGAATCATCCCAAAAAAACACAGCAAGGAGTTATGACTGCCCAAACCCAGGCAGCGTCTAGGCTAAAATGACCCCGGGCACAACGGGGCCGGGGTCAACCATGCAGCCAAATCTGGCACAAGACGCGTGGAGGTAGTGTCTGTGGAGGCAGTGACCGCGAGGGGCGTGACTGTTGAGGAGGCCAGTCGATGGGGTTGAGCACGTCATGCGTATGAGGGAAGAGGCTCCAGCAAAATGTGTGCCGGCTCCAGCGTGCATCGGCTTCACCAAATGACGCCCCTGCAGTGTCTCGTCTTGCCGTCAATCATCTCCACACCACTGTAGACAAGTCGGGAGGAGACAACAGAGCACGATGAGAGGTGCGTGAAAATCAAAAAGTAAGGTACTCCAACAACTTTGTAAGGATAGATGAACCAAGTTTTTGCCAAGAAGCTCGGTCAAAAAATTTCACTTTACTTGGATGAAATCATGGTTTTCTTTGAGTTAGTTGATGAGCACATATATTAATGGCCTAAGGTCCTCGGGATATCATAGGAGCAAAATTCATCGCGAAAGTGAGAAAGTGTAAGTGTAGCGGGAGGGCCGGTTCGATCTTCCCTCCTCGCTAAAGCGAGGGGTGGTTGCGCACCACCCCTCGCGTTAGCGAGGGCTGGCCGCCGGCCAGCTGGCTGCCGGCCGGTTGGACAGCCGTCGGCCAGCCAAGTGACCCGCCGGCCACTAGCTGGCCAGCCGCCAGCTGCCGATTGCAGCCTCAGTCCAATTGGCGGCTGAGGGGCTGCGAGGGCCTTGAGGGCGAGGCCTCGTGGCCTCGTGCTCTCGCCCTAGCTCGCCCTCCTTGCAAGCGAGCGAGCGAGGATGAGGGAGGGGGACGAGGGACAAGAGACGAGAGATCCTAGCACAAAATCGTCAGCGTGCCTCGCATGCAATGATTTTGTGCCATAACGTAAAAAACATAAGTTGAATTTTGTTTGTGAGAAACTTCGACATAAAGCAATGGAAGAACTCATGCAAACGTACGATTTCAAGGTAAAATCCCCGCTTTGGGTCCCAAAACTAGGGGTAAAGTTAAAAATGGAATTGGGCGCCTGGAGACTCGAACTTTTTCAGTCTCCCTGCTCTCGGTCATTGATGACAATTGCCCCTCAATCTTGCGAAGGGGGTAAACACCTGACGCGGACTGAGAGTTCCATCCTGCAAACTCCGACAACGACTTTAGGGCTGGAGCTGGAGATTCCAGCCCGTCATAGTGGTTCTCAAATCAAGACAACCCTCGTAACCAAGGGTTTGATGGAAATGGCAGCTACGATGTATATGAAACCCTGCCGGCAGCTACAAGCACTAGCAGAAATGCCGGAAGGGACTATGGCATCTACACTTCACCGTTTGAAGCAGCGTAAAGTGCGTTAGGAATGTGGAGAAGAGCTCTATTTTTTGGGGCTTCTTCACCATAGCCTCTCCTCAGTCCCTTTGGACTAGGGGAAATTTTGGGGGACGGGAGAGGGAGTACCCACCCCCAAAACCACCTACTTTTCCCCTCTTCTCAAGGCTCTCTCTCCTACTCTTGAACCAAAAATTGGGTCAGTGCCTTTTCCCAATACCAGGGACTCTCATGACCTGAGAGAAAAAGAAAAAGGAGAAAGGCGTCCCTTTGAGAATTTTTGGAGGCCGCCACATTGTCATGGAGCACAAGGAAGGTACCTCCAAGGGGGATAATGCGCGGCAAGAAGATGCAAGAAGAGGCCAAGGAAGACCGAAAGACAAGAAGACAAGATGACAAGAAGAACACAAGATTAGTGAGGAGGGCGCGTGTGGAGGTGTAAACTCTTAGTTAGAGTTGACCCCTCCCTTTCCTCGCACCTTGTTGAGCGGTGCTTAAACTATTGTAGCTTCTTCATCTTGTACTTGCTTTCCTCTCTAGGTTTTCTTACCTTGCCGAGTGCCGTAAGTCAAAACATAGGGTTTTGCCTAGGAACCAATTTTTTGTGCCGACCGTGGCGGCGTAGAAAAATAGTATTTTTCTACCACGCCATTGTGCCAATCGTGGCGGCCTGGGAAATTAGAAATCAAATTTATAATTGCCTCACCAATAGCAAGAGCAAGGAGAGTTTCAAAGGCGAAACATCCTCAAAGTGGTGGGTTGATCTTCACAACGGTCTTCACGTGCTAGTTTTACGGGTGACGAGATGACAAGTGCCGAGCCGTCCAAGACCAACAAGGGCAAGGTGATGACGGTCTCACCACATGCCCTCGGCGCACTCCAAACTTTGGGAGCCACAGTTGCGAGCATGATTGCCAAACCAAGGGTAACCGTACCGCCAAAGGAAACCGGCGCCAACCTCTGAAATACCGAGATGTGTGCAAAAGCCAAGAAACTACTCGACGAGCACGTAGACACGCACGTGAGCGACCCCTACGCGACAGTCGATGCGCTTGAGGCAAACCACCCAGCCATAGACCCCGACGAAGAGCATGATGCCATCAATCCTTTTCACAAAGGCAAAAGGATTGCAATCATCACCATCGACATGCGGTGAACTTGAGTCGATCGCTTGAGAAGGGCAAGATGCTTGTTGGATCGCCACAAGCTGCTGACAGTAGCAAGGCTGCCACGAGCAGCAAAGGCACCAAAAGCAGCGAGAAGCAAAGAACGAGCCGGACAACATTGCCGTGAAGGGATTCGCGATGACTGCCATAAGCTTGCTGAGTTTACTGTTGAGGCAGTGGGCCAACTCAAGATCACCACCAACCGTGGAGGTACGGCACCACTCGGAGGAGTGGGGACAAACCCCCCTTCCTACGATGTGGCTAGAATCAGGCACGTTAGCGCCCACTTGAGCGTCGTCGCTGAAGACAACCTCCACTGGTAGGTGGGACTTCTTGGAGGCCTGTACGCAAAACGTACCCTCTTGTAGTGGATAAAGGTACACAGACAACGCGAGGCCCTGCAGGCTATCACCTATGCTCTCACAACATCAGAGCTGAAGTTTGCATTCGCCAATGTGTAGGTCCACGTTGGGCAGAGCATCACGAACCTAGACCGTGATCGCCAACTACAGCGCCTAGCTGCTCATGAGGCAAGCCGCCAATGCAACGACCTCGACAAGGTGTTGCAGAGCTTGATCCAAGTACAAATGCAGCAGCAAGCTCAGCACGCCGCAGCTCCTGATGCCACTACCAGTGGTAGCGACGACTTGCCTACCTCGACAACTTTGGGACCGGTCATGAACACGTTCTTCCTCCACAGTGTGGAGATCTTCCGAAAGGGCGTGAAGTTGACTGACTGGCTGAATCCCATAGAGCACGTTCTACATGTCCTCAAGGCCCCCCTCAATCAGTGGGATGACCTTGCCACGACGCGCCTTAACGACAAGGTCTTCAAGTATGTAGTCAAGGAGTAGGGTGCGCAGCAGCCACACCTCGAGTGGCAGTCCATGCCGTGGGAGGCCTTCTGCACGATCATGCATAAGAAGTGCACCCAGTGTGAGGAGGCAGAGCGTGCCTTCCACAACATCAAGGACTTCATGCAGGTAGCTCGCTCGAGGCCTACGTGAGCGAGTTCACCGCACTCGTGGAGGAAGCCGAAAGCTTCACCGAGGGAGATGGGACTCAGACCTTCAAGTACTCAAAGCCCATGCTGTTGGAGTACTTGCGTGATGGTCTTGCCAATGAGAAGCAAAAGGACAAGACCACCACAATGGCAACCGGCTAGGCGTGGACAAGCTCGAGGGCGTTGCACGACTACATGAGTGAAGTGTATTCGACAAACTTGAAGCACTACTCAGATGCACATTGGAATGCGTGTGCACAGCAAGGCCGCGACATGCGCATGGCATTTCGGGGGTTGGAGGAACAGCCAGGCAACGGGGCAGAGCCAATGGCAAGTAGCCCGCAAACCCTCAAGTCAAGAAGACTTGTGGGCACAAGACCCCAAACCACAAGCGCAGCCACGAGCTGCATGCAGTGCGTGAGTATCATAACACAGCCTTCCACGAGGGACTCTGCCACTACTGCATGTAGCGGGGCCATTTTAGGGCTTAATGCCCTCAGGCTACTGGTAGTGGATAAGAGACCGCAGCGTTAGCCGGAGCACCAGCAGCACCTCATGGGGATTTTTTGGCAGGAGGCCGCGGACAAGGCCGTGGACAGGGCCGTGGTCGTGGCAATGGACTTTGCCGTGGAAATGGACAAGGCCGTGGTGCGGTTTTCCCCCACCCCTGACTGTTGTGAGTAGGGACCACTCAGGGGCAAATGTGGACCGCGAGTGTGGATTCGTGTTTTCAGATGAGGATGTAAAACAGTTTGAAAATTTGACGAGTTCAAATTTCTCTATTCTATTCTTAGTGGTGGCAATACCATCTACTGCACATGAATTGTCGGATGAAGTGATTGAAGCAAACGCCATGAAAGCAATGAGCTCAATCACATTCGCGATACCCTTAGTCGGTGATTTTGGACCAGTCAGATTTAAGGACTGGAGGGTGCTAGCCGAATTTACACCTTTCCACAAGATGTGGATTCGAGTGGGTGAATCATGGGAGTTGCGGCACCCGCCGTACTAATTCCGTGTTTATCACAAACTTGGCTTGCCGTCGTTGAGCCTATTCACTTGGAAGAGTGGAGGTAACATGATGATGCAATTCGAAGGACACATAGCTCGTGCTCCCGTGAACTTACTTGCTAACACTGGAGAAGATGACTCTTTTGTCAGCCTTGGATTTATCCGAAAGGTTGGCCTGAAGTACGAGCCATCAAATGGCGCAGTTATTGTCGGTGAAAACCGTATGGTCCCCATGATCGGTACCTGTAAGGCAAAAACTTGTATTCAAGGGTACACACAGAGTGTCACGTTGAAGGTACTCAACCTTCTTGACCCGTTGGACGTGGTATTAGGCAATCCCTAGCTTCATGAAAATAAGGCTTTAATGTGCTTTGAATTCAAACGTTTGATCCTCCGAAAAGGAAAATGTCCCTTTACGCTGATCCCAAGTACGGAATTGTCACCAACCAGACTCAACGTTCATGCGAGCTTGTCTGCGATGCACGTCAAGAGACATCTTCGACAAGGTTGTCGATACGTCTTGGCCCAAGTACAAAATGTGGGGGACAACATGAAGGAAAACACGCCTCAAGAGATCAAATCTCTATTGGGGGAGTTCTCGGATGCATTCCAAGACCCACCAGCTGGACTTCCGCCAGATTGACACATGAGCCACACAATTTTGCTGTAGCCAGAGGCAAATCCTCTGTTCATACCCATGTATTGCCTTAGTCCAATAGAAGGGCCAAAGGTTGAAGGCCAAATCAAAGAGAACCTCGCAAAAGGAAGGATCACGCAAAGTATTTTACCGTACGGTATGTCGATCCTTTTTGTGAACAAAAAGGATGGTGGTTTACACTTGTGAGTGGACTACGAGGCATTGAACAAGCTAACACTGAAATTTTTATCCGCCTTACCGTGGATTGAGGACCTATTTGACCAATTTTCCTTGGATTTGTCTCAAAGATACTACCAAATCCGCATCACGGAAGATGATGTGCCCAAAACCGCGTTTCAAACGCACATGGGACACTACTAGTTCCAAGTGTTATGCTTTGTGTTTACAAATGCCACAACAACCTTCCAAGGAGAAATGAACCAAACATTCACCAAGCAACTCAGTCAGCTTGTCGTGGATTACCTGAACGACGTCCTGGTTTTCTCCAAATCAATGGACGAGCACATAGAACACCTGCAAGAAGCCCTCGAAATCCTCTGGGAAGATAAGTTCTATGCAACGTTGAGCAAGTGCAACTTTGTATAAGATGAGCTCAACTACCTTGGACACATTGGCGGTAAGGACGGCATCCATGTCAACCCAAGAAAGGTCCAAGCCATGGTGAACTGGTCATGTCCAGAAAATGTTCGGCAGATTCGGTCTTTCCTTAGTCTCGCAAATTACTTTCAATTGTTTATGCAAGGGTATTTGACTCTGGTAGCGCCACTAACAAGGCTCATGTGAAAAGACGTACGTTGAGAATGGACATCTGATTGCAAGAACACCTTTCTCAAAGTCAAAGAGCTTCTAACCACACCGTCCGTCCTAGCTCTCCTAGATCCACTGCAACCATAGGGGGTTTGACGTGATGCGTCGGTAGTAGGACTCGGAGCGGTCCTCATGCAAAACGGTCACCTGGTTGCGTATGAGAGCCAAAAGCTCATCCCCGCAGAAACGCAGTACACGACTAGGGATCAAGAGCTCCTTGCATTGGTGCACGCTTTCAAGATGTGGTGTTGCTACTTCGAGGGTGCTGTAGGGGGTGTGTCGGTCGTGACCGACCAGAACCCATTGGTGTTTTTCCAATGCAACCAAACCTGTCAAGGCAACAGGCCCGATAGAGCAAATACCTAAGCCGATTCTTGTTCACATGGAAACATCGGCTAGGACGAATCAATTTGGCCGATCCATTGAGCTGACAGCCTATGGAAATTAATGTAACCACCGAGATTAGTGGGTGTTTTCTGGCCATTGTGATGGCAACCGTGCAAACACTAGAGCCCCCTGCACCTCTATGGCAACCATCTCGAGGGATTATCCACTACAACAATTTTGTCGATAGAATCTGGATTGGATACTGTGTGGATTCTTGGTTTCAAGACCTTCAAAATCTAGACAAGTTCGGATTGGTGGAGGTCGCAGGAATCTTCTGACACGAAGAACAAGTTTTTGTACCAGAATCGGGAGACCTTTGAGCAAAGATTATCTCCCAGTTCCACGACCCGCCGATCGTAGGTCACGTCGGACCTCAAAAGATCGGACAGGCACTCTTGGATCACTATTGGTGGTCAGGATGGAGTGTCGATGTCCGTAGTTATTGCATGACATGCGACCCATGTCTTTGGAATAAGGCTAGTAACAAGAAACATGTTGGACTCCTCCAACACCTTCCCATTTTTTAGACTCCATGGGAGTACGTCAGCATGGACTTCATTACTGGTCTTCCCGACACGGCCCATGGCTACGATGCAATACTAGTGGTTGTGGATCTTTTGACGAAGATGGCACACTTCATTCCTACAACCACTAATGTGAACGCAGAGGAGACTGCTCGTCTCTTCTTAGAGGATGTTGTAAAGGACCACGGCTTGCCATTGCGCATTATCCCCAATTGAGATCAAAACTCTGCTAGTAAAATCTGGCAAAAGATGCACGAGTACTTCAGTAGCGAGTCACAAATGTCGATAGCGTTTCACCCTCAAACTGACGGACAAGCGGAGTACATGAACCGCACTCTGGAACAAATGCTCCGCATGTACGTGGAACCTGCCATGACTGGCTAGGATGAATTCTTAGCACCGGTAGAGTTTGCAGCGAATAACTCCATGAACGCGTCTACACAGTTCACACCATTTGTGTTAAACAGTGGTTGGTATCTAGTGGTGCCCTCTTCCCTCATGAAGAGTGGGAGTACAGGAGGACAGGTTCCTTCTGCTCAAGCCTTTGCAGAGCGCATAGACTCCTTGTTACAGGAGGCAAAGGGTCACCTTCAAGCTGCTCGGTAAGGAAAAAATGCATATGTTGACATAATTCGTCGTGAGGTCTCGCTTGACATCGGTGACAAAGTGCTTCTTTGCACTAAGAATCTTTGACTAAAGTCGCCAGGGGCACGAAAACTTCTACTGAAGTGGATTGGGTCGTTTCCCATCGTTGCACGCATCGGGCAAGTGGCATACCGATTTTTTCTTTTGCTGAGTATGAAGATACATGACGTATATCATATGAGCTTGTTGGCTCCATACACGGGAGAGAGAACTGTTCGGCCACCACTGGCAGTTTTCGCCGTCGACGGCCAATACGAGGTTCTTTGTCTACTCCAGCACTAAGAGCGTAAACTCCAGTTGCGGGTTGCTATGGAATACCTCGTTCATTGGGCCGGGTGTGGACCTGAACATAACTCATTGTAGTCCGAATCTCGGTTGCCCACAGGGGTGGTCAACGAGTATTGGAGCGAGCTGGAAGCGTGCACAGATCGACGCGTGTCAAGGGGGAACCATCTAAACGAGGAAAAAGAGAACAACATTCCCGTAAGGTGGCATTTATAGATTGCAACCATGTAAGGTTTGGGACGCCTAACATGGTTGTCGTGTGGACGCTCCAGCCTAAACGAGGGAGGTCGCTAGCCGTGCTGACCGACAAGTTGTAGCTTAGGTCCAAGTGCCATGCATGTGTTCATGTTTAGCTGGTGATTGAAATTATCTGTTTTCTTCCACAGTGTTGATGACTGACTAACTGACAATCCTGTTTGTTCTTCATGAACCAAGACGGTTAACAATAAATGGAGAGGAATGTAGCGAGAGGGCCGGTTCGGCCCTCCCTCCTCGCTGAAGCAACGGGTGGTTGCGTACCACCCCTCACGTCAGCGAGGACTGGCCGACGGCCAGCACTTTGCTGGCCGCCAGCCAGCTGGCTGCTGGCCGGCTGGACGGCCAGTGGTCGGCCAAGTGACCGGCTGGCCTCCAGCAAGCCAGCCGCCAGTTGCCGATTGCGGCCTCGGCCCGATCGGCAGCTGAGGGGTCGCGAGGGCCTTGAGGGCAAGGCCTCGTGGCCTCGTGCCCTTGCCCCCGCTCGTCCTCCTTGCAAGCGAGCGAGCGAGGACAAGGGAGGGGGACGAGGGAAGAGAGACAAGAGATCTCCGCATGAAATCACCATCGTGCCTTGCACACGACGATTGCTCGTGAAAACGTCAACAACAAAAATCGAAGTTCGTTTGCAACGTACTTGGACAAAGAGTAACAAAATAACTCATGCGAGCATAGGTGTTCAAGGTAAAATCCCCCAGTTTCAGTCCCAAAACCAGGAGTAAGCTTAAAAAACGGAAATGGACCTATGGAGACTCAAAACATTTGTCTCTTTGCTCTGGGTCGTTGATGACGATTGCCCCTCGGTCCTACAAAGGGGATAATACATTGAGACAGACTGAGAACACCATTTTGCGAGTTCGGACGATGACTTCAAAGTGGGAGCTGGAGGTTTTGGCCCGTTATGGAATGTTTGCATAGGACAAGCTCAGGTTACTTGAACACGTGGTCGGTAACGACGGTATCCGTGTCGTCCAAAAAAGGTCCAAAGCGTAGGAGATTGGTTGCACCCAGAGAAAATTGGGCAGATTAAGCCTTTCCTTGGCCTTGTAAACTACTTATGAGGTCTGGAGGATAAGATAATATGAGGAATTGGGGAAACTGGATATTTTGTATTCATTAGTAAGAGTACTTTGATGAAAATTGTTGAAAATTTTAAGTGTATATATATAATAGCAAGAAAAAAAATGAGGCATACGTTGCATCTTAGGCACTCAAATTGAGCGACACGTGCGTCGTTGCACAGTGAGCGGTCACTTCGAGAAACTCCGCCAAGAAGTTGGGGGGGGGGGGTTCAATAACATAGGGGCTTGATTTTTAAGAATTCTAGCTCTTTTTTATACGTCTTCCGAACGATATCCAAACATCGATCATATCCGTTGCACCTTCCTTTCCTTGAACCTTCTCGAAAGTGGTTGAGAGTGCCAGATATTTCAGAAAGCGGAACACCTGAGGTCGGGGCTGATGGCCCAAATTACTTCGGCCAAACAGTGCTAAAATCCCAAGGTTACAACGTGGTGGGCTATGATTGCGAGGATAGACATGCCTATTCTCGAGGTGTGGGAACTCGTGTACGACTAGGACATAACATAGACATAGTTGAAAGCCCCCACGTTGTTGGTGGATTATTTTTAAGCAACCAGTCACAACATGGAGTGGCATGCGTATCCCAACTCAAGCACTCAAGACCCAAAGTATGCCTCATTATGGACCATCGATCAATGTGACTCCACACGCATCACTCCACAGTCGACCCAACGACCTCATATTCTATAGTGTATATGCTCATTACTTTTGACACTTGTCATGTGCCGAACGGAGCGTAGATAGTGAACAGGTAGAAGTTGCAAGGAAAAACATGATATCAGTTTTGGCACACTTGAGAAATTTATAATTAGCGGTAAGTGTACTTCAATGACAAGTGTCAAAATTATTGAACATATATATACAAGTGTCGATTTATGAATGAGGCATAGTCGGGGTCGTTGGGTCGACTGTGGAGTGATGCGTGTGGAGTCACATTGTGAGTGGTCGGATTTGAGAAGGTCCGCTGATAAGTTGGGGGTCTTTGAGAATCGATGCTGAAGATGCGAGATGCATCTTTATGAATCCAGATTTATCTCAGTGCGACAAGAAATGGACCAAAACGTTGTGATACTTCTGTCATAGATTCGCGAGAGTGGTCGAAGTCGTCGGAATGTTCGGGAAGATTTACTAAGCTTGGGGGCAGTTGGCTGGTTTGCCCTCAACCGTCGGAGTGAACATTGCGGTCTCGCGACGCAATGGGTTGTTTATGTAATAATAGAAATGCCCACCCTCCCCATTTTAACCACGACGTCCCGGCGCACGTACAGATGTAGCCCGTTGACATTCGTAATAGCCATCGATGATATGATCGACACCTTGAAGGTTGTCGTAGGGTTCCCAGTTACCATGCACGGCATCATAGCCATGCCACTTGACAAGATACTCTGTCATTTTTCCTCCTCGTCGGTGGTTGAGGATGTCCTCAATCACATATTCCGTGTCTTCGTCCACTTGGACGGGAGGCGGAGGAGGGACCTCTCTACCGCGGAAGTTCTCTCCGGGGTCTCAGTAGTGCTTGAGTTTGCAAACATGGAACACCGGATGAACTTGTATGGTGTCGAGGAGTTTGAGTCACGCAACCCCGGGGATATGCATACACTTGATCTCAAACGGTCCCAACCATCGGGGTTTGAGCTTTGAACAGTCAGCTCTGCGGAGTGTGATGCTTACCGAGTTTAGAAGGAATTTTTCGCCAGCGGTGAGCACGTTGTGGCTGCGATGTCGGTGAGTTGCTTGCTTCATCGTTGTTTGTGTCTTTGGGAGGGTTTGATGTGTTTCCTCCCAGATGGTGAAGTCTCGGCATTGACGTTGACCACAGGAATACTGTTGCGACTTTGTGGTCCGGCTGGTGTGGCGGGAAGTTTGCCACACACCACTTCAAACGGAGTTTTACCCGTTGCGGTGGAAACTGCTGAATTATATGCAATTTTGGCAGTTGGGAGTTTTTGTGCCAAATCTGTCCCATGAGGTTTGCTTAGTGTTCGCATACCCTAGTGATTATTAAACTCGAATTTTCAAAATTTACTAATTTGGTGATTGTTAATTTCGCTCAAAAGATAACCGGGTTCAATTATTTTGGTGATTGAATTCAATTCGTTGAAACCTACTCCCCGCTCGTTAAAATCGGCAAAGTACCGAGGTCATCTCCTCCGCACAGGCAAGTTTCAGCCTTTTGAATTGAAAACCTCGCATGCGGAACAACGGATGAGGTCGTGTCGCGTTGACACGACTCCATCTGACTCGTTCTGACAGCCGCGCGCTGTGACTGGCGCTCGGCTGTCAGATTCGCGAGGACATCCGTCGCAATGAGAGGCAAAAACAGTACATCGTCGAGCGTGAACTCGATGAGTTGCTTGGAACAGACCATGCCTCCCCACAACAATAAAGGAAATGAAAGATTAGGATGTGAACAGGCACCAATATTTGCTTTTTAATTTCGATGGCCAGATATTAATATTTTTGGTGATTCAAATGAATTCGGCGAAAAAACAAATTCGTTCAAATCCGACCAACTCAAAAACAATTAATATCAAATTTATCGATTCGTAGGGTAGTTGTTTGAGTGTCTGATTCGTCAGCTCGGTTTGACCATCGGTTTGAGGATGAAACGCTGTTGAAAGTTGAATTCTGTTATCGTAGGGATTCCTCTTTTCGCACCAAAAATGGCTGGTGACTCGACCATCCCTGTCGCTTGTAATGGTTCTTGGTACCTCGTGTAGCCGTACAATGTTGTTTAGAAACAGCCATGATGTTCCCTTTATAGTGAAGGTGGTCATTGTCAGAATGAAGTGGGACATTTTGGAAAACTTGCCGACAACCACGAGGATTGCGTCATATCCCTCGCGTGTGATTGGTAATCTTGTGACGAAGTCCATGGATATGTCAGCCCACGGTTCTGGCGGAAAAAGGAGCGGTTGCAGAAGTCCGGGGGTCGCGTGCGACGGGATTTTTGTCACTGACATGTGTCTCAGGTTATGCAGACGTTGGCCACGTCGGATTGCATCTTGTCCCACCAATAGCTTTTTGCCAGCTTCTTCACCGTCTTGTCCTCTCTTAAGTGTTGACCTGGTCCTCTGTCATGGCAATCTTCGAGCAACATAGGCAAAGTTTGTCGGTCGGGGAAGTGACCAGTTGGTGAGTGAAACACAGTCGCCAGTAGGGTGCGTCGTAGCCTCGTACGAACAGTCCTTTGAGGTACGGGTCTCGCTCTAGCAGTAGTGTTGCCACGTTAGCCATTCAATCTGGTCGGCAGCTGAGTGCATTCGCCGAGTTGATTTTTGCCTAGCCAATACTCGATATCGTAGTCGAACTCGGATGAAAGGAACTCCATCCATCGGGTTTGAAATCGACTGAGGTTTGGCTGCATCTTTAAGTATTTGAATGCATGGTGGTTTGTGTCCACGATGCATCGACGAAACTCTAGGTAGCATCGCCAAGTCTTGAACGCGTGCACGACCGCCAGCATTTCTTCCTCATGTACAGCGTTGTTGAATTCTAGTCCTCGCAGTTTTCCGGACATGTAGGTGACCGGCTGCTCGCCGTTGCCGTGGTCATACAAGAGGACAGCGCCAATGGCTCGGTCTGACGCATCTATGGCCATGACGTAGTCGACCATTGGATCGGCTAGTCGTAGGGCTGGTGCTGAAGTCAGAGAGTTTCGAAAAGCGGTGAACACTTCTTGTTTGCTGTCTCCCCGCCGCTACTCGTTTTCTTTTAGAGTGAGGTCAGAAAGAGGCGCAGACACTCGGGCCTAATCCGGTACGAATTGCCGGTAGTAATTGGAGAAACCGAGGAAAACTTGAATTTCTCGAACGTTGGTCGGGGTTGGCCAATCAGCGACTGCTGCCACTTTTTTCGGATTCATGGTGATCCATCCACCATCGACAACATGGCCCAAAACCTCGATCGAGCGACGACCGAAGTCACATTTCGAGACTCTTCCAAAAAAAAATCTCTCTTTGGAAAACTTTGAGTACTTTTCGAAGGTGTCCGACGTGCTCCCTCGGGGTGCGAGTGTACACCAGAATGTCATTGAGTTACACCGCCAAAATATTGTCGAGGTATGGACGGAAGATGTTGTTCATTGCCGCCATGAATTTTGTCAGTCCGAGCAGCATTACCGTGAACTCGAAATGCCCATAGCGGGTTCAGAATGCCGTCTTCTCTTTGTCGGCATCTGCCACGTGTATCTGGTGATATCCGCTACGTAAGTGGATTTTTCTGAAATTCAAGCCGATTGGAGGTAGTCTAAAATTTCATCAGCTCGGGGAAGAGGATAGCGGTTCTTGATGGTGGCATCGTTCAACGCACAACAGTCCATGCACATCCGCATCTCACCAGTTTTCATTTGATAAACAGTAGGGGTGTTGCGTATGGTGACGTGGAACGGCGGATGAATTCTTGACCGAGCATCTCGTTGAGTTGCTTTTCTAGCTCGATCAGCTTGTGATCGCTTATCCGATAGGCCTCTTGAAATGTAGGTCTGGTGCCCGGCTTTAATTCGATGCGATGGTTGATGTCTTGTTGAGGAGGTAAGGTTCTCGAAAGTTCATCGGGGAAGACGTTCATAAACTCGTGGATGAGTGGTGCAAACTCTTTAGGTACCATCATGAACTTTCTTAATGCCGATGAGGCTGATGAAGCCGATAATGAGTTACATGTTTCGACTTCCGCTTCTGCCATTGGCTCGAGATGTATGAGCCACGCACGAGCCCCTTGTCGTATGCAATGCTTGGCCACATTGAGCGGCATCGGCAGTGTAGGTTTTTTCTTTTCACCTTCTATATCTTCCTCTACTACTTCCATCTCTACGGCTTTCGCTGCCGGCTTCCGTCCTACTTGCGGAAGTTGTCGTTTGGTGCCATCGATCTCCACGTAGACGTCGTAGCTGGAAAACCTAGGCAGCAGGTTGGGGCAGCAGCGTTGTTGATGCAGCGTGCGGGCTTCCATGCTCGTTGCTTAAGTCAGCTGCCCCCTTAGTCTACTGCTCTAGAGTCTAAGTCTGGAAGCTCTGGGTTTGTTACTCAGAAACGCGCGCGCCAGTGTTAGCGCCAAAAAGCAGCTGAAAACTGAAAGTGACTCATTAGGAATAAAGAATGAGCAACAATGGGAGACCCCTCCAAGTTCTAGCTCCCCCCCACTAGTGTAGAACTTGTTACTCAGCTAACCAGCCAATCAGAGAATAGTCCTGGACCTGTTTTTTGGTAGGCAGGATTTTCTCGGTGAGCCTTGCCAGACGCTCGACAGCTCAAAACCCGGGCGTCATCCGTTTTGCGTTAAAACTGGACCATACCATAAAACCGACGCTACAAACGCAGTCTTGCGGTCAGAATCAGCTAGAAAAATAACAGCGAAGAGTTATGGCTGCCCGAACCCGTGCAGTGCCTACGACAGTCAGTGACGCCAAGCAGGGCCACACAGCAAGAGACATGGACCCTAGGCATAGCATGACAATGCAGACGCAATGTCACAACCAGAAACAGAGCTAAATGCATGGAAATAGCATCTGTAGTGGTAGTGACCGCCAGCGGCTCGACCGCCGCGGAGGCCTGCCGATGGAGCTGAGTGCAACGCCATAGGGAGGAGGCTTCAGCAAATGGTGCGTGGGCCTCAGTGCGTGTCGGCTCCACCGCGCGACACTCCAGGAGTGTCAAGTCTCGCCATCAGTCATCTGCACACCGATGTACACAAGCCGGGAGGACACAACAGAGTACAATGAGAGATGCGCGAAAACCAACACTCCCCCATGACTCATAGGCGTAGTGCACATGTGCGGGTAGAGACACAGACAACCACCAGACTTCCCCAGACCACGCAGAGATGCAAGCAGGGACAAAGAGAGCAACTCACGGACGCACGCCAACCGAACTCACAGCCTTCTTGAACGAGTCACGCTTTAGGGCCTTGGTCAAGAAGTCAGTCAACTGTTGTGCTGTCTCAACCCACACGATGCTGATGCTGTCGTCATGCAACAATGAACGCACATAGTGATACTCAATGTTGACGTGCTTTGTGCGTGTGTGATGCACGCCGTCATTGTCGGCGATGGCCATGGCACTCTCATTATCACAATGCAACGTGATGGATACGACAGGCTGACGCAACTCGAACAACAAATGATGCAGCCACACACTCTCACATGCGCCTGAGCCAAGAGCCACATACTCAGCCTCAATAGTGCTATGTGTAATACACCCTTGCTTGCCACTCTGCCAGGACACAGCTGTGCCGCCAATCAGAAAGATCCAGCCTGTGCGACTCTTACCGTCCGAACTGTCGACCCAGTCGCTATCGGTGTATCCCACCGCAATCACAGACGGCTGACGGCGGAACATGAGACCTCGTCGAGGAGTTGAGATAACATAGCGCAATACTCGGATTGCGGCCTCATAGTGGAGGTGACGCGGATATTGAGAGAACTAGGCCAAGAGGTTGACGGCGAATGCGATGTCAGGGCGTGTCGTCGTTGCCAGGAACATCAGTGACCAGATGACTCGCATGTACGTGGTCACGTCAATTGGCTCTCCCACAATAGCTGGGTCAGGACTCTTCAACTTCACCTAGCCATCGGGTGACATGGGTGAAGATGCGCTCGGCACAAGTGGCAGGTCCTCCGCAAAGCGAGTGGACAGAGTCTGCACATAGGTGGCCTTGTGGATGTGCAGGACGCCCTGGGATAGATCATGCTCGAGCTCCATGCCCAGGAAGACTCAGGCAGATCCGAGATCCTTCATGTGGTAGGTAGCGTGCAGCAAGTCCTTGACGCGATCGATGGCAGCCTTCTCTCACGATGTGATGAGGAGATCGTCGACGTAAACCAGGACAGCGGCAAAAGTCTGGCCTCGCGGACTGACAAACAGTGCGGGGTCAGCGGTGCTGCGCTAGAGTCCGGCCCGAAGGAGTGTGCTGCTGGTTTCTTGGTTCTAGCACCGAGGCGACTGCTTCAAGCCATAAAGGGCCTTACGCAGTCGCCAGACTCTCCCCGTGCCGTTGTCGAAGCCTGAGGGCTGCACCATGTAGAGCTCCTCATCCTCCACTGAGCCATGGAGAAACGCGTTGCTCACATCCATCTGATGCAGCTCCCACCCATGCTGGGCGACCAGGCTGAAGAGCGCCCGGCTAGTGGAGAACCGGCCAACTAGGGCAAAGATCTGGTTGTAGTCGACCCCAGGAATCTAGGCAAATCCTTTGGCGGTAAGGCGGGCCTTGTACTTGTCCAAGGACCCGTCGGGCTTCCACTTGCACCAAAATACCCTGTTGGCGCTGATGGCCTTCCGACCTGAAGGTAGGTCGACGAGGTCTTACACATGGTGCTTTTGGATAGCAGTGAGCTCATTGGCACAGGCAGCGTCCTAGTGTGCGGCCTTAGGAGAGGCTCGTGCCTCGTGCAGGGTGGCTGGGTCCTCCGGGCGTGCTGTAGAATGGACTGAGAGAGCGTGTGCATCTCGAGCCCCTAGTGGGATGCGCGTGAGTGCAGCCACGACCGCGTGCCGATGCTCATGATGGAGCATGGCGTAGCCCAGTGCGGAGCCCGGGTGAAGGTCTGCAATGATGGCCGAGGTGGTCAAGCCAAGGGCCTTGGTGCCAGGGTCCCCACTCACAACTGTGGGAGTGGAGGAGACACATGGAGCCACGAGGGGTCGAGGCGCCACGGAATGTGGTACGACAGTTTGCACGCTCGTCGACGGTCTAGGTCGGAGGCTGCAGCCTGGGCCACATGTGTAGCGTGGCAGGGCAGGAGATGGCACTGAGTCTGACGAGCCAATGGGGGTAGACGAGGTTGCTAGCCTCGAGGGGCTAGCGGATGCAACCGAGGCAGTTGGCCTGGATGGGCCAGCGGACGCGACTGGGGCTGCTGGCCTCGAGGGACTGGCGGGCGCGTCTGGGACTGCCGGACCAAAAGGGCCATAGGACACGACTGGGGCTGCTGGCCTGGAGGGACTGACGGGCACGTCAGGGACTGCCGGACCGGAGGGGACAGTGGACACCATAGGGACTGCCGGCCCGGAGGGACTGGCGGGCGTGTCAGGGACTGCCGGACCGGAGGGGACAGCGAACGCGTCTGGGGCTGCCGGCTCGGAGAGACCAGTGGACACGACTGGGGCCGTGGGCTCGGAGGGGCTGGCAGACGCAACTGGGGCTGCCGGCTCAGAGGGTCCAGCGGACGCGACTGGGGTTGCTGGCCCGGAGGGACCAACAGACGCGACTGGGGCTGCCGGCTCAGAGGGACTAGGGGATGTGTCGCCCGGAAACAAACGGAGGATGGAATCACTCCTCCACACGATGGAATAGACACAGACGAGCTGGAGCAAATGAGGTCGCGAGGAAATAGGTCCTCGAAGAAGAGTGCATCCCGGGACTCGACGATGCAGTGGCGGGAGGGATCCCACAACCGCCAAGCCTTGGACTGACGAGAGACGCCGAGGAAGGTGCAGGGACGTCCGCGGGGGGTGAGTTTGCCGTCCTACTGCGGGGCGGGCAGCCACACCATGGCCACGCAGCCCCAGACGCGAGCTGGGCGGAGGTCAGCGCGGTGACCGCACCAATGCTGGTAAGGCGTGGACTGGCGGGGAAGGGGACCGTGGGGAATCCGGTTCCAGACCCAGGTCATGTAAGGCATGGCTTCAACGTAGAAGCCATCAGCGAGACTGGACTCGACCCGAATGGTGCGGACGGCGTCGGCCATGGTACGGTTCCACCGTTCGGAAGCGGTGTGTAGGGCGCGGATGTCTCATGGTGGATGCCGCGTGAGGTGAGAATGGTCATGGCCTCACCCATGTACTCAGCGCCGCGATCGGAGGGAAAGCGGCGAAGAGGGCGGCCACACTTGCGCTCCAGAAGAAGAGTCCTGCATGGTGTGGGCGACATCGCTCTTCTGTTGAAGGTAGAAGACCCAGCGGTAGCGAGAGTAGTCGTTAGTGAGGGTGAGGACATAACGGCCGTGCTCGCTGACGGACTCGGTGGGGAGAGGGCCCATGACATTCAAATGGACAAGGTCAAGAGGGACGGACGCACGGGAGGAAGACAGAGGGTACGTGGACCAGTGCATCTTCCCCTGTGCGCAATCAATGCACTCGGTGGGGCACGGGAGGGGGGAAATCTCCGGGTCAAGGCCCTTGGCCGGCTGGGTGTGGAGTATGTTGTCTACGGCGGCAGAGTGGACGTGGCAAAGGCGGCGGTGCAAGAGGCGAGTGTGCAAAGGGGAAAGCGTGTTGGTAACAAACACATGGCCTGTGGTGGCCGACGGGGAGGAGACGGAAGGGGAGGAGGAGAGACGGGGTACATGCCACAGGTTGCCACAGGCGGTGGCGTGCAGGACTACAAGACCAGACGGACGCAGCAACACGATGCCAATACCACGCGAGTGCACAACGTCCATGTTCATGCGGTCAAGTGCAGTGATAGACAGGAGGCTGAGCTCGAGACTAGGGACAAAGAGGACGTCGGTTAGAAGGACGTCACCGGCAGGACCACGGAAACAAACAACGCCAACACCACGGACAGGCAACACCTGTCCGGAGCCTGTCTGGACACCGAAGACATCGCCTACAAGATCAAGCATACTGAAGGCCTCACGGGAGGCCGTCATGTGATGCGTGGTCCCGGAGTCGATGATCCAGGTCTCAACGGGGTCCTGGATCGGGGTCGCCAGATCGCTAACGGTCACATGGCAGCAAGCAAGGGACGTGGACGTGGTGGAAGGAGGCGCGAACCGAGACTTCCAATCGTCAAGCCATGCAACGTCGTTATAGGAAGGGGTAGAGGAGACCACGGGAGACAATGCAAAAGACGAGGAAACGGGACACGCCTATAGACCAGTCTCAATCATGCAAAGTAGGGCAAGAGAGCAGGATGTGATGCAACCCGCACTTCCCCATGGAGGAGGGCGCGTCAGGCCGAGCTGGAGCGCAATGAACTGCTCCAGCTGACACTCACAGGAGGACGGCCCAAGATTGTAGACCGAGTGTGGAGTGACGGCACCGAAGCTCGGGTAAGGGAGGGACAATGCCGACGACGGGAACGGAGGCGCCGACGGCTGTGGGTAGTACTGTTGCGGCGCAAGTGTCTGTGGGACTGGCAGATCTGTCGGAGGGGCGGAGCTGGTACACGAGGTCGAAGTATCAAGGCTAGCAGCAGCAACGGCGGCAGAGGCGAGACGGCGCTCATGTTGGCAACGCATGGTAGAAATGATGCGTGCCTCGTCCGTCGGGAGAGGGCACGTGTACCACCTGTGCCTGGGTTGGCCACAGTTGTGGCAGACCGAGCTACCACCGCTGGACCCGGTCGACGGCTGCTGCTATTGCTATTGCGGCGAACCCTTGCTTTTCTTGTTCCGGCTCTTCTTCTTCTTCCCTGAAGTCAATGAGGTAGCTACGGCGGGGGACGTGATGACCACGAAGGCAACGGCAGGGGAGGCGATGGGAGGGGATGCAAGAGCCTCCGTGCGATGGAGCTCGGACTCTTGGCGAGCTTCCTCAATGCGGAGGAACAGCTCGTATGCCCAGGGCATGAGGGTGCCTTGGGCCGCCATGGTGGAGAGGACGTCTTGGGGGTAGTGCACGAAGATGTCCGCGTACGCGCTGGTGGCGCCGCACTTGATGGTGAGGAGCGCAGACAGAGGAGGTAGAGCAGATTTGTCGAGACGACGAAGGATGTCCTCCGCCCGTTGCCAGTAGGCAATGACCGTCTCGGTCTCCCCCACGTGCAGGGAGTTGAACTCCCGGAGCAGACGGCTGATCTCAGTGTCGCTGGACAGGCGATGGGGCCTGGTGAGGACGTGCCATGCGGCTTCAGGTTCTAGGATGATGCCAGAGGTGAAGTCCAAGGAAAGGCTCCAGGGCCAGGCGAGAGGCTGGAGGGGCGACTGGGACGAGGGCACGGACGGCGCGACCAGCGTCTTACAAGAGGTCGGCTTGGGTGGAGTCATAACGGAGGGTGTAGTATGCCCACAAGCCCTTTCCTTGTGCCCAGATCCGGAAGCTGAGCTCCCAGCTCCGGAACTGCTCGCCGGCCTGAAGCGACAGCGGCGGCATCTCAAAGTCCTTCTGCCTGCGACCGATGCCCACAGTGGGGCTAAGGACGGAGGTCACTGTCTGATGCTGGCGCTGAGTCTGCTGCTATCCCAGGTAGTGTGTGGCAGTAGACACAGCTGGGCTGGCGTGCCCTGGAGGGATGAACAATGGCGGCGCAGTGGTGGCAGTCTAGGAGGCTACTGGCTGTAGCGCTACAAGCTGCTGCGCTAAGGCGGTGAGCTGTTGCTGAAGAGCGATGAGGGGATCAGGGTTGCCGCCAATGACACCAGCGGGCTGCTCTTGCTGCTACTGCTGCTGGTGTTGTTTCTCCTGTTGCAGTCGCTGCAAGAAAGGGGGGTTAGGGTCCCCCCATCAGAGGAGGTCCCCTCCTCACCGAGTCTACCAGCCATGGTTTGGTGTCCCTTGTTTTCTCTCCTTTTGTCTTTGTGTTGTTTCAAAAGTGGATTTGAGCAGTGGGAATTCTACCCACCCCTTTGGTTGTCTTCCCCCTTCCCTTTCTCCCCCTTTTTGGTTTTTTTTGTTTTTTTTATGACGTCAGCAGTGACATCAGCAGCGGGGTGCTGACGTCAGCAGCGACGGTTGTTGGGGCAGCTGCTACTACTACTGTTGGTGCTGTGGTCGTTGCAGCAGCTGTTGCTGCTACAACTATTGGTGCTGCTGCCGCTGTGGCTGGTGCTTCTTCTGATGCAGGTGCTGCTGCCGCTGCTGCTGCTACTGTTTCTACAACAGCCGCTGCTGCGGTTGCGGCTGCTGCTGCTACTGATGTTGCTACGGCTGCAGTTGCAGCAGCAGCTGCTGCAACTAGTGCAAGCTGTTGTGGCTATTGTGGCTGCTCCAGCCCGTTGTTGCTGTTGCACGCTATTCCAGCTGCTACGTACTACAGCTACTACTCGCTGCTACTACGGGCTGCTGCTACAGGCTACGGGGTGGGGGATTTTTGTTTTTGCTCCTTCTCGTCATTATTTTCCTTTTTTTCCTGTCACAGCGGGCAGCAGCCCGCTATCTGCTTTGAGTAGCGGGCTGCTGCTCGCTGGCAGTAGCGAGTTGCTGCTCGCTTGCTGCAGCGGGCTGCTGCTCGCTCCTCGCTCGCTTCGAGCTGTGAGCAGCAGCAGCCGCGGCTGGCTGCTGCCAGCAGCTGCTCGCTGCTACTGCTGCTGCAGCTGACTACTGCTGGGCTCGCTGCTGCGGCTGCTGCAACCCGCTGCTGCTGCTGCACGCCGCTATAACTGCTGCATGCTGCGGCTGCTCCCCGCTGCTGCTACGGGCTGCTGCTGCGCACTGCTCTTTCTACTGCTGCGGGCTGTTGCTGCTTTGGGCTGCTGTGAGCTCCTGCTTCTGCCTACTACTGCTATTGCACGCAGCTGCTATTGGCTGCTGCTGCCACTGCTCGCTGCCGTTGCTGCGACTGGCGCTGCTGCAAGTTGCTGCTGCTTCGTGCTGGTGCCAGTCACTGCACTTGGCTGACGTTGCAGCGTGCGTTGTCGCCCACAGGTGTCAGACGCTGCCTGCCGCTCACCTCCTCGCGTCACATGTGGGGGTCAGTGCTGCCGAAAAAAAATCGCCAGGATTTCCCCTGGCCCAGTAACCGTGGGAAAAAATCTGACGCCGCCACTTGGCGGGTCAATACTGCCGGAAAAAATCCGGCAGCATTTCCCTTACACTAGCGCATATGCGGATTCGCCGGCATTGTCTAGTTCCTGCTTGCCAGTCCTCTTCTGCTGCTGCTACGCTCTGGCTCTGATACCAAGCTGGAAAACCTAGACAGCAGGTTGGGGCATCAGCATTGTTGATGCAGCGTGCGGGCTTCCACGCTCATTGCTTAAGTCAGCTGCCCCCTTAGTCTATTGCTCTAGAGTCTAAGTCTGGAAGCTCTGGGTTTGTTACTCAGAAACGCGCGCGCAAGTGTTAGCGCCATTAAGCAGCTAAAAACTGAAAGTGACTGATTAGGAATGAATATTGAGCAACAATGGGAGACCCCTTCAAGTTCTAGCTCCCCCCCACTAGTGTAGAACTTGTTACTGAGCTAACCAGCCAATCAGAAAAAAGTCCTGGACCTATTTTCTGGCAGGCAGCATTTTCTCAGTGAGCCCTGCAAGACGCCTGACAGCCCAAAACCCGGGCGTCGTCTGTTTTTCCTGAAAACTGGACCATACCATAATACCAACACTGCGAACACAGTCGTGCGTCAGAATCAGCTAGAAAAACAACAGCGAAGAGTTATGGCTGCCCAAACCTGGGCAGTGCCTACGATAGTCAGTGACGCCAAGCACGGCCACACAACAGGAGACATGGACCCTAGGCATAGCATGACGATGCAGACGCAATGCCACAACCAGAAACAGAGCTGAGTGCATGGAAACAACATCTGTAGTGGCAGTGACCGTTGGCGGCTTGACCGCCGTGGAGGCCTGCCGATGGAGCTGAGCGCATCGCCGTAGGGAGGAGGCTTCAGCGAACGGTGCGTGGGCCTCAGCTCGAGTCGACTCCACCGCGCGACACTCCAGAAGCGTCGAGTCTCGCCGTCAGTCATCTGCACGCCGATGTACACAAGCCGGGAGGACACAACAGAGTACAATGAGATATGCGCGAAAACCAACAGTCGTCGTAGTTCAAGTCGACATGCGGATTGTGCTGGTATAGGAAATCTTCTCCAAGGAGGACTTTGTGATCGCTCATTAGGCAAGACCTCCAGAGCGTTACATCCCGTAAGTCTCCCACCGGTAGTCGGAGTGGTTCTTGGAGTCGTTGTATTTGTAATGTCTTGTCAATGGCATTTCCCTCAAACATCCCTGGTTGGGTCTGCAAACCTAGTTTGCGGACTGTATCGTTGCTCATACAGCTGGTTGAAGCCCCTCCATCGAATAATTCCGGTACCGTTTTGCGACTTAACTTTTACCAGTATCTCTGGTTGGTTGTTCTCGTACCCCTAGTCAAACTTCGCGATCTCAAAAACCCTCTACGGCAATGTAGGTTGTTCAGATGGACGATCGTTCGGCGCAGATCGCGACTCACGAACAAGAGTTGCCCCTTTTACTCTTGCCCTTTGCCGTTTCCCGACTCATTTTTTTGCGACGTCCCCCCCTTTTAGCTTGCTTCTTGCTTCGGCAGTTGCAAGCAACGTGCCCGACTTTTCTGTAGTAGTGGCAGGTTCGCGTATCTCTCTGGTCCACGGCATCCAGTTCCATTGGAGTCCAAGAAGTTCAACTACTTCTTTCCATTTCCACGATGATTGTGGTTAGGAGGTCGCCAGCCTTAGGATTCCTGGATCCAAGCGTTTTAGTTGGCGCTCTCGATCCTTTCTACAGTTGCGATCATTTGCGGCAAGTCGTTTTGGATGCCGAAAATAGCGATTACTTGTTGGATATCTTGCTTGACGTCGTTGTTGTAATGAAAGCAAAGTTGGTCCGGGGCGATGTTTGCTCCAGTGATGATCTCGCAAATCTCTGCGCATACTCTGCCACGCTGGATTGCTGATAGAGACGCTAGAGGTTGTACCGTTCTACTGACTTTTCATTCAGTGGTCCAAAGCGTGCAAGAATAACATGCGAGAATTCATTCCAGTCGGTTGGTGGCGTCAGCATGTCTTCCCACTTTGAGTTGATCTGCTCCAAGGGTAGATTGCCTGCGGTTGGCGATATGAGATGGGTGCCGTTGGCCATTGATGATGCTCCGTCAGTCTCCTACTACCGTTGGATGGTCTTTGGGTCCGACCACCAACTTAACGGCGTGCCACGCTACCGCGTGGCCGCGAGGTCAAATTTCTTTTGATCGTGGTTGTCCCCGACAACGGTGACGTACACATCCAAACTCGTAATTCACATCCAAACTGTCGGTCCTTTTGAGTTTATAGGATCGAACGGTTCTGATGGGGCCGGACGAATTTTGGGTTCGCTTTAGATTTGGCAATTTCTCTCGATGAGCACCGTTTCACGCGCGCTTGCGTTGCGAAGAGCCTCCATTGCGACGTTGAGTTGTTGGAGCACGTGGTTGCTGATGCCTTCGAGCGCGGAGATCCGGTTCGCCAGTTCCTCATTGATCCGTGCTTGTCGTCCAGTTCCACCTGTCTTCCCTGCTGTGTCGCCGAGGCTGTGGGTAGGGGCGGCTAGTTTATCGCCGTTGGGTCCGCGATCGAATTGGTCGTCGAAGCCGTACTGGTTGATCAAGCTGTCGCATAGCCTGCCACGCGAGCATTCGCTGTCGCTTTAGGGTTTGCGTGCATCGGTACGTTCTGCTCCTCCATCGTCGAAGTCATCGACAAAGACCCGGTGCTCGTCGTCGGTTGCGTTCGCTCGTCTCATGTCGTAGTCAAGAAGTACGTGAAGTCTTTGACGTGCAAGATGCGCTGACGCCTTGTGCTAGGTAATCCTCTGGATGGGTGAATTAGTCGAGTGCCTCTCCAGAACCGCTGTGCTCTAATACCAAGTGTGATGCTGAATGGAGCGTAGATGGTGAACAAGTAGAAGTTGCGAGGCATAACACGATTTGAAATTGGGGACACTTGAGCAATTTACAATTAGGGGTACGTGTACTTCGATGAAAGTTGTCGAAATGATTGAACATGCATATGTAAGTGTCGAGTTACGAATGAGGCATAGTCGGGGTCGTTGGGTCGATTTTCGAGGGATGTGTGCGGAGTCGCGTTGTGAGTGGTCGGATTTGAGAAGGTCCGTCGAGAAGTCGAGGGCCTTCGAGAATTGATGGTGAATATGCGATATGCATCGTTATAAATCCAGATTCGTCTCGGTGCGTCGAGAAGTCGACCAAACGGTCGTGATACTTCTGTCGTAGATTCGCGAGAGTTGTCGAAGTTGTCGGAAGGTTCGGGAAGATTTAATGAGGTTAGGGGCAGTTTTCCGCTTTGCCCTCGACCTTCGGAGTGAATGTTTTGGTCCTGTGTCGCGATGGGCTGTTTGTGTAATACCAGAATTGCCCACTTGGGCAGATTAGGGACTCGTGTACGTCTAGTACGTAACATCATTGATTTAGGATTACTGGTATTTATGAATTGTAATTTTCTGTAAAATATTCGATTCGCATGGTTCTCTACACCTCATCTCTTTAAACAATCCATGTTCATCTTGGTGTTTCAGTCATGACGGGGTGGAGGGTCGTTGACAAGTTGGAGGGGTAGATGTCCAGTTCGCCCGAAGTCGAAACTCCCGGTTCATTTTCTGTTCATCCCTCGCATGTTCACTATCTGACCTGCATTCTCTGTCTGCCCTCGGATACTCGTTCGTTGCACTGGGACGCCTGGAGGTGTCCACATTCTGTGTGAATGGTCCAGTACCCAGCTGTGAAGTATTCGGTTAGGATCAAGGTGCAGACCAAAATTTAAGATGCATGTTGCCCAAGAACTCCCAGGTGCTTTCCAGTCACACTCGTGCAAGACGGGGTTTACCACGTCACGGCCCTGAACTGCTTTCTAATTCATTCTCAGAATCACCGCCTACATTGGATGTGAACACATGGCCCTCCGTCCAAGCGATTGTGTGGTCATGCATCCGACGGGTACGCTACGGCAATCGAACCTTGTCTCTTGACGAAAGCACCGATGTGCGGTCGATCGTCTGGTATTCATACCCAGAGGCCCAATTGGCGAGATCCGATCTTCCTTGTCTTGATTCGTCGAGATCCAATCGTAACCCAAAACCCTGAGGAGCCGGTATCGCGGAATTTAAGACCGTTCGATATGGTGCCTGGGTCGTTCTGGCGCCTTGCTATTCACACAGCCCAGTACGTGGTTAATTCGATTTCGACAGTCAGACGACGCACGTCAAAATGTCAAGAGCAGGTGGAGAATCATCCAAGTTGAATTTGCCAACAGATAAAAACGCGGGTGTCTCTCGCACGAGGCCTGTTATATTCGTTCGATAGCAGTGACCCACAGCATCTCTGACCTGGAGCAATCGAGTCTCCCCCCCCCCGGTCCGCCTGCCTCCCTACTGGATGCGGGCCAGGCGGCAACGCGACCCGCCGTGACAAATTCTCAGCGTGACCAGTACGCTTTGCAAATCACTTGCCAATGCCGTGCTTGCGCTTTGCCCCACTGGCGTCACACGTCGCCAACTACTCAGCTTCGCACTCGCACGGAATTCTCCTCCACCTTGACTTTCACGCCATACTTTCGAATGTTCCCACTCCGCCGTGCGTCGCTTGCCCGGAACTTCCACCGCCTCAACGCAACAGCAGCTTAGTGAGGAGGAGCGGGACCAAAGCCATCGCACCCTCAAATCGCCACAGCTCACAACCCCCGTTCCGAGACCTCTCAAGCCGAACATCTCGCACGCATCCCGAACCGATTCAATCGAAGCCAGCTCGAACCAGCAAGCAGCCGGCAGCAGCGAGCATGGCTTCTGCGTCAGGTCCCGTGCAGCAGCAGGAGCAGCTGGAGCCCATACGGTACGCGGTGGTTGGCGCTGGCATGATGGGCGTGGAGCACATCCTCAACATCAATGCGCTGGGCAGGGACGCGAAGGCGGCGGTCACAGCCATTGTGGACCCTCACAAGCCGTCCGTCACAGCCGCCTTGAAAGCCGTTGGCCCCGAAGCCGCGAAAGACGTCAAGGTAACGTGATGTGGCCCTGCGGTAACCATGACGTCAGCGTGGGTCGTCCGAAGGCCGTAATGTCCCTTTTTTTTTTACTCTATCGGTTTGTCCGCCCCTCATGCCTGTGGTGCGTCACAACGTCCTCACGTCGCAGGCTGTGAACGGGAGCTGAACGTGCACCGCCGGGGTAGCACGCTGAACAGAATGCCCGGCATGTTGCGGAGGAAATTGAGGGGCATGGGAAGAGTGATGTTGGTGTAGACTGTGGATTTCCGCGAGAAGAGAAGGATGTGAGCAGTACTGAATGAGGAGAAACATATGAGAAGAAGCGTGTGGCAATGCACATCTGAGAAGGAGCATTTGATAGGGAGCATTTGAGTAGAAGCATTTGAGACGGAGCCTATGAGCCTATCGGATGGATCCCACACTATTCCTTATCCTAAAAATTAACGAATCCTACTCATGGGATCTCTACTTGTCTGCACCCGTCACCGTGCTGCCTGGAGAAGCCCATCATGGCGTCTGCGCTCGTGGAAAGTTTGCGCTGGTTGCAGAGCTTGCCCTGGTGGTGCAAAGTGTGCACTGGTGCAAACTTTGCTGCCCCCTCGGTACAAAGCCGTTTTTTTTCATTCGGCACATTCTTGTTTGGTGCTGCTATTCTACTGCCGGATGCAGTCCCCTTCGATAGGAAGGATGGAGGGAATAGAAGAACCTACGAGCCACAAGTAGGAGAAATTTGTGCCCTTCACTTCGGCAAGATGCGGAAACGAGACGCGGGCCATTGGAGTCCACGCAAGGGCAGACTCTGTGTTTGTCCCCCTCCTTTCAACTTCCAGCCTGTCTTGAAAGCCGTGTGTGCTGCTCACATCCTTGAGGGTGGTAGGTGGGGAAGTCAGCGGTGTCTTGCCCTTCCCCTTCCGAAGGGGTGGGGGGGGGGGGGGGGGAATAAATGTTTTTAAGGCAGCTTGTTGACAGGCAAGCTGCATCCCATTGGCGCTCTGCACTGGTTTACAGGAAAGAAAAAAGAAAAAAGAGAATGGTTCTCCCCCTGGAGGCGTTCTGGTCTCCAGGGGAAGAACCATTCTCTTTTTTATGCCTTGCCGCATACGATGTCATTGGTTCACCCTCCTGGATTGAGCTGGCGCCACAGCATGTGGTGAGCGTGGCCGTGTTCGTTTGCAACTGGCACAGCACTGAAGGTTTGTCTCTGTGCGCATGTGCAGGAGAATGTTGCATTTGAAAAAGCATGAAGTGCAAAGTCTTCCTGGCACCACCATGTGGCAACATCTCGCTCCAACACAACGCAGCGCAACGCAAGGCAACATGACGCGAAGCAATGTGGGGCAATTTTGCTCGGCGCGATGCGATGCTACACAATGCAATGCAATCCGGCAAAATGCAACACAAAGCAACCCATAGCAGTGCGACGCAGGGCAACGCAGCGCACCACACTCCTGTCGTATACAGCCTGTCGTATTGCAATGCAACGCAATGGAATATACTGCACAGGTGTTCAGCAGCATCGAGGAGCTCCTGGCAGCCAGCCCGGCGGACGGGAGCGAGGGCGTGTGCGACGTGGTTGTGGTGTCCACTCCGAACATGACGCACGCACACGTGCTGCTGGCGCTGCTCGCGCACCCACGCCCGCATGACATCCTCGTCGAGAAACCTCTCTGTACCACCCTCAGCGACTGCAAGAAGGTGACTGCGCAGGCTTGGGACGATGTTTGGGGGTTGGGAGGGGGGGTCGTTGCTACGATGCGTGCATGCATGGTGTGTGCGTGCAATTCATGAAACTTTGTCCTGTTTGTCCTGCATTTGCGTGGGCATTGTCCACTTCCCACTGTGGAAAGTCCGTTTGCTCACATTGGAATCGTCGCCGGCGTAGGCCGTTCATGCTGGTGGTCACAAGTGTCGCCGTGACAACAATGCAGGGGGACATGTGTGCGCGTCATTGCTGTTGCTGAAATTGCGGCGTGCTCGGATCGATTTGCGCTGTAGTGTGTTGGGAAAAAGTGTCCGCCACTGCCCACCCGTGTACGGAGAAAGGGATACACTCAAGAGTGCTACGTCGACTACAGAAACGGGGACGGTTTGAGCTCACCCAATGCCACTTTGCTGCCTTGCGCAGAACGGTATGCCGCGTGGAGTGGCATTGGATTCGTTGGCACCCGCAGAGTTGTGCTTGCCACCATCTCGTTAGCTCGTCACAAGGAGCTTAGGCATGGGTCAGCCCCGTCTGGATGGATCCAATCCTCCTCAAAACGGCGTGCGATGGACTGGTGTGCTGTGGCGTGGGCAGGTGCTGGCTGCGGCGGAGGCGCGCTCGTCGGAGATGCTGCTGCAGGTGGGGCTGGAGTACCGCTACATGCCACCTGTCGCTCGCGTCATCGCAGAGGCTAAGAAGCCCATCCCTGCAACCCCGCTCAAGACGCCCCGCTGGACCACGGCTCCCACTGCCACGGGGGCGCCGGCAGCGGGGGCAGCAGCGCCGGATGCAGGCGGGGATGCAGCAGACTCACAGAAGCAGACGGAGGGGGAGGCGAATGGGAGGGAGGCGGTGGGGGAGGCAGCGGCAGAGGGGAACAGAGGCAGCAGCGATGGTCCCAGGGAAGAGGAGAGCGTCCTTGGTCGTGTACGGATGGTGGCGATTCGCGAGCATCGGTTTCCATTCCTCGTCAAGGTAATTGGCTGAATAAGGAAATCTGAGCAAAGATGTGCACTTTATTGTCTTGCGCCTGGCGCTCAGCTTCGTATGTTGCTTTCGTCTGCCTTCGCCTCCCTGCACTGCTGTAGATGTAGGTTCTTTTGTCATCCCTCACCTCCCCCTCCTCCACGCCTCCTCATCCTCCTCATCCTCCTCCTCCTC